>CAOKZL010002736.1:0-162778 GCA_948472985.1 Iguana delicatissima | reverse complement strand
TGACAGGTCATCAATCAATCAATCATGAGTCATCAATCATTTTTGACAGGAGCTACACAGCCCTACTACTATTGTAAAATGAGAAGTGTTGTGCAAGTGGGGGAGAAGGGGGAAGTTAGTTTAGAATTGATGTCTCAAGAATTTGTACTGATGGACAAAGAAGCTCATGGGAATTTAATGAAAGGATTGGCCTCTAAGAACAAGGAAGGTAAAAGCAAGATGAAAAATGAAGGTACTCTGTTTCAAGATAATTCTTTTAAAGCAGAAAGTTAGAAAGAAAAGAAACAATAACAAGGCATAAACAAGAGAAGCTGAGCAGATTGGGAGGAGGAAGGACACAGTCAAGACAGAGGAAGAAGAAAGCAAGAGTTAAATTTAAAATGAAGTAAAAGAAATAATGTCTGTCTGAAATGAGGTTATGATGTTATGGTATTTGGTCACAATTATAGGACAATGAGAATTGGATGTGGTGTGATCTTGCTAAGAATTATATATGATGAAATTTGATAGAAATACTGGAGTTTAAATACAGTGGAAAAGTTATTGTGAAAGACTTAAATGATTGGATAGATTTAGTAAGGCAATTTAACATGTAAGATATTTATGGTAATGTTTGGAGAAAATGGAATATTACTTATGATATAATATGATGTAATGGCTTAGAATCATAGAAAGGTATTGATTGATATTTTAATGCTAGATATATCAACATTGATAAGAAAGCAAATGGCTGTGGAAAAATAATGTAAGAAGAGATAAAAAGAAGAAAAAACAAAGATGGATTTTTATTTAGCACAATGTGAAATAATTTGAATGTTATATACTGTTGAAAGGAAGAATGGAAGTCATCTTCTTTGTCTATTTAACTTTAACTGCATAAAGTAATTTTTAAAAAAGAAGAAAAGAGTGAATGAATGGAAAATTAGGCTTAAGAAAATCAGTGAGGTTTCAGAATTAATGAATAATGTTTAAATCTGAATCAGCTTGGAGTGGAGTATGTGCTCGAGTGTGAGATGTGTTTTAAATGTACTGAGTAATTATTCTGTTTTGTTATGTCCAACTTATGTTAATAAAATATTGTTTTTGTATGCTTATGTTTTTGGCCTTCAGGAACACTATATACTATAAAGCTTCAATTCAGACACATTCTTCACAGTAGCAGATGTGAATAAAGAGGGGTGGTGTACAGTGGGGATATAAGTTATACAATATCTCACACATATGCCTTGAGGGCATCTAGGAGATTCCCACAGTTAGTGACCATAAAAGTAGTACAGGAGGAGGTCCTTACATTGGTGGTAGAGATGGAGACAAGGGAAAGCCCTAAATCCTGTTGGTAACAGTGAGATTGGTAGAAGTCTTCACATTTGGTGGCAGTGAAGGTTTAAGACAGAGGGCTTTTCCACAGGACTTTGTTATCCTGTCATGGGGACGAGAGAAGGACGGGACCATGGTAATGGTTACACATGATGTCATCATTGTCCCGTCCTTCTCCCATCCCCAGGTGGTGCAATCACAGAGTAAATTATTGACAGGTTTTCCCTGTAAATGACCAACAACTGCACTACCATTGCATATTTAACAAGTCTGTGGAGGGTCTGGAAGCGCAATGGTTGTGCTTCCTGCCCTAGCATAGCCTGAGAAAGTACCCAACTGCACTGCGGAAGGAAGCGGTGGGGCCATCACACTTCCTTCATTTGCAGTGCCAGTCGGTCTGGAGGGGAGAACTCCTGTTGTACTCCCCTCCCAGCAGAGTTGCTGCTGAGATCCCCATGAGAGGACATCGGAAGAAGGTAGGGTGCGGAAAGGGCCCAAGCCTCACACCTTGTGGAAAAGAGGTAGGTTAAGTGGTAAACCCACACAGGCCCATCCACTTCACCGCCATCTTTGTGAGATGCAAACAGAGCCTACTTGTAAGTTTGGGAAGTGATTTTCTTATATTTTTCTTTGATATTATTATTATACTTAAAAGCCTCAGACATGAATGCAGTTAGAAAAAGGCGGCAGGGGATCTGATTCTCCTCTCCACAGTCATGGTTCCATTTAAGGCTAGGCTGAAATTTTCAGTCTATTTTTTTCCAACTGTTCACGGAGCTGGAGAGACAAAAAGCCAAACGCAGCTCTAAACTGTAGAAAGGAGTAATTTTCTGTGAAATTTGTCAAGTGCTGGACTTAATGCAGCAATCTAGCCAAAGTATGTGTGATGTGCGTTTCCTTGATTTAAAAGATATCTTATTTATTTTACGTCCTACTTTTCTCTCAGTATGAGACCCAAGACACCTTATAACATGGATTTAACCAAAATACAGCTAAAAAACAAGCATACTAGAACCTTGTTAAATAAACTATCCTATTAATGGCACAAGCTGGAAACAGTTTTAAAACATTTAAAACATAATATTGAGAATAAAAGTATGGTACCTTCTCTCATTTAAAGACTCTTCCACAGAAAAAGAGAAGAAATTCACACTACACAGTTATAATGCTCCTTATATTTTAACTACCGTGGTAATATCCTATGGAATATGAGATTTATATTGCGGCAAGGCATTAGAGCTGTTCAGATGAGAATCATAAGTATCCTCTCCCTAAACTGCACACCTCAGAATTCCATAGGATAGAACCATGGCAGTTAAAGCAAGTAAAGAATAATTGTGCAATAATTACATTAGTGTGAAAGAGCCCCAGGTAAAAGCCAAAGCCTCTTAAACAAAAAGGTTTTAGTCTGTTGGCTTTCCTGTTCACTCATGCTTCACGTAAAGCCGAACTGGGATTCCCAATGGTTCCCAGCTTTGGATTCCCAGATATTGCTGTGCTACAACTCCCAGAATCTCTGACCACTGACCCTGATGGGGCTTCTGGGAAATATACAATATCTGACTACCCAAACTTTGGAACAACTGTTCTGAAAGACTTAACAGCATCTGACTCCTTCCTTTGGGGATTTCCAGTGCTGCAACACACAGAGTGAGTTTGTTGTTTTTGATCAAATGACTTTTCAGCTTTCTCTTTATGGAGAAAATGTATACCCATCATTGTTCTGCTCTTAGAAGCTCTGTGCACAGGTTCAGCATCCAGAGAGCTTTGAAGTTTTCACTGTAATGAGGTGTCAGAGGAATCTGTTGTTTTTGCTGGCCTTAGCCACCATCTGTCTATACCATGTTCCCTCAAATCTCATGCCTTGCTTTTTGGTTCAAGGCTCTACAGCAGGGACAGAAAGTAAGCACAGGGATTTCAGGAGAAGAAAGTGGACTGAAGATGCCTAATGCCTTGAGTGCATGTTCTTTCCAGAACAACTTCAAAGCAGAGTTGGAGAAGCTGTGGCTGTCCAAAGAAAGTTGGACTACAGCTCCCACAATCCCTGGTCACTGGTACTGATGCGGATTTGAGCTCAATAGCAGCTGAAGGAACATGATTTCCCCATTTCTCATGCCTGCACCAAAGTTGAAGGTGCCCTTTGGGTTTCACAGTTGCCTTTTAAGAGTTAAGCCTTCCATTTAGTCTGTAAGGATAAACATAGTATGTGAAAGAACAGCATCAATTAAGAGTGATGAAAGCTTGGTTAAATATAATTCTAAGGAAACACATTAAAAAGATTTTTTGAAGGAGAAGAAGAAGAGGAGGAGGAAGAAAGAGGCAGCCCTCTGAGTTCAGTGCCAAACCCACATGTTAAGTGGGTTCCTAGGAGAACAATAAATGTGAAGCATGCAACACTTTACATGAAAATGAGGAGAAAATACATCCTAATCAAATCTGATTCCATGAATAATTCATGATGTCTCTTGTATCCAAAGCAACTGGGCTTTTCTGAGGAAGGGTGGGCTAGAAATGAAATGAGATCAAAATAAAGAAATATGTTTTTAAAACTGCTGTGCAGTTCAAAGTCATGCATTTTCCTCTCTGCTTGGCATCTTTTCACCTACCTGAAAAGGATTCCTGCTGCAAGAAACACTGGCAATGCAGCACCCATTATCATGAGTTTGAAAAAGGAAAAGAGGCCAGTTAAAGTACTTACAACTCATATTTTGGAATTCAAAACATTCTCTTTAAGTTGCATATTAGTTCTTATTAAAGAATCATAGAATTGTAGAGTTGGAAGACACCACAGGGTCCATTGAGTCCAACCTCCTGTCATGCAGGAATGCATCAAAGCATTCCTGACAGATGGACATCCAACCCCTGTTTATAAAACCTCCAAAGGGGGAGACTGCCACACTCTGCCTGAGGCAGCGCATTCCACTGTCAAAGTGCTCTTACCATCAGGAAGTTCTTCCTAATATTTAGATAGAATTACTTTCCCTGTAGTTTGAAGCCATTTCTTTTGTGTCCTAGTCTCTGGAGCAGCAGATAATAAAAAGACTTTTTTCATCCTCCATATGACACCCCTTCAAATCTTTAAACATAGCATGATGTATTTAAATCTTCTACTGCAAGTCTCAAGTCAAGTCTCAAATCCCTATCTTCAAGTCTCAAGCCGAGTCTCAAGTCCTTGCAAGATCATTCAAGTTGAGTCTCAAGTCCAGTCTCAAGTATGGGAGCCAATGTTAACAGGAAAAAGAAGGTGCTGGTGATCTGTGTGTGGTGGTGTGTTAAGTTGAGAGCAAGTAGGATCGGAAGGAAGCCTTCAGCCATGGAAGAACAGGAAAGCCCTTCCGAAGAAAACTGCTTTCCACTCTGCCATGGCTGTAAAGGACTGTAGGAAATGAGACTAAAACTGTTAGGATTCAGCCTTCATTTAGCAGAGTTACACAGAGAAACGTTTAAAAGCTTGTCTAATGACCTGTGGCTTCAGACTGGCTGATGGAATAAACACAAACACAGGTAGCTTTGGATAAAAGACTTAAAATACTTTACTAATGGCTTCTTCATTTACATCTGTATTGAGAGCCTGCTACCTGTCTAACTATTGAATAGGAGAATCTTCGGTTTTAACTCACCATCCTTCTCAATGGGACTCGAAGCATGCGAAGAGTTCAGAGAGAGCAGCCATTAGAACAAAGAGAAAATCAGAGAGAGGGGGAGCAAGGAGGAGTCTTAACTTTTATAGGACCGATGACCCAAGTACAGTCCTGGGTCACATGATCTGATCACCTGAGAACCAAAGGTATTTATGATCATGCAATAAAAGACAGAAAAGGCAAATGGAGCAGATCTGGCATGCAGGGACAAAGGGAGCCCTATCTGGCTATTGCCCAGTTGTTCTAACAACAAGATGGGGGGGAGAATGCTGAGATTTCCCAACAAGGACATCCTTTCTTTCCCATTTACTCACAAGCAAGAAGGCTTTCTTTCCCATTTACACACAAGCAAGCAGGTTTTTCTCCCAATTACTTATGAGCAAACAGGCTTTCTTTCCCATGTACTCATGAGCAAGAGGCTTGGAAGGAAGCCGTCAGCCATGGAAGAACAGGAAAGCCCTTCTGAAGGAAACTGCTTTTCATACTGCTGTGGCTATAAAGGACATCCTTTCTTACCCATTTACTTACAAACAAGGACGCTTGGAAGGAATCCCACAGCTATCAAGGAACAGGAAAGGCAAACTGAAGGAAACTGCTTTTGACTGAGCAGGGAAGGGTTAAATGGAGAAGGGAGGGGCAGAGGAAGATTTCACATTAGCATTAACAGGACTTCAGCCCCTAACCTGCCCCAGATGCAGAGACTACTTGCCCAAACTCATCAGAAAAAAAGGTACAAAGCTCTGTTTTCCCCCCTTTTAACTTAACCTGCTCTTTTGCTTTCCTATAAACAGCTTCTGGAGAAAGGCGGGAAACAAAAGAGAGGCGGGGATAAAGAAGCCTGTGCAGCTCTGATTGGATCACCAGCATAACATTCCCTCACTGTTGACTGGGGAAAGGCTGGAGGGGGAGGTGGGCAGCTAGTCCATCACTAAAAAAAAAAAGATGAGTCTCAAGTCGAGTTGAGTCTGTCAATCATTTATTGACAAGTTGAGCAGGAGTCAGGTCACTGAAGAGACTTAAGTCCAACTTGAGTCTGACTCAATTGACTCAAGTCTACATCACTGAAACATAGCTATCATGTTGCCTTTTAACTTTTTCTTCTCCAGGCTAAACACACCAAGTTCCCTAAGCTGCTCCTCATAAAGCACAGTTTTCAGGCCTTTTACCATTGTGGTCACCCTCCTCTTGACACATTCCAGCTATTCAATATCCTTTTTAAACTGTGATGCTCAGAACTGGACCGATGGGTGGAGTCTGCCCAAAGCAGAACAGAATGGTACTATCACTTCCCTTTACCTAGGCACTATACTATTGATGCAGCCCAGAATCACATTGGCTTTTTCAGCTGCTGCGTCACACTACTGACTCATGTTCAGTTGGTGGTTTACTAAGACTTCTAGATCCTTTTCATATGCACTGTGGTTAAGAGGGGCGTCACCTATCTTATATCTGTGAATTTCATTTTTTCTGCCTAAGTGTAGTACTTTACACTTCTCCCTGCTAAAATTCATTTTGCTAGTTTTGGCCTAGCTCTCTAATCTGTTAAGATCATTTTGAATTCTGATCCTCTACTCCAGGATGTTAGGTACCCCTCCTAATTTGGTGTCATTTGCAAGTTTGATAAGAATGCCCTTAATTTCTTCATCCAAATCACTGATAAAGATGTTGAATACTTCTGGGCCCAGGACAGAACCCTGTGGCACCCCACTAGTATTGTCTAGCCCACATTTTACTAGCTTGCTTACAAGAATATCATGGGGGACCTTGTGAAAGGCCTTACTGAAGTCAAGATATGCTATGTCCACAATGTTCCCTTCATCCACCAAACTAGTAACTCTATCAAAAAACGGCGATAAGATTGGTATGGCATGATATGTTTTTGAGAAACCCATGTTGACTTTTAGTGATCATGGCATTCCTTTCTAACTGCTTACAGACTGTCTGCTTAATGATCTACTCTGGACTCTTTCTATGTGTTGATGTCAGGCTGACTGTGCAGTAATCGTTTGGGTCCTCTAGTTCTTTTTATCCCTTTCTGAAGATAGGGACAATATTTGCCTTTCTCCAGTCTGCTGGAGAACTTCTTCTCTTCTCCAAGAACTCTCAAGGATTAGGCAGCCAACTAAGCTGCAAGTATGGAGTTTTATGATCGTTGTCTCTTCCACGGCGATGAAATGTATTTAAATCCTATTTATTTCACAGTGGTGCTCTTTATCAATTTTCATCTATGTGTATAAATTAGCATGTACACAGATTTTTTTTGCAAAGCTATGTTCTTTTTTGGTTCTCTTCTTTTGTGATGCATTACATTTCCTCTTGATGATACATAAGTGCCCCAGTAATTCCACCCACCCTCTTGAATTTCATACACCAGTGACATTTTCCCCCTTTCCAAAAGTCACAGAAGAAATATTCAAAAGGCTTGTTGTTTGTTGTTTGTTTTTTAAATTCAGAAAAGTTTAAAGGGTATTCTAGGAAATTATCTGGGAACATCTTCTCAATAAGCCCACTGCTGCGGGTGGAGAACCCTCTGATTTGCCTAACATGGATGTAGATGGGGATGGACATGTAAAATTGCCCCTGATTTGCATAAAATGGAGGTACCTGTATGTGTACATGAAAAGAAAAAAGGCTCTGTGTGACAAGCATACCTCACACATGCAGTTGCCTCCAAGAAATACATGGTAGGACTGCAGAGTTCCATATTTTTCCTTAGAGATGATACCCAACTCATTCTCTGAAAAATGATACACATTTTCATATAATCAGTATAAGATCACTCTTGAAAAGTTTCAGATTTTTTAACAAAAAGTTCTCCATGAAACCACAATACACAATACAACAATGCCACCAACAAAAATATTTTATTTATATTAAGTAAATTGAAACCATTCATTTGGGAAATACATGGAGCAATTTTTCCCCCACAATTGGCCACAGAGAGCATCCCTTTGGCATTGTTGCTCCACACCTTTTTGCACTGCCTGCATCACTTAGGACATTTTGGTTCCTGACACTCACTTGGAGCACTTTACACTTTCGCACTTTGTGCTTCCAATCATTTGATACAAAAAAAGAGCCTTCTCTCCACTCCAAATTTTCTCATACCATTTAAAACATTGTTGTTGTAAGCTTTAGTTTTGTCTTAGCACTATGCTTTTTTGTTCACTCTTCTCTCTTCATTTCGAGCCTATATTACTTGTGCTGCATCATTTTGAGCTGCATTTTTACCTTGGCATGGATTTTCATCAGTTGTTTTTATTCTGTGAGCCAGCCAGAGAATATTTCTTACGGAAGGATGTATAAATAGTGTAAATAAGTAAGTGATAAATTAAATAAAGCAGCAATAGCACTAACACTGACAACAAGAAATACTGATGCTTTTCCCAGATGAGGTTTATATTCTGCAATTGCTCTGTCTTATTAGACAAAGTTTACGGGATGAAGGAGACTTAGATGAGAATCTCCTTGGTGACATACACTGGCATAACAGGGAGTTAGGCCAATGTATGCATTTTCATATATTGTGCAAGGAGGTATCCTATCTCCTACATAACTATGCCTACAGCACAAGGAACCTGAACCTGAAAGCATCCTCAGGACGGGATCTGGTGGTAAATCTCTCCAGACAGGATGATGGAACCTATGGAAAAGGGAAGGAAGTGATATTTTTTCTTTCCGCCACAAGCCCTAAAGTGTCCCTCAAACTTACTGGAACCACTTTTAGGGCAACGTGGAGGGCTGCAGGAAAGAGGAGTGCACAAAAGAGGGGGAAAGTAATCTGCATTTCTATTTGCGGGAAGTTTGGTTTTTGCTCTCAGTCGCCATATACATTAAGCAAATTGAATCAAGGAAATGGCGCCACCCACCTACTGTCTTACGTAATGGTGAATAATAGTTATGACAAACATGGACTGTTAAATACACAAGAAGCACAATCATACAGTACTGGAAATGCTATTAAGCAGTCCAGGTAATTAATTAGAGTAGAGTCATATTTTACTCATTGTCTTCAGCTGACTAGAAGATGCTTGTAGGAGTGTGCATTAGTTTTCAGAGGAATGAAAAAAAATTAATGGGGGCTCTTGCAAAATTCACAGAATGGAAACAAATTAGGTTCCAATTGGTATCTATGCATTTATTGTCATCCATTTCATTCTTTCTTTCCCATTTTCCCTTGAAGCCAGAAGAGTTCAGCTTGACATTGCAGTGGGGAGGGGGAGCAAAAAAGGAGTTTCACAATATAAACAGTCTGATTTTTAACTCAAATACATGTCAGTGCTCTTGATCTTTTTAAGTTCTTTTAGCTTTTCTGTTAGGAAATCGTCCAGCTTTCCAATCACCTTAAAGATCTTTTGAGCTTTCTAAGGTCATTCTCTGTATTCCTTTATCGTTCCTATTTCCTTGGTGAAAATGAAAAACAACAAATGACTGTTGCAATTGGTTTAAGTACTACTTTAGCTATTTCATTCAATAACTTATGGGTCTCAGAGTCAATAGGAAGAATTATTGCCATTCCTAATCCCAATATCTGCTTTCTGAGATGGCCACCTCACCATCTGCATTGTGACAGGACTCCAAAATTTGAAGATATCTACATATTGTACCGTTCAGCAAAGTTGAGCATTTTATATATCTGTTTATCTATTCTCCCAGCAGAATTGGTGGCATTAGCAAAGGTATTCATAAGATCATGCATAGCAAGGATGTAGCATAATTTTACACTCCCAGAGTTATAGCTCAATTGTGTTACAGCACCTTGTCACAGAACTGCAACACTGAGCAACCAAATGTGCATTGTGCAATGCTACCCAATGTGCAAAACACAAAGTACAATAATATGAAATGGTGCCATATGTGTAACTCTGCTTTTATTGCCTTTGACTGAATAAACACGTTACACATCAGTCAAAAAAGTACAACCACACGTTTATACATAAGACACCAACAAGGTGCCTGCCAATAACACAAGCAGCAGCAAAATGACAACTATAAATTTGAATTTTTGCAGGCAATCAGAATTAAACTTTTTCAACTGATAACCCTTCCTACTAAAACCATTTCAGCCCTAATTCAGGGCTTATCCCAAATGGGTATGATAAAGAGGTAAGGCCATGGGGTGTCATTGGCAAGGTGTCACTTTTGTAGAGATATCTAAAATATTCCAAAGTATTTTTAAAATGGTTTTTGAAAAGTGTTTCTTGAATGTCAGGAGACCTGGACAAGGAGAATCCTGGACTGACAATAGTCTTCATAGTTAGGACTTATTTTGTGCCAAATTCATACATAGTTTGTGTGTGTGTGTGCATATGTGTGTGTGCGCAGAAAAAATCATTTTCCATGCAGGAAACAGAATTTTCTGGACATAAAATTACATTTCCTGAACATTAAATGTTATTTTCTAAGCAAAGAAATCATGTGTGGATTTTGTATAACATAAGCTCTGAACTAAAAATAGTCTTTGAAAATTGCATAGTTTTTGAAAGTGTTCTTGTAGCAGGAAGAAAATTACTAAAATTACTCATTGTTTTCTTCAAGAACTAAATTGATGAAGAATTACATCCCTACTTTTCAGTAAGGACTTCACTGCATTTTCACAAACAAGTTTATTTTTAATTTAACATCCAATTCAAATTTAAAACTTGGAAGGTATCTAATGCAACTTTATCCTGTGCTTTTTACAAGTGAGTTTATTTTGACTGTCAGAGAATCCATATAGGCTTCTTCATTCTTTTCATTCGGTTCGATTCTCAAGTTAAATGAGGGAAAATGCGTATTCCTTGGCTGAGATAAAGCAGGGTTCCAAACTGAGATCAATTCTCTCTTGTTTGAGAGAAGCTCTTTAAAGCTTGTACAAAAAAAATCAATTATACTTCAAAATCATTATAATTCACCTTGACAGTTTAAAGATAGAGTTCTCATTTTAGTTTTAACACACACATGCACAAACAAAAAAACCCCCCACATTTCAGTAAAAATTGTCTGTACCTCACTCACTGGCTCATACAAAGAGTTGATAATTTTGACAAGTTGTCACAAAATCTTTAATATTTTCCTAATCTTTTATATTTCAGAGCACAACAGTTCCCTCTTCATGTCTGAGGTGTTACTTTTCTACCTCCCCGCTCTTTTTTTTCCCCCAAATATGGAAGAAAACAATGAGCAAAAATCTTCTCTTGGACATAGCCCTGTAAAAGATATGTTGTATAGGCCAATGTTACACATTTCTGCTTGGAAGTAAGGACCATTAAGTGCGCATGGGGCTATAGCCATATTACCTATAAACTTTTAGGATCAGATCTTTGAGGAAAACATTAGTTCAATTTCAATGTATGTAACATTCTCAGTTTACCTTCAATGATCCTAGTCCCTGTCAATAACACTGATCTCTCCACGATAGACTTTCCCTCCCATCTTCTCACAGTGTGGCCTCTGCCAAAGTAGTAGTAGGAAGCTGGGGACTGCCATTGCCATATTCCAGCCCCTCAAACTGAGCATCTAATATGCCTATTACTGTTGACATTTCTTAGAGTTAGGATTACAGGATCCTCACAAAAGTGGAAAAATCACAAATATCAAAACATGTGTGTGTGTGTGTGTGTGTCTGTGGGAAGGGGACCAAAGTATAGTGGGAAGAACAGACATTCAGGGTCCAAACCAGTGCCCTTTTCACACCTTGCCTTTTCGCGGTGCTGGGGTGAGCAGCCTCAGGTGAGCAGCCTCCGGAGAGAGGCTCTCGCTTCCCTGCTTCTTTGGCTCCGCACAAGCTTCCTACTCATGCGAGAGCCTTGCCTCTTCCTTTCGCCCAGGCTGCACTGAGACAGGAAGCGCGACTCGCTCAGCTCCCGAGGCTCCGCACGCAAGGTAAGTGCATGCGGGGCCCTGGAGCAATGCGTGACTGTGCAGCATTTTCGGCTTGAAGCCGAAAATGAAAAATGTGTGCGCGGTCCACATCAGGCCCTTGAGCATTGCGCAAATGTGAGTGCATCGTGTGGACTGCTCCTCACATGTGCGCAACACTCAAGGGGCCCTTTCGCATCAGAAATGCCGTGCGAAAAGGGCCCAGATCAGAGGAAAGGAGACTGAAGGGGGATGGATCAACATGGTGGCCCTATACTTCTTTGCCCATGTCCTTCTTTGAGTGTACGAGGGCATCAGGAGAGGGTTTGTGATGCTGAGAAATCAGATTGTGAGCCATCCTTAGCTGGCCAGGCAGTGGCTGGTGGAGGAGGAGGAGAACCAGAGACTATTTTTAAAGGGCTGTGCAGCCTGATCAAAGCTGCTGAGAGGGAAGTTTCCCCTAGAAAATAATCTCCTGAGCTGTGGGGGCAGGGTTGGAAAAAACAAATAAATCAATGAAAGTCAAACCTGCAAATGTGGAGGACCAACTGTATTAAGTTGTATTCTAATTATGCATGTTCATCAGATGTTGCATTTCTTTCTATCATGTTTCAGCCTTGTTACTATTTTTTAAAATAAATACTCTTCTGAGAAAACAAGTAACATTTATAGTGCTGGACTTGGGAGACCCACATTCACATCCCTGCTCAGTCATGAAATTTACTAAGTGAACTTGGGCAACCACTACCTCACAGCAACTAAACCTCACACTCACATTTACTACTAGGACAGGAACCATGTAAAGTGGCTGTGTACATTCCTAGTTTGGTTATGGTAACAATAATGACAATAATATTTTGCCACACGCAGATGCCTGTAATGCTATTCTCATCAGAATCAATATAGCATGTTTTTCTATCAGTTTTTTTTAACTGATGATGAAAAGTTAAAACATCTAAAAATACTACAGGAAGCCCTTGAGAGTCCCTGCCGTTTGATTCGCAGGAGGAAATATAGAGAAAAATAAGGTCAAATTTATAAATCATGTCTCTTTACCTTGTACTTTTTTTCACCTTGTACATACTTCTCTTGCTCCTTGTAGCCTTCCACTCAACTTCTGACTCTCTCTTCACTCCTTTTCTCTCGCTTCCTCCAGGACCTTTAGAATGCCTCCCTCCCTTACTTTGCTGCTGCACTCCTCTCTTTTCCTTGTCACAGTTTGCATCTTTGTCATAGTTTTCCTTTTTGATTCTCGCACTTCAACATTTGTATTTCCCACCCTTCCTTCTCTTCTTATCTCACCTTATGCTACCTCTCTTTCCTCTCTTGTACCTTGTCACCTTATGCCTACCTTTCTTGCTCCTGGCACCCTGCCACTGCCTCTTTCACCCAGCTTTGCCTCCTTTCCTCTCCCTTGGCTCACCTTACACTTTCACTATGCCTACTTCCCTTGGTTATTGCACTGTACCACTTGGACCCTCTCTTCTCTTCCCTTGCTCCTCACTTTATGCTGTTCTGCTTCCCTTCTCTTGCACCCAGCCACCATACCTCCTACCCTCATAAAGTTCTCAGTGATGGGAACCAGAGTATATGTGCTGGGAATTCTCATAGTACTAACATGTGCATGCCATATGTGGTCCTCAAGGCAAGATGAGTCCTTTCAAACTTGTATTCACCTTGTTGAAAGAAGATATTGGTGTTCAGCACAGTGGAGAAAAGTTCCAATTTCCAGTGCCCCTTTCCTGTCTTCTGGTCCAAAATATGGCAGCCAGGTTGTTTACAGGTACAGCAAGGAGTGAACAAATCACACCAATATTAAAATCACTCCTCTGCCTGCAACTAGTTTCTGGGGGCAAAGTACAAAGTCTTGGTGATTACCTTTACAGCCCTACATGATTTGGATCCAAGTTATCTGCAGGATTGCCTCCTCCCATACAATCTGCCCCATACACTCAGGTCCTCTGGGAGCCATTTACTTAAACTGGCCAGGACTAGACTGGCAATGGTCACCCAGAGAACCTTTTTGTCAGCCACCCCTAGACTGTGGAATGACCTGCCGGAAGAGATTCAACAGCAAAACATGTTGTATGAACTCAAAAAAATACTAAAGACCTATCTCTTCCTGTAGGCCTACCAAGTCTATTTTTAATTATGATGTATTTTAATAATGATGTATTTTAATTATCATATATGTGTATTTTAAATGGTTTTATGTGTTTTTAGCGTATTTTAATTTACAAATCATTTTAATTGTACTTTAATTTATGTTGTACCCTGCTTTCAGCCTTCGGAAGAGGCAGGTTAGAAATAAAAAATTATTATTGTTGTTGTTGTTGTTGTTACTATTACTCAACATGCAGAGAGAATAGAGTAAAACTCAAAAGTTGCAGAGAAGTCAGACCAAAGTTCTGGAAAACGTCATTTACATGTGGATACTTGTAAGACCATAGGTGTTGCTTTTCAGATGTTTGAGTCTGCACTCAGAAATTAGAGACAAAGCTAATTATGAAGTATGCAGAGAATTGCAATCCAGAAAAATTCTTTGTTCACACATACAGTGAATTCATGGAGGAGGAGGTATGGAAAGAGCTTGTAAGAAAGAGCAATGTCTGAAAAACAATACGTTTTATGCATAAATAAAAGTATAGTCAGATGAGTTTGGGCCAAGGAAGCAGAGAAGAAGAAGCAGGCACACCTCCATCATGCCTAGGCCCAGAAGCAGATAAAAAACCCTCCCTCCATTCCAATTGCTACTCCTTTGGGCTAAGGGGAGAGAATAAGAGGCATTATCTGATGGACTTAATCCCCACCCCTACTGCCATCCCCTTTCCTTGTGTATTTTGTCTTTAAAATGTAAGTCTGAGGACAGGGAACTGTTTTTTCTTTTTCTTTTTTCTTGTAAAGTGTCATGTACCTTGGTGGCACTATATAAATAAATAAATTGAGGAGGGAAAAGAGAATAAGTACTTTGATGTGGGCAAACAAGAAAGAGAAAGGGTTATTTATATTCCATGGTTCTAGCAATCTGATACCAGTGTATAATTACATCCTATGGAATTCTTGGGGGGGGGGTGTCTTAATTTGGTCAGTTTGGAAGTACAGCATTAGAGGTCTCTTGCAGAAAATTCTCACTACTTCACTAAGATATGAATTCCAGATAAAATCTATGATACTAAACAAAGTAGGTCTTGGAATTATTCTAGTGTTTTCTATGTAATTGATACCAGCATCTTAAATGCAACATACAATATCTCAGAAAAGTCACTACTGATATTATTATTCATTTATATCCCACCTTTCTCCCAAAAATGGTATTCAAGGTAGCTAACAACATATTTAAAACAATACAAATTAAAAACTATACAAAAATGTTAATAAAAGTATAAATATAAGATTTAAAACACAATTACAAATTTTATAAAGTTGAAATGTCACACATTAAAAACGTTAAAATTAACTGAAAGGCTATATACAAACCTTAAAAACAGCATCACCTAGCATTAAAAGCCCAGCCGTAGTCATCAATCATTTCATGAAATTCAGGGACTATAAATCAGGAGTCATCACCAAAATGGTAGAACCAAAAAGGTAATATTTCCAGTAGAGAAGCCCTCTAATCCTTGAGAAAAGAGAGACCTTCTGGTTTCATAGGCATAACACCTTGACACCTAATGGCTTTAATTTAGAAAATGTCACTTGTCTGCAGTACGATTTTTTGAATTGAATTTTTTTAATAAGATTCTGGCAGTTCTAGAAATGCCACTGAATATTGTTCATTACAACTGACATCACGCAAGAAAGCAGAAACGGAAACCTTTCCATCTTTTATTCCACCTACAATTATCTGCTATCTGTTGTTTCATTAAATGTGAGTGCATACAAATATATACATAAGAAAAAGGGGAAAAAATGATTATGCTAACAGTCCTATGAGCAGTGTGCTTACTTTTTCTCTCTTTTTTTCCTATATATTGTACTCATTTTTGTCATTTATTTCTTATGGTTGTGATTTTAATTACTTTGCACTATTTTGGAATTTTCCCTTGACTTACATGCCTCAGTCCCTTTGACAGTAAATCACTGTCGAACCCCTTAGATGTGAGACGGGCATATTCTCTAGTCAAGCTTGAAATCCAGTTAGTAACTGATAAGGCTCTCCAATAAGCTTGATTATTTTCCTCTCTTATCCTCTTAGTGCAAATGTGTTTGTATACAAGCTGAGTGCCTTGATTTCCTCATGCACCTTTCTGACCTTTAATCTTGTTTACTCACATTAGAAAATCAGAAAAGCTGACAGAAATAGCATGCTTTTCCCCTCAAAGCTATTCTAGAAAAGAAGCGCAGTAATGATTAGCAAAAATGATCTGAGGCTGTTTAGGTTTTGATATTTTACAGAAGACATTTTATTAGCTTTAAAGGAAGCCAATCATCCCTTATCACAGGAGCACAGATGCCAATTAAAAGCACTTTTTCCCTCAAAGCAGTAATTCCAAATGATTATACTTTACTTTGAGTAACAATTGTAACAATTACTGTTTGTTCCTGGCTCTCCCATTCAGAAGTGATTGTGGCTTAATGGCTGTGTAGACTGTGTTGAAAGTGTTGCTTGTATTAATTTTTAAGTATAAAGCTCAGAGATCCTCTGCCTATCCAAGGAAAGCCCAAGACATTTTGCTGCCTGAAGCAGAACATTAAACGGTACTCCTCATCCACTCACTGAAGTCAAAATGCAGAACATCCAAAGTAAAGATGCACTTTATCCACTGAAGTCAAGATGCAGAACATCCAATGTGGCAGAAAATCACACAAGCCCTTCTCTCTATCTCTGGCCCTAGAAATGCAATAGTAGCCAATTAAATAACTCATAATTTGCTGGCATTTCATGTCACCCTAAATCTGCTACCTGAGGTGGTTGTTTCGTCCTGCCTAATCATACGGCTGGTCCTGGATCTAGAGGATTGCCGAAACCCCATGGTCACCTCCTGCCTCAGATGCAAAAATCAAATCTGTGAGAAACGTGAACTGCTTGTAGACAACTTACCAGAATGGCTATTGTGGATGCATCCTAATGAACACAAAAGGGTGCCAATTTATAACTGACTGTGAGAAAATATTCTTTTGGTAAAGATTCTGTGTGCATGTGTGTGTCTGTGTCTGTGTGTAATACTTTCAAGAGTTAATATTCCATCTCACATCCTTGCGATAGATAGACTTTGTAACACTGTCCAAGTTTCTGTTGCTTCTGCATTTGAAACAGATGAGATCTGAATCATGGATGAAGCAAGAGATCCCTGAATCACATTGATTAGTCCTAGGTAGAGCAGTTGCTGATGGTAAGTCAACATGTAGATAAGTCCCACTGATCTGTGGCTTCTTTTTGGGGATTCTGGCCTGAAAGAGCTGTAAGTCTGGATGATCAAACATCCTGCCCTCCTCCCCATCAAAATTCTTGTGCCTGGTTGTGACAAAGAGTTCTCTGCAGCTTGAAGTGTATAACATATCCCAAGGAGCAGAAGCAGAATTGACTCCTTTGAATGTAGATGCTAATATGAAGCCCTTTTTCAAGTTTGGAATCAGAATGCCTTGTGAAGAAGCTATCTCTTTCCCCAGATTGGGTGGGTAGTTTTGTGTGTGAGAGAGAGTGTGAGTTTGTGTGTGAGAGGTGGGGGGACAGAGACCGAGGGACTTTCCATGATAATTATGGTTCCTGATGTGTGTGAGATCTTTGACTGGGTGGGGAGTTGTGTTTGTGTGTGTATGAGAGAGAGAGAGGGAGGGAGAGGGAGAAAGAGAGAGAGAGAGAGAGAGAGAGATTTTCCATCATAATTCTGGTTCATGATGTGTGTGGGATCTTTGGCCATTTCTGCATTACACTGTTATTATGCTAATTATTCCACTTTCAACATCCTATGGAATCCTGGGGTTTGTAGTTTAGGGAGGGGCATTTAGAAGTCTCAGCCAGAGAGCTCTTTGGCCTCAGTAAACTACAAACCCCAGAATTCCACAGGATGTTGAAAGTGGAATAATAGTACTATATCAGTGTAGAGAAGAAATGGCCTTTGACACTGCAACCAGTTCACACAAGCTTCTGAAACTGCACTTTTTAAAAAAGTCACTCAAGTCTGTGACCACACTGAAATAGATGATGATGATGATGATGACGATGATGATGACGACAGCAGTGGAGCAGTATCAGCAGCATCTTTTGAGACACAAGCAGGTTTTTCTGCCCAGGAAGAATGAATTGGGGAAAGTGCTCTTGCACAGCATTTACTCCTTCCAGTTAATCTTGTCCAAAACCCCTTTTGGATGGTCTTTGCTTGCCCAGCCAGTCTCAACCTAATTGTACCTTTTTCTTTCTGCATTACTATGTGCTGCCTTGACTCCCACTGGGAGACAGATAGCATACCAGTCCCCTTAGGATATTTGCCTGCCTACTGGAGTTGCGGATTCAAGATCTCAAAAACAGAACACTAGAGATGTGGACTGTGAACCTGAATGATACATTATTTTTAAAATGCAGTAATTGTTTTTTAATAATTTGAACCCTACAGTACATTCCAGTCACTTTGATGAGGTCTGTTTCACCTTAAACAATTGGAGTTCTTTTATACCTCTCTAAGTTCAATGTCTGTATGCTGTGGCATCCTGGGATCTGTAGTTTTGTGAGGTAGTTAGAATTCTCTGCCAGAGAGTCCTGGTGACTCACTAGACTGCAAAGCCCAGAATTCCTGAGGATATAGCCATGACACTTAAAATGGCCTTAAAGTGCTAAAATTCTTTAAGGTGAAAGAGATCTAAGTGCCTCCTCTAAAGGGTACACAGGTTTGTGGTCAGAACAGATTGAAGCTACAGATGGTAGTTTGAGAGACAATGTTATATGGATTCTCCCACTTATGGATTTTGAATGGCCAAACTGATCCATCAAGAGACTTTAGGTGTTTACCATAAGAGGAGATATACCCAGGGCTACCAGCAACTGTAGCTTCACACAGATGGGGCAAGCACAGTGCCTCCAACCCTGACTCCTGCATAAACTGAAGCCTTCAGTGTATTGAACTAAGGGCTATTCTAATCTTGCAGATACTGCATACTTTTGCTAGATTTATAGAACAGCTTGACACAGCTGCCTGAGGCCTGTATACTGAATCTTTTTTGGAGCATGGTTATGGAATTGCTAAAAAAGAGCACCCAGTCTTCCAGATTTATGTTGGTGTTGATGATGGTCTGCTACATCTAGGAAACTAATTGGGAAATTAAATAAAAATGTCATGCTCTGTGGTCTAATTGTGCCTCAGAAGAAAGAGCCATCACTTTCTTCTTTCCTCTGAGATAATTGATTTATACTTCATAGAACCAGAGGAACTGCTGTAAAAACACAGACTATCTGGTGGCCATTAATATTTTGACAGCATAGGACTTACTAACTTTCCCATGCTAAAATATATTTGGCTATTTCAAGCACACAGCCTATAGTCCTTTAATAATATTAATGTAAAAGAAGTGTTTCTACTTGCTGATTGAACTATCTTTTTAATTTTTGAAAGGCTCGCTTCTAAACAATGATAATAAATGCTAATGGCAAAATGTCAACAACAAAAATATATATATGGCAAAAGGCTAAAGCTCTAGGGTATTTTTTTATATTTGTTTTTAAGTGGCAACTTGGTTCTCTGCAACAGACTAAGATGAAGTGGATGACGCAAATAAAAATCTGAGAGATGTATAGATGCACAGCAGCATCAAAAGAAACTGCAAAATCACTTGGGAGCTGACACAGATAAAAATAGTAATCCACAAATAAACAGTGGGAGTGAAATGAGGATGTACACAGGAATAGTATCTGAAAACTTAGAAAATAAATTCCCCACTGACAATTAACATCCAAGGTTTAAATCTAATTTCTTTGATTTCTTTCCCTTCCCCACCCTGTTTCAGCTCCCAGAGTAGCTGGGAAACCAGCTCCAAGGGGTGGTTCCCAGTTCTGTAGAGCAGATTTTTAGGGTGCATAGAGGAGCTGAAGTAAGGGAAATGGTCTCCCTTCTAATTATGATTCCCCTGTTCTTACAATAGAAGACCAGTATGACCATGGGATCCTGTCTCATGAAACTGAGTGAAAATCAATATTGGAGAATTCCATACCCTTCAACATTTCATGGATGAAAATAGGAACACATGCGGCCAACCAGTATTAAATGTGTGATCAAGAGCAATGTAAGGGCAAAAACAATTAATGAGGGAGATGCACAAAATTACTATTTTAAGTTGGGAAAACTTGGAATATAGGTTCTGAGTTTAGGAATGCCTGGAAAAGGAAAACAAACCCAAATCAATAAATACAATATTCTATGTGTGTGCATTCATGCATTTGGCTAGCATGACTAATAATAATATTTACAATATTACATGGAGACCCAGTGTGGTAGAGTGCTGGATTTATGACTCCTGGAGCCCAGGTTTGGGATTTCTCCTGGTCCTTGGAAACCCTCTCAGTAGCCTTCGGCAAGTTACACTCTTTCAGTCTCAGCGGAATGCAATGGCAAACCCCTTCTGAATGAATATTGCCAAGAAAACTCCATGATAGGCTCACCATAAGTCAGAAAACAACTTGAAGGCAAACAACAACAATAACTATTACATAATACATTATTGTAAAATTAAAATGCCTTTCTCAGATTTTCTCAAAATTACAGCTTTCTCTCAGAGTACAAACTCTGTGTTTGTAACCCAACCCTACCACTGAACATTATAATTCAGATCAAATTCCAGCTTCAGCATAAGATTCCTATTATCATCTAGAGCCAACCATGGCCTCATAGCCTAAATGAGTTCACAAAATTGTTATCAGGATAAAAATGGGGCAGGAAATTATTGGCTATTGGCTTTTAGATCCAGAAGACAATTGGAATGAAATGAGTTAATAAAAATATAATTGGGAAAAATGTCCATAATAAAACTATCCTTAAATCCCAATGACCTTTTAGAATGTCTCACTTACGCTATCATCCTGTACAAATTTATCTAGGAGTAAACACCAATAAACTCATTGGAGAACATTGTTCTGCCTCTCAAAGAAAGTAAACAGCTCCAGTACTAGACCTCTGTAAGGTACAGTTTCATTCCTATGGCACTGTGCAACCTTGGTGTGCATGTGCATGTGCACATTTGTGCGCACATACACAATGAATTAGTAAATCATAAGGAAAGGAGGTGAAGAAAACAGATAAAACCAAGGCCCTTTCTGCACGAGGCCAGTAATCGCTCCGTGCCATTACTTACTGCTTCTTCTGGGCTCGAAACAACGCGGACTTTCCCTTAAGCCCTTCCGCACGGCTCCTCTGTTTGTTCCAGGGCAATTCGGAGCAGTGCGAGGTCTTTAGATCCGCACTGGTGAGGCTGACAAAATGATGGCTTCCTGTTTGTGGGTCCAGACCAACTGTTGAAGCTGACCACGCCCACAGCCCACCCTCCGCTGATCGCAGGCTGGCATTGGTGCGAATCTGCGCATCTGCACAACTGAGCAGGAACAAATTGGTGCACTCCGGAAAATTTAAAAAGTGCTTTTTTCCATTCTTCACATAGCGCGCTGGAGGACCACTTGGGGGCATATTGAATCAGACTTAGGTGCAGAACTAAGGTAAATAGTCTGAACCTAGTCCGATCCAAGGTGCAGACGACCTCTGTGACAGGACCCATTGGCCCGTCTTAATTTCCTTGTGCGGAAAGGGCCTATGCCTTAAAATATAAGGTTTATGTAAATCTCAAAAACAAACAGAAAAAAAAAAAATCCGCTGGCAGAAGTGAAGGGGATGAAAAAAATATTTCCAGATCAGGAATATTGCTTCTTTGCAATATTGATCCTACTTTAGAGAAATTAAAGTTAAACCCATGAAAGGTGGGGAGGAATTTGTGTGTCACAGACAAGAGAAATTAAGACTCTGATGTCTAGTTCTGGAGGTGTTGTAATTCAAAGTGGATCCCTTCATGGAATGTACCTCTTATTAGGTTGTTGTTTTTATTCATTTTGCTTACCAAAAGAAGCAGTTGGGATCACATGGCTCTTTTCAAAGCTGTAACACCTCTTTCCTTTACTTCTTGCCTTGACCCTACTGGGATTGGCAAGATGCCACCTCATCATTTCCTTTTGTCCACTCTCTTCTCATGTTGGGAGACTATTGACTGCAAAGCATTTAATTGTTTTAACAGCTTTTGGAATCATTTGCAAAGCCTGCTTTGAAGTTGGCTGTAAAGTCACTTCATAGCTACTATTTAGAAAAAAGGTAGGGTGGAATCCAGAACACTTTAAAAGAAGCATTAAAACAGGGAATGCAAAGGGTTAGGTGTGGCTTTCCTAGCCAATCCATAATTGGGTGCTCGCACCTTTTGACCTAGCCAAGAGACACATGGGGGAGGTAGCTGCTTGGCTTTATTGTTCTCAGAGCATCCAGAATGGGAATTCGTTGTTTCTTCTCTGATGCGTTCGATATAAAAGCCTTCTTCTGACCACATCTTGGACCTCTCCCCAAGGTGAGCAGTGTGTACACATACATGAGGACACTGCCTGCTAGTACTTTTCTTTATCCTATGGGGTCTGGCTACCATAGCATGGGAAGATGAATTTTCTTCCTTGCAAATAACTGCTGCATCTGTAAAATTACTTGTTCATCTGTGGCTTTGTCTCATTGTGATCAACCTCAAATCTGTTTTGGTATGGTGACCCTATCAGGCTTCAGTCTTTTACAAGCATCTGCTCCTTTACTGTCCTACTAGATTACTTGGAGTAGCTAGGGAGCATTCCTAGTTCTGCCATAGCTTAGCATTTAGTGGTAATAAGGGCCTCCCTATGGAATAGCCTTGAACCCAGACAGATGATGACACCATTCATTTTTCTATGGCTCTTGAAAACTGACTTTTTTTCCTAGTATTTAATGTGTTTGATTTTAAATTGTCCTGAATCATGGAGACATATTATTTTAATGTTATTAGTTCAATGTTCTATGTTTTAGACAGTTTACTGGTTTATGCATTTATTTCTTTGCATACTGCCCTGGAATGCCATGTGAAGCATGAGAAAGGAATGTTTAAAGAAATGAGTGAATGGACAGACTTCTGCTTATGTGGTTTGTGATGGCATAAAAAGATGAAGATTCTGTTTGTACAGAAACTGTCTGTTGACCAGGAGCACAGATGCTGGGTGTCTAACACTTATTTCATAGCTGTGAAATTTGCAGTGTTGACAAATAACAGTAATCTTACAGGGCTGCTATTGTTCTAGAATGGATGCATAATAAGGAAGAATCTTGGCAACCAATTAAAATGACTGATACGGGCTGATTAGATCATTCTGGTTCATAATGTTGGGATTATTCATACTAATCTAATCTAAAGGAGGAAGGGATAATTACTGTGCTGAAATAAGGTGACTGGGGCTGCCATCCTCTGGCCAATATCCCAGAATAATTCTATTGAATCAATGACTTACAAACTGTGATATAAATGGCATATGGATTCTAGATCAGTAGTGTGCCTTAGGTAGGATATGTAGTCTAAATGGTGGGAATGCTTTTTAAAGAGTATTAAGAAAAAAAATTAAAATGCATTCTCATATTTATTGATCAATTGATTGATTGATTGATTGATCGATCAATCGATCAATATAGATGATTTAAAAGCAAACAAACAGTGCTTCTAACAAGTTTGTTCTTGATCCCAGAAGGAGGCAGTTACTCACCATAAAGGAGAGTGATTTTTTTTAATGAACTTAATTGTTCAATTATTAAGCCAAATGCCCTCTTCATTTCCTTAAAACTAAAATTGAGTTTGTAGACAAGGTAGCAGTTTAGAACACTCCACTTTTAACTTTCTTCAGTGGCTAGTTTATTATCCTGTAGTTTGGGATTATGTGGTGTTAAAGTCTTTAATCTATGCTTCCAGAAATTTTTCCTTTTTGTTAAAATGTTTGAATGAGATGGTACCTCATTTCCAAACAGGGACAAATCAGAAAAACTGTGATATACTGAGATGAAATGTTTAGCCATTCAGGCTTCCAGGTCAGGACTGCAGAGTTTGTGGTTCATGAAATGGTAATCTCTACATCTACAGCCCTTTCCACACGAGGGGGCATAAAATGCAGGGAAATGGGGCGACGCACGTGGGAACAGAGCTTACCTTAATCCGGGTGGCTCTGTCCCTGTGGGGAGCAGCGCACATTCGCCGCTCTACACTCTGCTGGCATCCAGCGGCATCCGGTGGCGCCCAAAATGGCGTCCGGTGGCTTCCGGTGGTGCTCTGCCAATCGGGGCAGTGCGCCAGCCAGAAGCCTGCCCCCGGGCAGCTCTGCAGGGACGCGCTTGTGCGTCCCTGTAGTTCTTCACGAGGCGCTGCGATGGGCTAGCGCGATCTTGTTTTATAAAGACCACTTGAAAGGTGGTCTTTATAAACAGGCGGCACCACCCCTGCGGCCACACGAGGGCGCTTTGAGGTGTAGAACCTCACCTTTTCAAGCCACCCTAGCGCACCCTGCGGTGTAGATGACCTCCTGGTGAGGTCGTCCCAACGCGGGCTATATCCCCGTGTGGAAATGGCCTACATTCAATAACATCAAAGATTTCAGGACCAGCAGATTATGTTTTGTTTAATGTAGTGGGTCCTGCCAGTCACTGTGGTCCTAAAAGTGACTAGTTTAAAATCCATACAGGTGATTCAATGTGTGGAATCACAAGAGTGCAATTCAAGATTGCTGACTAATGCTTTCAGGACATATTTCATCAGTGAAACAGCTGTGATTCTCTACCCTTGTCTCTTTAGACTGAGGGATTGAGCATCCTTTGCCATTTGTAAGCTAATCTAGATCTTCTCTAGGGAGCCTGTACCACATTCTGGCTACCTAGGCATCCAGCTTGTGATAGTGGTGAAAACCAGAGAGGCTGAGTTAGCATCCATGCTCCATTTAAGCATTCTTAAATATTGGAATATCAGGATATGTGTATGGGAGAATGAGCAGCTTTTTGTTAATCTATTTATTATATACAGTCATAGATACACAAATATATTCCCCATAAGGAAAACAAAGACATGTCAATGTCTTGGCACTTTGCTTCCAATACTCTGTTTTATATAGTACTAGCATATATACCTGGTTTTGCCCCGGATTTTATTTTCTCATAGGTAATACTTGTTAGAAAGATCTGAGATCCTGAAAAATATATTTTCCAATTTCATCTCAATATTTGTATCTTCTATCTCTAACCATTCTAAGTCACCTTTTCCTGAGACTCCTTCTATAATATATCTCAATTGATTTGCATAGTAATACCATTTTAAATTTGGAAGTCCTAAGCCACCTTCTTTCTGACTTTTATACCAATATTTATACCAATATTTCTTATTAATCCTCGCTCTCTTATACCCATTGCAAAAATTATTTAATAACTTTTGCCACTCTTTTAATTCTTCCTCTGATACTTTTATTGGTAACATCCTCAAGAAGTTAATTTTAGGTAGTATTTTCCTTTTTACCACTGCTATTCTTCCAAATCATGATAAATTTATATTTTAATAATCCTCTAGTTTTTGTTTAATTTCTAATTTTAATTTCTTATAATTTTTTTCCTCTAGTCCTTGTAAATTTTTTGTAATATCTATTCCTAAATATTTAATTGATTCTTTTACTTTAACTACTATTCTTTTATTACTTATAAAATTTTGTACTTCTCTTTTAGTATAATTGAATAACATTATTTCTGATTTGGCCCAATTTATTTCTGATCCTTTCTTCTCCCCAAACTCTTTTAAATGTTTGTCTATTCTGTCTATCTTTTTGACTGGATCTTTAATTGTTAACAATGTATCATCTGCAAATAAACTTATCTTATTTTTTTCCTTGATTCCAATTCCTTCCAAATTCTCATCATTTCTTATTACATTGGCTAAAGTTTCTATAACTATTGCAAATAAAACTGGAGATAATGGACATCCCTGTCTCGTTCCTCTTGATATTTGAATCTGTTCTGTAATTCCATCATTTACCATCACTACAGCTGTATTATGTGAATATAATTGATTTATTAACCCTTTAAATCTCTCTCCTAATCCTATTTTATTTAAAATTACGTTTAACGCCGGCCATTCCACACAATCAAAAGCTTTAAATATATCTAATGCTAGGATTACAGCTTTTTGTTTATCTCTATCTATTATATTTATTTTATTAATCATTTTCCCTATTAAATTTGCCATCTGTCTTCCTTGAATAAAGCCGCATTGATCTTTGTGTATATACTAATAAATAAATTTATCCTCTTCGCCATTATTGCTGTCAATATTTTAGCATCTTGGTTTATTAAAGATATTGGTCTATAAGAACCTGGATCAGTCGGATCCTTACCTGGTTTTAAAATTAATATTATTAATGATTGCTTCCATGATAATGGGATTTTATCCATCCAATCCTGGTGATTTTCCTCCTTTTAAATTATTTATTACTTCTTCTATTTCCTCTTTGGAAGAAAAATAAAGGAAAATTGATTTCGAATATATCAACATTAACTCCGATAGTAACGATGGAAAAATTTCCAATAAATTTAAGAGAAAGAATAGAGAAAGAAATAAAAAAACAAAAAATACATAGATTAAAAGATTGGATGAAAATAATGACTAATAAAGATAAAATAAAAGAGAGATTGCAGGAAACCAGACTATCTTGGTTAAATTATATACAGTTAGAGCAATGGACAAAGAATATGAAAAGATATGTTAAAGATTTTAAAGAACATACTAAATTTGAACAAATTATTATTCAAAGAGAAAATATGCAAGAAAATTAATTATTAAAGGGTATTACAAGTGAAATATATAAAACGTTGGCAAAAGATCAAGAAGAGGATGATTATCTTAGAAAAGTGTGGGAGGAAGAGACATCACAAAATATAGATATACAAGAATGGAGAAAAATTTGGAAACAACATCATTTAAAAAAATTATCGGTAAGAATAAAAGAGAATTATTATAAAATAGTTTGGAAATGGTATTTGACTCCAGTAAGATTAAATCAGATAGATGAGAAAGATTCTAGATTATTTTGGAGAAGATGTCAAGAAATTGGTACATACATGCATATGTGGTGGAATTGTAATAGGATAATGGAATTTTGGCAAAAGGTTTTTAAAGAAATAAAAGAGACAGTGGGAATTGATATGCCAATATGTCCAAAGATAGGGTTGCTGTCTATATATAATGAGATTGAGTGTACTCAGGCAATGGAGGAATTAATAACAAATTTGTTAACTGCAGCAAGGTTAATAATAGCAAAAAAAATGGAAAATAAATGAAGAAATTCAAATAGAGGAATGGTATAAAGAAGTGTGGAAAATTGCAATTAATGATAAGTTAACTTGTAGAATTAGATTTATGAAAGCTCTTGTAAAAGGGAATGATTTTGAAGAAATTTGGAAAATATTTTGGAAAAAGCGTTGATAAGAGATGGTAAAGTTACTCTTCCACAAGAAGAATGGCAATTTTGGAAAGTGGAGTAAACAAAAAGTTGGCTCTGGGGGGTGGGTTTATTCACTATTTTTTGTTATTATGTAGAGTTTTGTTTATTTGCATTTGTATTGTTTAAGTTTATTTCATAATAAAAAAAATAAAAAATTCTAAAAAAAATGTAGTTGAAAAGAATAGACTTAAGAATGATATTATAGTAATAATGAGTATAAGGAGAAAGAGACTTAGATACATGAAATAAAAATATATAATTAATGTGATATAAAATATGTGGAATAAGTATACGATGATAAAGGATTTGGAGAGCAATAGTAATGTAAGCCATTTGTGTTGTAATTTTTCTTTTTTTCACATTTATGTTATTCATGTGGTGTTTTTGTGTTATTCTGTTATGTATTGTATTATTTTTTTCTTTAATAAAATATTTAAAAAAATTTTAAAAAAAGAAAGATCTGAAATCCTGGGTCTCTGATTCACCAAACTGTCTTGTCCAGTACCTGTAACTTTCCCCCATATTCCCCAATCCAATCTATATTCAGAGTTATTAACAAGGACGTTCGGTTCCTGAGGGAATTCACTGCCCACCTCCTTGCTGCTAGGCCTCATCTCCTATTCAGAACTCTCTTGCTGAGAATTCTAAAGGCCCTCCCTAAACTGCAAACCCCAGGATTCCATAGAATCTCCTTAGGCAGCCAAACATATGAGGTCTTCACCTGACACAGTCAATCATGTGAGGTCTTTGCCTGACATAGACAAATAGACAAACTTTGACTTTTATATATTAGAATATGCATATTTTCCATGCTCTTTGATATTGTGTTATATGTGTTATAAGTGCTTTTATGCAAACCACATAGAGATCTCATGACATTATGTGGTATATAAATACCATACAATAAATAAATGGACTTTCTGTAAAAAAAACATTTTTAAGAAAAAAATTTAGGTCATGGTGCTCTCATTTTGACTTTTCTTTTTGAAATGTTCTTGTATTTCTAATATACCCTCCTACTGTCCTTTGTTATCTTACTTTTTTGGCTGCCTTTAAAATGTCCCAGTTTCCCAGCTCTCTTCCTACTCTCCCTCTTTGTCCTCACTTTATTTCAGTTTCTGCAGACATTCAAAGCTGAGTACAAAGTAGTTCAAACTCAACTTAATGAAGGAGCAAGGAAAAAGGAAGAGGCGAAATCTTGCTTTTCCCAGTAGGCTTAGCGACACCCAAACTGCTGCAGCCTCTCTCAGCTTGTGTATTCTTCCTTATTAATTACTGTCACTATCTTGACTAGTCTCTGATGTTGTTTGGCAACATATGTCCTGGTTTTCACCTGTTAAATGTTAGAGGATATATTCTATGCAAATATCTTTTGTAAATCCATAGGTGCTGTTGTGCTATAACTGTCTTTGAAAATGAAAAACATTTAGCACCACTGCAGTTAGCTCAATGGTAAAATGCATGCACACCAAAAATCACACTCTAATGTTTAGTGTCTCAGTACTTTTTTGCCCAATATTATTTCCTTTTGTAAAACACCAGCATCTTCATATCATTCATATCACTTTACAGAGGTGGCCAAACCAGAATCACTGGGAGGAAAGTCTACAGAATTATAGTTTTAATAACAATAGTCATTGGTAACAAGTCTGAATAATAAGAATTAGTAATAAGACCCATGTGAAACAAAGTCAGGTGGGTAATTTCAAGTTATTTGGATAATACATTTTTAAAAGCAACAATTTAGAAGCCAGTGTAATTGATTTTTGTAATGTTACATTCACTTATTGAAATGTGAGCAGTAGCATTTGAAATCAAAGTGTGAAGAAATGCCACTTGCCAATCCCATATTATATTTAGACACACACACACACACTGTACTGGAAGGTCAAACAGAGACTGAGTTGCCCCAGCCAGCTCATGACAGAGAGGGAACCAGCAGTGATGCAGAGGAGTTGCAGCCACCTGTGCCGATCAGCCCTCAATCATGCAGAAGGCTGAAACGGGCTGCTCAGAGAGAGGCTGCTTGGACTAGGCTGAGGAAACAATAACAAGCAGCACCTGCTCACAGGGGCTATTTAAGTCTGCCGGTGTGGCTGCTCCTTGCTTGCAGCAAATTATTAGCAAGCCCGCACAACCTTTCTGTCTCCTGCTCCCTGAAACCCTCCAGATCGATCTCTGCCTCCTGAACCCTTGGACTGGACCTTGACCTGGCTCGGCTTGTGTTTTCCTGATGTTTGGTATATTTGGACTCCCCAAGTGTTCCTGACCTCTCTCTTCCCTTGCTGGCTGCAGCCCGGCAGGGAGAGATTCTTGACAAATACCAAGCACAATTGCTCACAACTTGTCATTTAATGAGAGAGAGAAAGAACATACATATTTTGCTGTTTGGAAATTAAGATAGAAATCTTGGCTAAAGGGATTGTTCCCAGAACGAGAGGAAATCAAGGGATTGTTCTTTCTCACCTATTTAGTAAAATAAAGTGGGATAAGGGGCATTTAATCTAGTATTCCTAAATACTCTCTAGATACCAGATCCTGTCTGATTTTGGAAGCTAGGCAAGATCAGGCCTGGTTAATTCTTGCATGTGAGACTGTCAATGAATACTAGATGATGTAAGGTATAGTTCAGAGAGGAGGGAACTGGCAAAACCACTTCTAAGAAAACCTTACAAAATTCATGAGGTCACCATAAGTCAACTTGAAGGCATGTGCACGCACGCACACACACTTGCTATTAGCCAGATAGGAGATGCAGAGCAGAGGGTGTGCCTTGGCAGTACACTGATTAGGAAGGAAGAAACAAGTTATCTGAGGAGATACGCAGACCTCCTGAAGGCCTCCATTGCAAATTGTACCAACAAATCAGTTAATTTTTGCAAATTGTCACAAGCTGCTGCTCTACTAGCTGAGGTGGAAATTTGTACACAGCCTTTTCCTCTTGTCTGGAGCTGAGCTCAGCAAAACTGAAAAATTTGCAGCCTTGTTGCCTGCCATGAAAACTGGAAACTTAGGGAATCCTAAGGGATCATGGCACTTGTAGTCTGTTGAGTCGTCTTAGATCTGGTAGACCTACCCACCTGCAAACCCATACTTATTCAGTCAGCATGTGACACCTATGGTTTAGGAGTGTCCTCTTAATAAATGTGCTGCAATCAGTGTATCAGAAATGTGAAGTTCGGTAGAAGTCCATATGACCAAGTATATGTGGGGTACTTGAAAATGTACCCCACATAGACAGATTCATTTCTGATTCTCTTCTCCACATCCCCTTCACCACCCAAAAAAAAATCTGGGAAAAACTACAGCACCTTTTTCTGATCATTAGCACTTCAGTTATGAAGCCATAACGGCCTCCATCTTTCAAAGTTAGTGCTACAAAACTAAATGCTCTTGCTCAAGGTTACACACCAATTAACAGTTCGTGTCTCATTAACATACATTTCACCACCCACACTTTAGTTCTGTTCTCACCTGAGAAATAACATCTGCTTCTTAAAAGACTTTCTTTATTCTTTGAAGGTAGCAAAGAGGTTTTCTTTTCTTCTCTTTTTGAAGAGTAAAACAGAAAGGAATTGAAGTTATCAACTTCTGAAAATTCATTTTTACTGATGAGAAAAGCAGCAGTGAGCCAATGGCAATGCTAGGAAAGGTGACCTATGGGTTAATTATGAAAGAACCATTTTTCTAGAACAGATATAATCTTTAATGCAATATTCTGTAATATCATGAATGTGAGCATTGTTACTTGTCTCTTTTCAAAACATTCTGAGCCTGCCCCACAATCCAGGTAAGCTGAAGTACTTAAGATAAACATTCTCAGTATCTGATATTAGCTACCTAAAGTTTAAAATCACCTTTATATTAGCCATCCTGGCTAGGGAATTTTTGGAGCAGTACTCTTGAAAAGTAACTTCCCCAAGTTCTGAAATTAATAATTGGAAGAGCTTTGCTTGTAACTGTGCTCTAGCCATAATTACTTCTTCTCATTGTTATGCGCCTTCAAGTAATTTCTGACTTACAGAATCCCTATCTTAAGGTTTTCTTGGCAAGATTTATTTATAGCAGTGGGCGGGGATTGTTATTGCTTTTCTTCTAAGGCAGAGAGAGAGTGTGGATTTCCATGGTCAGACAGGGATTCGAGCCCTGGTTTCTCAGAGCCCTGCTCCAGCATTGAGATCATTATCCCATGGTGGCTCCAGCTAATGACTCTGTGGGTATATTTGTGCTTTCAAGTTGCCTGTCAGCTTATGGTGATCCCATGAATTTCATAGGGTTTCTTAGGCAAAGTAGTTTTTGCCAGTTCCTACCTCTAATACATAGCCTACAGCACCTGCTATTCATTGGAGGCCTCTCATCCAAGAACTAACCAGGGCTGACCTTGCTTAGCTTCCAAGATCAGACAGGACCTGGTTCCTTTAGGGTATTTAGGCTCCAGCTCATGAGATCCTGTTACAGATACCCTGTTTAGACATTAACTTGGTATCCATAAGGATCAAGGCCTTTTTGATGGTAGTTCCAGGGCTCTACATACCTTTTGTTTGGCTCTTCTTCATTGCATTCAGATCTCCCAATATCTAAAATTACTATTGACAAAATTGTTGCTGTATCTCTGCAGAATAATTGCTATGGGTTCTGTGACATATGAAAACTGTATTATATGATATTTGTTATGTTGTGGAGATTTGGATTTTAATTGGGTTTAGCCCTTTTATTGTCTGTTCTATGTTGTCATCAATTTGGGAACAGTTATCAAGATGAAGAACGAACATTCCTTGAATAAATAAATCTGGCTGGCCTAATCCTTTGTCTACAAAGTAGACAGAAAATATTTACAGAGCCACTATGCCCTTGTAGCTGCATTTAAGAACAAAGAAATTGCTTTCTAGGTCCATATCAAAGTCTATCAAGTTCCAGATGCAGTCAGATTCTATATAAATTTGTTCATGAAGTACAGATCCACTCAGCTTTGGAGACAAGATGCTGTCTTTAGTACTTGATTAATTACTTCCATTATTTATCAAGGAAGGAAGGACAGAACAGCCATGTATGAAATTAAGCAAGATTTCCAGGGCTTTCTTACAATGAGCCATTATAATAAAGCTTATTATGCACTTACAAATAAATGACCCAAGAACTGTAGAAGGAATTCTGCATTAAATAAAAATAATATCTTTGTTATGTAACAGGCATTGTTGTTTAACATAATAGAGCATCTCTCTGGATATTGTGAGGTTTTTCAAGGTCTCTCCAAAATATGCATTTTATATTCTTTCCTGCACAGTACTTCTGTATCATGATTTAATTTTTAAAAGTAGTGTTCCTAATGTAGTAGATATGAACTGTTTTTAAAGCTAATTTTTCTTTGGTATTCTCCCATAATTATAAGAAGTGTGGATTCGCACCAGGGTATGAATCCCTGCTCAGCCATGGAATCTCACTGGGTGACCTGGGGCAAGTCATCCTCCTGCAGCCAGACAGGAAAGCAATGGCAAACCCCCTCTGAGCAAACCTTGCAAAGAAAACCCTGTGATAGGGTCACCAGAAATCTGAAATGACTTGAAGGCTCACAACAACCGAAAAAGATGCAAGTCTTCTTGTATGATCTCCTTCCACTTGTGTATGGATGGTGCCATTTTCTTACACAAGTACCATAGTCCTTATGATTATGGGAGAATACCAAAGAAAAGATATCTTTTAAAAAAGTTCAGATCTGCTGCATTAGAAATACTGCTTTTAAAATTGAGTCATAATAATAGAAATGCTGTGCAAGGAAGCAGTATACAATAAACATTTTCCAGTGACCTTGAAAAACCTCACAGTAACCACAGAGATGCTCCATTATGTTAAATAACAACGCCTGGTACATAACAATGAGATTACTTTTATCTAATGCAGAATTCCTTCTACAACTTTTGGGACATTTATTCAAAAGTGCTTCATAAGCTTTATTATAATTGTCCATTAACAGATTCATCTCAGGGTCACCATAAATTGGAATCTGAAGACACACAATAATGTAATCCAATGAAAAATAATCCATTGAAAGACAGACTTCCCTTTATATTCACCATTTCATAATCAAGTGGTATTCTAATATGGCTGTACTGAGGGCGAAGAGACAGATGATGTTAAATGCAGCTTTGCATTTAATGTGCATATCACACACACACAAATAAACACACAGAGCCACTACAGGTGAGAAACGGTGGCAGGTGTAGAAAGGAAGTGTAATTCTTTCCTTCCATTACACTCCTGCAGTAAACTGCTTCTCTAAAGTTGTGATTTGAGAATACCATTTTTTGTTGGTCCTAGCTGATGGACACATGGGAGAGGTCGTTACTTCCCAGATTATAGAATGCATCCATTCAGAACCATGATCATCATAATAATCTGCGACATCAGAACAATGTAAAAGGCCAGGGTCTTCACAACATCCTTCTCAAAAGCAGTAAGAACAAGAAGTTCTTGCTGTTTTGGGGAAGGATGTTGCGAAGACCCAGGCCTTTTACGTTGTTCTGATGTCCAGATTATTATGATGATTTTAATGGCTTTGATCATGGCCATGGCATTCATGGTTCTGTTGTCTGACTTGTTCTTAATTTTTCTTTAATTGTTTTTCAAGATGATTGTTAGCTGCCCTGAGTGCCTTTTTTTTTCCATTTCGTGAAAAGTTGGGATAAAATACAATGAATAAATAAATCCTTGATTTGGGAAGAAAACTTCCAGTGGCATCAATGGGAGCGTTTTCTTACTGAATTCTGGTTTAAGCCCTACTACTATTCTTCACTCTTTGAAGCCGTTATATTTAAACATTCTCTGAAGAGTAGGGATGCTCTTGGTGAGTAGCCCTAATTTTTTTTGCCAAGCTACTGAAACAAGCTGATCCTTACATATATATGTAAATAGCATAAATAGAAGTGAATCCTTTTCTGTCTTTCCCCTTTCTCATTTAGGAAACATTTTTGCCTTTGTAACAGGGCAAGACCATCTCAGTGTCCAGCAATGATTCAGAATGAAGGATCGTAACTCCTCTTATGAGTCCATTAGAGCTCTAAGTTCATCTGGAGAGGCCCTTCTCGCTGTCTCACCATCTTCTCAGGCTTATTTAGTGAGAACAAGAGAGAAGGCTTTCTTGGTGACACAGCTCCCTGGCTTTGGAAGTCTCACCCTAGAGAGGCTGGGATGGACCTGTCCTTGCTCTCCTTTCAACAGCAGTTCAAATATTTTTGTGCTGTTAGGCTTTTACAAACTGAAAAGGGTTGGGTTTTAATACTGAATGGCTCTGTTTTTAATATTTGTATATAGTCTTTTAATGTATTTTAATATTTTTAATGTTTATTTTTTTAACTTCATAAATTATCTAATTTTTTTTTAAATCTTATATTTATACTTTTATTAATGCATTTGTATTGTTTTAAATATTTTGTTAGCTGTCTTGAGTCTCATTATCAGGAAAAAAGCTATATATTAATAATAATCATCATCATACAACAATAAATGGTAGAATTGTTACCTCACTGGTAAACCCTGTCCCAGGATCTACAATTTTGATATTAAAACATGATTCAATGCGCCTGAGAGGTCACCCTGATGAGCATATAGGCAGCAATGGTCAAACGATCGAAAACCAGATCAGGCCAGTAAAATCCCCAGTCACGTAGCCCCAGGAGACCTCAAGCTGTGCAAACCCACAGTAAACAAAGGGTCCTCAGCTACTGAGGAGCCAACTTGAGGGGATTAGCATCTTTTCCCCAAGTTGAGCACTGATAGCAATAAAATCCTATCAGGCAAAGACCATCTACATAAATTCACACCACAACCCAATGCAACTCAAGATCCTGAAACTTTGGCAACACCTTGTGATCTCAACATGCAAAAGGAGTTGCCATCGTGGAGCTTCTTTTCCGTTGGAACAGCCATTGTTCTCCCCAGGAAAGAATTAGCCCTCCAGGTACCTTTTCCCTTACAAATAGTCCCAGTTTTTGAGAGTTTCTTTGGATCACTCCCGGTCATCCCAGCAGACCGTTTCTCCATCCGTTAAGTAATCTCCTCAGCCCTCTTCATGCTCAGCTCCACTTCTTCGCAGTTTTTCCCAGACCAAGGACTTCAGGAAAAGGTGCAGTATTAGCCCGGGTACAATCCCTTCAGTATCTCCCCTATCCAGTTTCCTCTCTTTTGCTTCTTAATAGTGTATGAGTGATTGCATTGGTGCATGAGACTTTCATTCAATAAAATCATTTATTAGACATCTTCATTTGGTTTTTGGCTTGGCCTGACCCTGTAAAAACTGGGTAAAAAGACCCCGCTAGGTTACCCTGCCTCTCGCATTGCTATTGATCATGCTCTGGCTAGTTTTCATTTCCCATCACGTGGAGCACATTAAGGCATCCCCCAAGGGACCCCAGAAATCAGGGCAACAGTAGTCATAGTAGGACTAATAAAAATATTTATTAGTAGTAGTGGTAACGGCAACAAAGTAGGTCTCATCACAGTTGATCAAATCTCTCTACAAATAGTGGTTGGGCTTTAAGCATCTATGCCTGACAAAGTTTTTGAAGGGGTTGGACTGAGTTCAGATTTTTTTCTTTTTCTTTAAGAGAAAAGAAGAAATGAAGAAAAGACTCAGAAATCCCCCATGCATATAGAGCTGGCTGCACACTCCACTGGATTTACAAGAATCTGTCAACACACACTGGTGAACCTTGTTCATTTGCAGCTTATGTGACACAAAAAGATGGAATTGTTTAATCACCGCGTTTCTCAGAGGATTTCCTCACCTACATAAAAGCAGAGAGGATTGTTTCACCCACATCTGACAACATTTTTGGATTCAAATAAATGAACAAATGCAGCTACTATGACACCATCAAACTTTAGAGACAAAGTGGATAAACGGAGGGCACCCTATTAACTTTCCCTTGTTTTACTTGGCTATGAGGGAGGCTGTTTTCAGGAATAATATTCTCTCCTGAAAAACAGAAACATTAATATTTATTTGCTACTTCCTTCCAGTTTACCTTGAGAACGAAGTGTCATGTCTAGTAAGCAGTTTCATGAAACTCACAGTGACTTTCTTCAGCTCCATTTGTTTCAGTGATCCAAATAAGTCGTCACACATCTGAAGTAAACAGCAGTCAAACCAAAAATTCCATTTGCACCAATGAGATTTTTAGAGGTGCGTGGAAACTCCCTCTCACAAGAGGCTAGGTTAAGTCCCTTTCTTCTCTGTTTTGCTGACAAGCAAATTGCAAAAGGGTATTTTTCATGCATGGAAGGGCACTGTTCTTTTCGTCTCAATGTTATGTTTTAATGGTTTTTAAACTGTTTAAAATCAGTGTTGCTTTTAATAGAATAGCTTATTTAATTTATCTCTTTTTATTGTAACAATTTTTTTTTTAATTGTGTGTTGTTTTAACCTCTGTTATGAACTGCCTTGGATCTCAGCAAATGCTTCTGAATAGAAACGCACATGGTTGCACCGATGAAACAACCAACATCTCTTTAGTGGGACTCACAGGATAAGATTTTAAGGGCTGGCCATCATAATATGCCTCCCATTGCTTAATATATTGCCAAGAATACTTAAAAAGTGCCATACTCAATGGGGAAAAAGGAAAATGGGATGGCTACACTCTACCTCTCCTTCTATGGCTATTTAGCCCCCACACCAGTAATCTGGCTGGCTAAATCCTACCACAGCTGTCAGAAAATGTTAAGCTTAAGAAGGATTTTTTTTAAGCCTGAGGGGTCCATTACTTTGCCTGTACTCCAAGTTAAGTTGCAAAACGGTGGCTCAGAGACTGGAGCCAAGTTACTTGGGAACATAAGCCAGAGCTAGGACACTTTTGGTTCTCCAGTTTTTTTATAGTATAGTTTCCCAAAATCCTTTATCATTGACCAAACTGGCTAAGGCTTCTGGTAATTATTATAGTTGTTGCTGTTGTTGCTTCTACTATTACTACTAGTACTACTATCATTATCATCATCATCTCTTGTCTGGGACTCAAGGCATTAAAACACATACAGATAAAAAAAAATTCACATCAAAAATATAACTGAACTATAAGTAAAATTAAAACCATTTGAAAACATAGAATTCACATCCAGAACATCCCTGCCATAGGACAAGAATCCAAACAGCTAAAATATGGGGGCAGAGGAAGACTGCTTGTGTGTGCTATTGTTACAAAGCTGTGAGTCAAGATTCGCACAGGTATCTGTTTGATGATCTCCTCCAAATCATCTAGTCATTTATCCACAGAAGCAAATCTGCCTTAGGCCCAGCCTTACGGCACACAGTTCTTTTCCCCTTAGAGCTTCCTGAAATGAGAAAAAGCTGAATGGATCTGCTTCATGGAGTGAGATACAGCTCAGTGAGCCTGCTGCTACAGCTGATAGCATCACAGAAGGGACAAAAGTATTGGATTGTCTGTAGGACAGGAAGAAATGCAGGCATGAGCTCTTTGACAAAGATTTATTCAAGTAAGTGACAATATTTTGTTGTAAAGGCATTACATTTCCCAATCAGGAGAATTCTATTTATACCTAAAGTCTGAGAATATTCTGCAGGCACAGAGAAGTCTCACATGCTTCTTTTGTGAGATCAAAAGGGTCTTTTCTCAGAGTCAGGCATTATGGGTAGGATATCCTGCAAGACAGCCTATGTTGTTGGAAAAAAAAACAGGCTCACTGGTTTTGTCAGTTACAGAGAACTAGTGTATTCATCTGGCATTGCCTGGGATTTTATTTTCTCGTAGGTAATACCTGTTAGAAATACCTTAGGAATTACCTTATCTTTCCTTAGGAATTACATGCAGTTGAAATACGCAGATTTGAGATCCTGTATCTCTAATTCCCCAAACTGTGTTGTCCAGTACGTGTTAACTTTTCCCCATATTCCCCAATCCAATCTGTATTCAGAGTTACTAACATACAGAAGTTGGGTTCCTGAGGGAATACACTGTCCTCCTCCTTCCTGCTGCTAGGCCTCATCTCCATAGCAACCAGCCTGAGGTACAAGAGCTCTCTCACTGAGAATTCTAAATTCCTCTCACTGAACTGCCAACCCCAGGATTCCATAGAATCTTCACAGGCAGTCAATCATATGAGGTCTTTGCCTGCCTGACACAGACAAACGCACAAACTTTGACTTTTATATATTAGATAAGATTCTGCAATGCAGCAAGGGTTCCTCTAGAGTGCTGGTGTTGGTGAGTGTAATTCTCCACTCCTAGTGAAGGGGTTAAATCCAATGCCACTTGAATAGGAAAAAAAAGAGAATTGAATTGTGCCTCTGAGTAAATTGCAGATGTCTGTCTTATCTCAAATTTTAGAGAATGGCCTTGCAACATTCAAAGGTCTGGGAATTCACAGGGAGGCACTATACTCCCTACCATTATTTTGTATCATTTTCTAACTAACCCTTTTGTTCTCCTCTGTGCCAGTCAATGATGTAATGGAAAAGTTAACTAAAGATCTTTTTCTCCAGTGATGGGCGGGCTAAGTAAATGATCGATTGCTGACATAGAAGGCAAAAGGTATATAGTGATGCTATCTCAATTAATTGACACAACAGTTCTGGGATAACTGTTGCCCTTGCGCAAGGTATTGTTAACAATAAAATGGCTTTTTGATTTTTCCCTGGAAACCTGGTCTTCGCCTCTTTTCTTGGCCACAACACTAGCAAGGTGCCACCTGGGGTAGTCACCTCATTCTATTTACTTGCTCTCTTTCTATTGTTTTTCAACAATTGCTATTCAGATGCTCTGGAATTTGAAGGTTACCTCCATTACTAATAGTCATTTATAGACATATCCTCCATGAATTTGCCACATACTATCCGATATTTTACAGATGAAAACCATGACACAACTGGCTAGGCAACATCAGAGTGTAGTCAAAATGGCAAACATTATTAATGAGAAAGAACATCCAAGCTAGGAAAAGGGTTTTGATTGAGCCTAGTGGGAAAGGCAAGATTCCACCCCTTCCTTCCCTTCCCTCTCTGCTGAGTTGAATGTAACCCACTTTTGCATTTTGGACTCAGTTTGCAACAACTGTAGTCAGCTGAGGATACAAAAGTGGGAGAGGAAGAGAAAGCCTGTGACATTTTAAAAGAAATTGAAGAAAATGGAATGAGAGAGAATTAATTTAGACAGCCCTTGCCAAATCAGGACAATTTGAGACCCCATGGAAACCCACTAGCAGCCTTCGGCTCATCACACACTCTCAGATCCCTGAGAGCCCCATGATAGGTTCACCTTAGGGTGCAGAAACAGCTTGAAGGCACACAACGATAAATATATCCAGATATACACTGATAACCATCTATGAGCCAAACTGCATTTTCTTCAATACCGTTTTTCTTCTTTTATGCAAATTGCAATTGCACCTTTTCCCCTCCTCCTTTCAGATCAGGACCATTGTGGGAAGCAAAGGATTAAATCCCTCCCTATCCTTCACAATAGCATCTTAGTCCAAATCAGGTCTGCCCCTCTGTACTTACTTTTGAGTAAGAAGAAGAACTTATGTATGTATGCATGTATGTTTGTGTCAGGAATCTCTGCCTGCTGAGCTACAGCCAGCAAGGGTGGAGGGAGGTCAGGAATACTTTCAGGGAGAGTCTGAATATACCAAACACCAGGAAAACACAAGCCGAGCCAGGTCAAGGTCCAGTCCAAAGGTTCAGGAGGCAGAGATCCATCCGGAGGGTTTCAGGGAGCAGGAGACACAAAGGTCATGAGGGCTTGCTAGTAATTTGCTGCAAGCAAAGAGCAGCCACACCAGCAGACTTAAATAGCCCCTGTGAGCAGGTGCTGCTTGTTATTGTTTCAGCAACCTAGTCTATGCAGCCTCCCTCTGAGCAGCCCGTTTCAACCTTCTGCATGATTGAGGGCTGATCGGCACAGGTGGCTGCCGCTCCTTTGCATCACTGCTGGTTCCCTCTCCGTCATGAGCTGGCCAGGGCAACTCTGTCTCTGTTTGACCTTCCAGTGCAGGGGATGTTTGCAGGTTGACTTGCTCACTCACTGGCCCAGTCCTTGGCACAGTCAGTTGCTCCTTGATCTCAGAGGCATCATCTATCCTACTCACTGGCTCGGCCCCATGCACAATCAGTTGCTCCTCAATCACAGCAACATCATCTGTCACAGTATGTATTGAATGTATATGTTGCCTTTTCTCCAAAAGTAGGACCCAAAGCAACTTCCGAAAAGTTAAAAAAAAAACATGTTTTTAAACAATTGAAAATGTATAAAATGATAAGCTATGATATATTTAAAAACAGCTAATAAATAAATAAAAAGCTCTCCTGCTCACCAATTAAAAGTCTCCTTAAAAAGAAATATCTTTGTTTCCCTACTAAGGAAAGCAGGGAGGGGCCAACCTAGCCACTTGTGAAAGAGATTTCTACAGGGCAGGAGCAGCCACTGAGAAGGCTCTGTCCCATGTCCTCACCAGATGAGCCTGGGATGGTGCTGGGACCGAGAGAAAGCCTTTCCCTGCAGATCTCCTGCAGACCTTAGAGCTCTAGCTGGTTCATATAATCTACAAATCTATGTGCTACATATTAAATGAAACATGTAGCCTGGCTGTAATCTAGTGTATGACAATGAATCCCATAGATATATTTTTCACTTTGTGAAGAAATGCTTCACTTGTCCTGATTTTCTTGCTGATCAGCTTCTCAGGGTGGCTCCAGGTTCTATTTTTTAAAAAGAGGGATAAAAGGTTCTCAGTGACCATACCTGACTGGACTGGCCATTTCATTTGGTTCACCAAAGCAAATACCACCCCACAAAAGAAACCTTTTGATGGGGTATAAGGCGTAGGAGCGTTCTGTGAAATGATGCATCATAATAGTTGGTACTGCATTAAAAAAGGCACTCAGCCATCTTAATTTCCCCAGTGTTTGAACTGTGGAATACGTCATTGTTTTGACCGATATATTTGAAGCGTGTTAATTTTAGCTGTACAGCAAGAAGAAAACAATCTGTAATCCACTAACTGGATCACTTTCTTGCTTAGTGTGTCTTATTTATTTGGCTGACAGCTTAATAGATGAAGTAGTGAATATTTACATCCACCTTCTTTAATTCTTCAGTGCTAGAAATGGGCCTCAATCTTTAAAAAAATGAGCTCTTATTTTGGCTTTCACATTGTTCCTTCTGAGAGTAACTGTTTTCCCCATTTTAGAGACAGCCAGTACCAAAGCAATAAATACATCCTGCCAACAAAACAGGTACATTGGGAACTTATGGTCCATTAAAAGATAAAAATTTGTTTCATGGTAACAACTTGTACACACAACAAGAAAATAAGTATTACATACAGTAAAAAGATATGGTTGAAGAACATGAGCAACTACAACAAGAAAGCCTGCCTTTGGTAAGAAATATTTTATTGGTGGTGTTAATTCTTTGGCTGAGATCAAAGACTGGAGAGTTATTTTTTAAAAAATAATTAGTTTCAATTGGTGCTACAAGGTAGTCCTAAGGAGTAAGTCATTACTTGTTTCCCGAAAGTAACTAGAAAGCTTAATTTTTTGTAACCTAAAAGAACCATACAAATCCTTCAAGCTGTTGGTCTGCATTACATAACACACTTTTGATCCACCTTATTGTTATTTCAACACTAACAACTTGAGGATGAGGCAGCAGGCTGAGGGAGTACCTGAAACATGTGGCATTTCACCATTTAGTGAGCTCAGACCCCTGCAACCACAAAAGTAACCTAAAATTTACTGCAAAAGGAGAGAAGCTATCTCTTCTTAAATTACAATCATAATGTAAAATAGTTATACCTTGGAACAAGAAACTAATTGCCAATAACTAGGTATCCTGGGATATAGATGGATAGATGGACGGACGGACAGACGGATGGATGGATTTGTTCCTTTAATAAATAAAGATCTTTCATGGGAGCCATTCTTTGGGTGCCCTCACTATCTGGAATGAGATGAAGTGACTGACCTTAGTGGCTGTGGTGCTTTCTTTTTCTGAACTCTCTCGCAAGGAAAGTTCATCTTGTACCTGCACTAATGTGCTGAAGAAAATGATGCACACCTGTACTCCAATTATGTCACCACCATTATGCCAGCAGAGTTTGCCCCTTGCATAACAAGCTTACCTAAACTGCAACAAAATGTTGTAGCATGGCATCCACCCATTCAGAATTCCAGCCACGCTGCCATGCCAAATTTCAAGATTCTCCATTCCATTTTCCCTCCCATTCCTATTTTTCTGCCCTCTCCACTTTATACATGTTTGGTTCTGTTTCAGCTACACAATGGATCCACAATCAGAGAATGAGTGCTCTATTATAACATAGGAGAAATACACACATACCTCTTAATTAAATTTTGTGTATGAAAGTACATTTCCCCTTCTCTTTCCAAAGAAGAGGAGAAAAAAAATCAATGCATTCATCAGATGTTATTTGCTGCCTTTTCTCACCCTTTCACAACCAGCCAACCTTTACATCAGCAGAGTTAATCTACCCTTTTCCTGCCAATCAAGATTAATTAGCTGAATTTCCTCTACAAAACTGCTTTTACAGTAAAATGCACAATAAATGCACAAACCAGGATACTTTTAAAAATATGTATGTCGTATTAGGGAGGTTCTACGTCATGATATTAAACCTATGGGGAGATTGGATGGATGGATGGATGGATGGATGGATGGAGGACGGACGGACGGACAGACAGACAGACAGACAGATACTGGTTCTGGTTTTAAGTCAGTCCCCAGTGGACCAGTCTATCTAAGCAACCTCCCACACAATGTTCTCCAAACCAAGATTTTCCTCACATAAAAAATTACCTAATGAAAGGCTGCTCTTATATAAAGTAAAATGAAAATAATATTTGAACTGATTGGTTCCTATTCCTTTCTTCTGCCTCAATTTACTTTCAAAGATGCCAGACTGGTAGAAGAAAAGACAGGAAGATTATTGGCAAAACCTTAAAAATGATGAAAAAATGTTCTTCTTACTATACATTTCAGCTCTGACTATTTAACTGATTTTTTCCCCCTAGACATCAGTATTAGGATTTGGTGGGGGGAGGATGGAGTGGGATAATGTGAAGGCAGGTAATTTCCTACTTTAAAATCCATTCTCCCAAATGGGCAGGATTTTATTCAGTGGCTTGGCTTTGTCAGCCCTACATTTCTAGGCATATATCATTTATCTAGCACTTTCCATTTGCAAATTGCATGCCCAGCTTTTTGGTGCCTTTACTCCTCTATGCCAGTCCCCAGCACAATACAGATGGAAAAATTGAGATTGACACTGACAGTTGATTTAAACATTAAGTGAGTGATCACCCCAAATTGCTTTTCTGTTCCTGCAATCTTTGCAGAGGCCTTAATATTTAAACCTCATACCCCAGGATAAAAATAACTTGTAATGAGTAAGTCATGGGATAGTCTCTGTCTCCAGTGAGAATTTCAATGTATGGAGGGTTATTTAATTAGCTTGTATTCCTCCTTTCTTTCAGCATGGAACTCAGTAAGGTTAAAATGTGAGTCAGCTTAGGGTTAGGATTCCAAGGACAGTTTAATATACACCTTTTCTGTTTCTGATGCCTCAGCCACCCAGACGGGGCTAACCTGCTGAGAAACTCAGTGTGTCACTTCTGCTTCTTAATATCATGGTTTACTGAAAAGTGGCTTGGGACATTTTTGTATCAAGTCATTGGATTGGTTGGGACAAAAAATAAACAAAACACATTCTACTGACAAAAAGCAATAGGGAAGTTGTTGTCCCAGACAATTTTGGTCTTTTTTGTTAAAAAAAAAAAAAATCTGTATACAGCAAATGGTTTAAACTTGTGAACACTGTCCACAGTTCTTCAGAAGACCATTCTGTAGAATGCCAATATCTTGAGTCTAGTTCTGTCTGGATTCCATATCATGACATGAATACGGACTAAGATGCCTTATCAGAGTGAATGAAGGTTAAAAGACTGCCTTTTATATAGAGAGAACATAGAATACAATTTGTTTTCTTATGGAAATAATGTTATACGCCACTTTTTGACACATAATCTCCAAAAATAATAATCCGCACTGGACCCTCATTTGTTTCTCACAATAAGTACTCATTTGATTCTCCAGGACCACGTAGTCCTGGAACATCCTCCCCACAAATCGCTTTTCTCTATCCCCCAATCATGTCTTGCACTGTTTCCCTCACAGCACACCCCATTAATTCCATTGGACCATGTTCCTTGTTCCCATGCACCAATATTCCTTTCCTTGGTCAAAAGTCTTCCCAAATCTTCATCTCAAGGACCCAATCCCCATTCTTGTTTTACCCACTCTGTCATAGCTCCTCCAATGCTCTCTTTTTAATTTCCCAATACTCACTTCAGGACTCCTGCCTCAAATTCAAGACTCATTTCAACGACTACAATACTTTTTCCATATGAGCCCAAACACAAAAAAGAGAGGAGTGCCTATTTCCACATATTTATATGACAGAGAAAAATGGAATTCCCACTAGGAAGAAAACTAGAATGAGGTACAGATGTTGAAGTGAAAATGTGGTGGGTAGAAGAAATTTTAACCACCTTGAAACTTGCAAACTTGTCCCCAGTGCTCTTTTTATCTAGAAGAACTGGTTCAATCAACTTACTATTACTCATTTAATTTCCTCTTAAATTGTAAAGCAGATGTCTATAGCTGAGGAAACCCCTAGCTAGGAAAGTGGCAGCACCTTCAAGAACAAAGAAGAAAGAGTATTGAAAGATCAGATAATAGGTCTCAACTGGGGTGGGGGTCAAAAGTGGCCATAGTCCACCCCAGGAAGTTGGTCTGCTGAGTGCAATGTCTCATTAATCATAGGAACCCCAATGGATGGCAACTGTGATGAAGAACTGCTTTGATCAGCCAAGGGATGTCAACTATCTTTGTCTTTGCTTTTGGTTCTGTTTCTGCTTCCCACTTAATATCTCAGGTAATCAAATGCACTTTTCTTTTGGTGCACCTATGATTGCCTTTCATTTTGATGGCCTCTTGAACCTGAGCTAATCTTGGAACTAATGTTACCCTGACTGCTGGGGGTTCCTGGGGGACACCTGGATTTGCTCCAAAAATACAAAGGTTTGTGGAAATTAGGCAAGCACTGCTTAACGAAGCAAGAGAGCAGGGCAATACAGCGAGATCTTTCACCCAGTGTCTACAGAATCAGACCACATGAGAGATATGTCAACATAGTTTTTATTTGATGGAATTTGCAAAGATATTCACTGTACACTCACGCAGAAACACAGTCACTCACACAAGCACACAAGGAGTATTGAGTTAAAGAGATATCAGAAAAGCGGCCAAACTGCACCTGATCTTGAAGTCTTTGGTCTAGAAGAAGCAATGAGAAGGTACTCAGCAACAGAGGAAGGCTGAGGGGAGCTCCTGACTAGCAGAATGTGGGTCTACTAATCATGGGTGGGAATTCTCCAATGAGGGTCCTGAAAGGGGACCCAGTTACAGGGCAAAATGTGTCTTGGGGCAGATCCCTTCCCAGAAAAGGATAATAGCTGGATCATGCAAATGGACCTCACCCTGGTATATCTCGCTGTTGTAAGTGTTAATCTCCTCAGGGGAAATAGGCAATCCCCTCAAGGTATCGTTGTGGCTGATGGCCCATTATAGGTGCAGACGTGCCTGTCCGAGACTTCCTCTTGGACATGTGACTGGGGGAGTTCTTGGTCTGACCTTTTGCCCAGTCTTTGACCTGGGTGTCTACATTCCTGCCCAGTGAACCTCTGGCCCAATATATTTAATATTAAATATTATACTTCCCTAGGTCTGGGTCTGATCACAGGGGTAACACTGAGTTGACCTGGGATCAGTGCCCTGGAATCAATTACACTTGAATTGAACTTGATCACTGACATAGATGCTTTGGTATCATCTTTAACTGAGGCCCTTGATGACTGGCCCAAAATTGCAGATGATGCAAAATACTTCTGCTGATAGGTTCTCTCGTTGAGAACCAGCAAAGGGAAATACAAGACACCTATGACTTCTTCAGGTAGTTTGGTTGCTTCTTTGTAAGACCAAACTGTTTATGGAGATGCATAAGTCCTGGTCTGAAACACTGGTGAACATCAAGAAGCACTATAGTCTTTTGTGTGTTAAGGATGAGGGTCTGTACAGAGTTCTGGACCTGCATTCATTTGAATGTATTTGGCAAGAAAAGAGTGTATAAGACTCTGCCAAGCATTTGGCAGTGATCAAGAGGCTGGCACAGTTCCCAATCAGAATTCCCAGTCACAAGAGCTCTGTAATCACATTCAGCTGAATGCAGTTGTTGTTTGTTATTGTTGTGTGCCTTTAAGTCATTTTTTACTTATAGCGACCCTAAGGTGAAATTATCATGGGGTTTTCTGGGGCTCAGAGTGTGTGATGTGCCCAGGGTCAGCCAGTGGGTTTCCATGGCCCAGTGGGGAATCAAACCCTTGTCTCCAGGGTTGTAGTCCAATGGTCAAACACTACACCATACTGGCTTTCTGAATGCAGTTACTGAACCCTCTGCAAACGATCAAACCCAACATGTGAAGTTCACAAATATTGTAGTGCTGCACACAGTATGTATGGACAGAGCTTACATGTGTACCCATATCCCTGCACAAAGTTCTGCCTTACCTGCAAGCAGGCGTTGCACAGACCTCTATTCTCATACAGTTATGCTGGCTTCCACAGACATGATTAAACATTCTTCAACTGTTTAGGCCCTGGAGGAAGTATGGAAAACCTCTTTCAGCCCAAGGACAGGATCCAGTTTCAGAGAAGTGCTGGCAGGTGAGGGTGAATTCCAGCACCTGGTGAGGCCAAAGGCAAGAATATCAGAATATTTTAACTTACCACTCCTAATGCCAGTAACTAAGCCTCAAGGAAGGCATTTCAACTTTTTAGAATGAGAACAAAATGTACAAAAGAGTACAAACCCGTCATTTCAGAGCTACCAAATGATAGTGCCATAGGAAACAAGTGTGGCTTTCTGGCATATTTCTCTTTTGCTTGCATGTCCAGCTCACATGCATATTTGAATGGACTTGGATATTAATGTGGCTCTAAGCCCAATTGTGAAATCACATGTGTGGCTTAAGGACTAACTATTTGAATTGGAAGCTTCTCCTATTATGTAGTTGTTCTCTGTTTGAATATGTCCCTATAAGTTCTTATACATTGTTATCATTGTATTGGCTATAAACTTCTGTTCTTTTGTATTTCACAATGTTCTTTATAGTATTACTTACTGCTTCATTAATACTTTGCTGGTAAATTCTCTCTCTCTCTCTCGTGTTTTCTTTTGGTCATTTTTGTGGGGAGGTCATGCTTGTTCTTGCATACAGAGAGAGCCAGCTTGGTGTAAGGGTTGAGCATTGTTCTATGACCCTAGAGAGCAGGGTTCAATTCCTCATTTTGTCATGGAAACCCACTTGGTGACCTTAGGCACATCACACAATCTCAGAGCCCAGGAAACCCAGTGTCAGGTTCGCCTTAAGGTCGCCATAAGTCAGAAATGACTTGAAGGCATACAAAACAACAACAACAACAGCTTGCTTGCTTGCTTGCTTGTTTGGAGCCTTTCCCTGCTTGTGCTGTCTGAGGTATGCCAGAGGTCTGTGTTGGATACTCCAGTTCACCCCCAGGGCTTGATGTTCCTTGCTCCTACCATTACAGAACACTTTGCTCCCCTTGAGGGCAAACATGAAATGGTTTTAACACTTCTCTCCAATGTAATTAAGAGCCCTCCCCCATGAGAAAAAAAAGTCTCTGAAAGTCCGAAGTTTTGCTCCTGTAAAACTGATTTTATTTTGGAGATCCACGTGACATTTTCTTCATCTCAAAGCTTTTCCTGGGAAGAGGAAGTCCTTTACCAAGGACTTTTCATTCCTACTTCTTGAGTCAGTTTAAATTAACCCAGTGCTTTCCAAAATGAAATGTACCTGTACTTGGCTGCCTGTTTTTATTATCCTGGAACTAGCTAAGATGTCTGCCTCCAATAAACACAAGCATTGTTTCCAGGACACAGATCCAACAGAGAGGGAAAGCAAGACAGAGAGAAATGTTTGCACCAAAACAAAAGGATCCAAATGTTAACTAGTCAAATTGCTAAAGTGCTTTAGAACATTGACTATTAATTCTGAATAATAATAATAATAATAATAATAATAATAATAATAATAATAATGGCTCAGTGGAAATGGGTGATAATCAATTGTGAAATGTTGCATGAGTCTACATGTGACACATGATCAAGAGAAAAGGGAGGAGGGAGTAAGGGAAACCCAAGATATTTCAAGAAAGAATTTGGATGCAACTCTGTGAATATGCAGGTAAAATCAAAATGAAAAGAACTGGACATTCTCAATACTTCTGATACTTCCAGAGACTTGTTCCCTTCTGGAGGAGCCTTAGATTTTGTCTAAAATGTTGTTCAAATTGGAAGGTAGTCCCTGAGTGCATCAGTATCAATTCAAGATCCAGTGGCTTTGGAGTCAAAAGCTTGTGAGTAACTGGAGGAGCTATCCAGCTCTACAAGGAAACTATAGTGCAGAATGCAGCAGTATAGCTGTTGCACAAACATCAGCCAGACTAATTCCACAGCACTTGTGGCTGAGTCAGGGAAATGCCCAACTCTATAACTTTGCCTTATGATAGAATCAGAGGGACTTTTTTTGCGACAGCTCCTTGTATGAGGTGTATTAATTTGTTTGCTATTCTGCTTTTCTCCCAGTACTGGCTATCAAGGCAACTGGCTACAAGAGCAATTACATGTCAGATTAGACATTAGGGAGAAAGTGTATTCACTGCACTAAGCCCATTTTCCTTGAAACAATGGGATCTCCTCAACAATCCAGCATACAGGGTTCTCCAGTTAACTAACAAGTTAGGGACCAGAGCACTGTCAGGAAATGGAATTGGTTGAAAAACAGAACCCATGGACTATACTGTAGGGAGCATGAAAGACTTACGGAGGGTCACTTGCAACTGACTGTACACCTGCTGCTTGTAAAGTATCTCAGTCAGCTTAGTGCAGTGGTTCTCACCTGTGGGTCCCCAGATGTTTTTGGACTTCAGCTCCCAGAAGCCCTGAGCATTGACCATAGTGGCTAGGGCTTCTGGGAGCTGAAGTCCACAAACATCTGGGGACCCACAGGTTGAGAACCACTGGCTTAGTGCCTTTCCCCCACTCCCTCAGCTTGCTTTGCGAGTAGCACACACATGCAAGTAATTCCAAGTGAGCCTCTGTAGGCAAGAAGAATTGAAGAAAGAGCAGAATGTCCATCAAATTAATGGAACTTGTCCTTAATTTAGATGAGTCAAAAGAGTGAGTCCTCAGATAATGGGGCATCAAAAAGTGGGTACTTCCTCTACAAATTAAGGCTTTCTTTACCTTCTGATGATTAGTCAGAAAATGATGCACATGGACTGTGAGATACATGAGTGCAGAAAATAATGTGCTACAATAAACAGACATACAACATACTAGTTGTGATGTTTGGTTTGACCATTGCAAAGGTCCAGATTAAAAAAAAAGTTACAATATCAAAACATTATTAAGCAAAATATATTAAAACACAACTGCATGAAAAATTAATTTTAAAACATAGCAACAAAGATAGTACATCACACCCATTAAAAGCTCCTTCATTAGCACCCAACCAGCTGAGGTCTTTGCCTATTTATGAGAGGATGACAAAGAAGGGGCCAACCTACGCACCTGTGGAAAGAAGTTCCATGGCTTGCAACAGCCAGTGCAAAAGTTGAGTGTAGCTTGACCAAAAATCCACTTTCTCAAACACTGGTGGTCTTTAATTTTTTCCACTCCCGAAGTTTCTGTAGTTTGGTTGAGAAGCTATTCTTGACTAGCAATCACTCTTTCTCTGGCAGCAAACTGTTTTTTTTCCCCCCATATGCAACATTACTGCATGAGCCACAGAGGAAATAATTAAATTTAATAGAGGTTGCTTTTGTATATTGAAGTTGCCCTTGATTTTAAGTCTTCTGAGGGAAAAAAATTATTAGATTTGATGGGCTCAGCAGCTTCTGAACATTATACTGTGTCTCTGCGCACAGCTTTTTCAAGATGATTTCCTAGGCTGGAAGAACAAACTTTGTCAGAGCTACACAGATAGTATTGCTACAAGCACTCCACTCATTTTGAATCTCTAACATGTTTACGTGTTTGACTCCAGAAGCTGGCAGATGAAAGGGAGACAAATGCATCATAAAAATAGTGGGGCTCTTTGCTTTTAGCTGGGATTGGTAATTTGTTCATCTGGTTGATTGGGCGGCCATCACTTGGGGTACAGAGAGTTTATGGATAGCTGTAATAACCCATCAGTACAGGGACAGACCAGGATAACAGGCTCTTCCCATTATCCAGGCAACATAGCTAAAAGTTCTCTCTCTAGGTAAATAAGGGATTAATAAGGTGTTGAGTTTAAGTTACAGTTATTGTGGGTCAACCACAGAAATCACATGATACAGATGCCCAATCAGCAAAGGCAGATGGGGGAACAAGGTAGAAGCTTCCAGAGCCTTCCAATGAGAAGATATAAAAGGCCTCAGGAGAGGGGGGGAAGACAAAAGGAACTTCAAGGAGAAGCAATGGGGTGGTAGCAGGGCTTCCTTCCCCGCCAACACCATCCCAGTGTTTGAACATTATCATGAATAGAATGGGGATGTGTTAGTTAAGCATGTTAGGGGGTTATATTCTTTTAAACCTCTGGCTAAAATGACCTAAGTTTATCTGTAATTTTGTAATTGCTAAGTAAGGCCTGAAGGGGGTTACCTTCATGAATGAGTTATCTTTTGTTGTTGTATTGCCTGTTTAGAATAAAACTCTTTCCTTTATAAAGATCCCTCTGTCCCTGCTTTCTCTCTACAGGCTTGCCAGTTGTATGCACAGATAGATTCCTCTCTGCCTCAGGGCATGGAGAGGGAAGCTTCTGAGTCTAAAGATTCTTTCCCCAATAGCTTCCTGCTGAGCTACTTCATGAAGGAGATTCAGAATCAGTAGGTGGTGGCAGCTAGACAATCTCCAGGGGCAAGAGCAGGAGACTACATTGAGTGAGAAAGTAAAGCCCTCATAGAGACCACAACTCATGGACCTATGGCCCTTTTGACCACATGTACTGCCAGTTAACCTCTGGGGTGGAGGTAGAGGAAGGCTGTGAAAAGGAAAAAGAATGTGGGAGAAGAGAAATAACACTGAAATGAGTGGGGCAAAGGAGATTCTAACCCCGGTGAAATTGGTCCAAGCTCAGTTAGTGAAGGGTGGAGAGCTAAAGAAAGACAATCAAAAAAAATCTGCACTAAACTGTTGTAGTGCTATTATTCCACTTTCAACATCCTATGGAATCCTGGGTTTTGCAATTGAGGGAGGGGCCTCAAAGGCCCCTGCAAACTGCAAAACCCAGGATTCCATAGGATGTTGAAAGTGGAATAATAGCACTATAACATTCTAGTGCAGAAATAGCCTCTGTGACTGAGAAACCCCCACTATCCTGTCATTCACCATTCCTGCTCAGGTCTTGTAGACTCAGGGCCATGCCTTCCTGTGTTGAATCAATCCACTTGTAATGCAGTGTCTCTTCTCTCCTCTCCTACTGTCTTTCATATTATTGTCTGTTCTAATGAGTCACACATCATCTCTTGATAACTCAAGAAATGTGTCCTCTTGTGATGTGTCCAAAGTATAACAGCCATCTTAGCTTCTAGAGAAAGCTTGATTTGCTCTAAGACCTATTCATTTGCTCTAATATCCATTCATTGTCTTTCTCTTTTTAACAGTCCATGGGATCTGTAGAATTTTTCTTCAGTGCATTTCAAAAGAGTTGATCTCTTCCTGTCTGTTTTCTTTAATATCCAGCTTTCTCAGTCATAAATAGAAATCAGAACTAATGTGCCTTGGATGACTCTGACTTTGGTATTTGAATCATGGTGAAGAACAAGAATTCTCTGCTCTCAAAGAAATGGAGTATCTGCTCACAGCTGGCCCAGCTTTTCAGCTACAAGGACAAGACTCTTCTGGCAGAGCAAGAAAACTAAGGGCTGTTACTGCTTTAGTGTTAGAACTGCAAAAACTGTGTTTGATTCTGGAGACTACAGCCTGTCAAGCTGTTGCCGGCAATGGTGGTTTGTGGCTTGCATATCAGTGGGGTGGTAAATCCTATATGCATTGGTCCATACTTTCAAGCATCTATCCAAGTTACTGAACTTAAACTAAAAAACAGAGAGAGAGAGAGAGAAGGAAGGGAAGGGAAGGGAAGGGAAGGGAAGGGAAGGGAAGGAAAGGAAAGGAAAGGAAAGGAAAGGAAAGGAAAGGAAAGGAAAGGAAAGGAAAGGAAAGGAAAGGAAAAGGGAAAAGGGAAAAGGAAAGGAAAGGAAAGGAAAGGAAGCAAGCAAGCAAGCTAGCTAGCTTGATTCAGCTCCTACAAAGTTTGGACTAAAACCCAAAGTGGATTCATAGCCTCATTGATGTGGAAGCCATCAGTTGCTGCTATTTGGGTAGTAGCATTGGGAGATGCTATTGCCTCCATGGTTTGCTTCTTAGCAGCATCCATTGGCCGCTGTGGGAAGCAGGATGCTGGATTAAGTCAACCACTGGTCTGGTCCAGCAGGGATTTTATTTTTATTTTTAATGGATCTTGATGCAACAGTTCTTCTGGCAAGGCCTTCAAGCTTCCAGTTCAAAGTATTCAGCTTCGGTTAGCGTAATTCAGCAGGTACAGAGCTCAAAACACATTCACTTCCACATCCCACTCTATTTCCTGTCTCTGCAGAAGAGAAGAGAGAAAATAGAAGACCAAAATGCAGCAATAAATATATCAGAAGGCCTCAAGCTGTGCACACTTGCTTGTAAGCAAGCCCCATCGTTCTGAGTGATTGGCACATAGAAATGGAAGTGATAAATTCAAATTACGTTTGTTGAGTGTAAATAATTAATGGCTGCTGCACATTCTGATCCTTCCCATGCACTCTTAAATGGAGGCAGGCTTTCTACGTGACAGTTGCCCTTCTGTGAATCGGCAGGAGAATGCAGCTGGTTCCCTTAAAGAAATAGTTTTCTGCAGTTCAGATGGAAATCAAGCCATAAATTATATGTCCATGTACCATCTGTAGTTTGGCACGGGCTCTGTGTTAATGACAACAGCTTGAATGGTTCCAAAGAGGTTGCATTAGTATCATAGGGGTGAAGGCCTAAAGTGTTGACACTCTTGTAAACACTACATATATTGCTGCTTTTGTACTTCTCCAAAGTGGTAATGCTCTACATATTCAGACAAATTAGAAAATGTAGGTTACAGCATATATTATGCTGCATTTTTAAAAATACACATACAACCAGGAACAACAAACCTGGGAGCATTTAACGAGATTTGGACTGTTTAATAGGAGTTTCTCTGTTTGTGCAACCCAGTGCTAAGGTAAATCAGGCAAGCAATTGTAAAGAGAACTCAACTTGTACTGAAATATCTTTGATACCATCAAGTAGCTATTAGCGGGGAGACTGATGTTATCTGCTGTCTCCAGTCAGTCTTCCCTATTCCCTTGAGACCTTAGATGCAAGAGTCACAATAGTGTGTGTGTGGATTGAGGGATTTCCCAGCAACAATATATTGTTGTATGCTATCTCTGTAGCAAAGTATTCAGGGTTGGCATAGTCTTGGGTAGGCAATTAAAGCCTATTGGTTTTAGAAAATAGCCGGTCCTGATATTGTTGAATACTTATAGAATAGTTTGTAATACAGACCAACAGAACTACTGAAATTGTTAGACTCTTTGGTGGTGGGTGAATTGCCATGATGGGTGATACACTTCAAAATTTGCCACTGGATCTCACTATACATTACTTTTCTTATGAGAGGACAAACACAGGATGAGTGGGGCTGAGTCTCTGGCTAAGGCACACCCTCTTTCCTACAGCTGGATATATACATTACTGAAGACTATACCTCTATCATAGAGCTGGGAGAGACCACAAGGGCCATTGAGTCCAATCCTCTGCCATGCAGAAATACACCATCAAAACATTCCTGAAAATGGCATCCAGCCTCTTTTAAAAACCTCCAAAGAAGGAAATTCCACCATGCTCCCAGGCAGCATATTCCACTGTTGAACTGCTCTTACTGTCAGGAAGTTCTTCCTAATGTTTAGATTATGTTTCTTTTCCTGAAGTTTGAACGCATAGCTCTGTGTCCTAGTCTCCGGAGCAGCAGAAAACAGCCTTACTCCATCCTCCATATGATATCCCTTAAAATATTTAAACATGGCTGTCATCTCACCTCTTAATCTTCTCTTCTCCAGGTTAAACATACCCAGCTCCCTAAGCTGTTCCTCATAGGGCCTGCTTTCCAGCCTTTCTTTTATTTTGGTTGCCCTCCTCTGGATATGTTCCAGCTTGTCAATATCCTTCCTGAACTGTGGTGCCCAGAACTGGACACAGTATTCTAGGTGAGGTCTGACCAAAGCAGAATAGAATGGTACTATCACTTCCCTTGACCTAGACACTAAACTGTGCAGCCCAGAATCGCACTGGCTTTTTTAGTTACCAGATCACACTAATTGACTCATGTTCTGCTTGTGGTCTACTAGGACTGTCAGATCCCTTTCATTATATTCAATATCAGTATAGGATCTTTTTGATCTCACTACTCAGGTCTGTTTTCTGTCCAAGGATGTGATGACAATGTCAGTGAAATCTCATACAGGTAAATATCCCAGAGTTGATGATGGAAAAAAGGCAAGTTACTAATCTATCAGAGTTCTCTATAAAATCAAAGTGGTACAACCCTATCATATGGCTGAGCATAAAGAAAGACTTACAGCTCTTCTAGATATCAGTCTCTGATTTTTAGGAAACATTCATAACATACATCATGTATCAAGGCATGGGGGAGTTGTAGCAAAGCTTCTCTAAAGGGGGGTAAAAATGGTAAAGCACCTTGTGATCTGTCCTCTTTCCACTGGATGACAATTATTCTTTCCCTTTTTGACATCTACATAGCTTTCAGCCTACCTGCTACTGTGTCATCACTACCTGCGTGCACGCACACACACACACACACACACACGCTTTGGAAGGATTCTAGTGGGTAATGCTTACTAGAACTGTCATTTCAGAGAGTACTTTAATTTGATTAGCCCTGACAGTTTGATTTTTTTAGACGACAACTCACATTTTCCCCATGAGACATGTTGGCTTTGCAGCATCATGTTTTGAATGGCAACCCACCTCTCCCAGAGCAACTTTCTGAAAATCCTTCCACAATTAAATATTTTTTAAAATGTTACTTAGTCTTGCTGCAGTTAACATATGTGGAAAATGTTAAATAAACATATCAGTTTAGAATAGTAACAAGACATCTGAGCAACAACAAGAAGAGGAACAAACTAAACGGACAATGAGCAATAAAAATAGATGAAAGAATATAAAGCCATAATAGCTGGGACATAAGTTTTAGATACACTGAGTCATTTTGAAACGATCAAAATGGGTTTTACCAATATTTAATTTGTGACAAGCTAATAACTAAATATTTCTCACCATAGGAATTTTTATAAAACAAACCCCCACTTTCCAAGTGATATGTCATCCTAATTTTTGTCATTTAGTAATCCAGTGACCAAACTTGCTGGTTCAGGACCAAAGCCATATTGGCTGAGTTTCCACAAAGTCTGTAAATTAAAGACAAAGCTGCTTTCTTATAAGCCATGTTCCTTGATCAGTAACAATGTTGTAAATATCAAAAACTGCTTTTTCTTGGTGCCTTCTCACTGGCTGCTCCCAAGCTGTAGAACTCTCTTCCCCTGGAGATCCAGCTAACCCTATCCCTGCTGTATTTCTACCAGGCAGTAAAGACTTTTTTATTTAAGGTGGCATTTTGTTTTTCACACATTGCAGCAGGTGCAGCTTTTAATCATTTTGTGTGTCTATTTTATCATGTTTTCAAAAAAAAAAAAAAAAGCCCCTGCTTTTAACATGCACGTTTAGCTTGTGTTTTTTAAAAAGAAAAGGAAAAGCTAAAAGGAAATTTAACTTTTGTACTAAGAGTTGTTGGGGTTTTTTTGCATTTTTTTTCCCAAAAGGTTGTATGGCACCTTGAGCCATCATGGTATAGTGTTTTGAGTGCTGGATTATAACCCTAGAGACCAGAGTCTGATTCCCCACTTGGCCATGACAACCCCGCTGGGTAACCTTGGGCAGGTCACACACTCTCAGCCCCCAAAAAACCCATGATAGAGTTGCTTTAGGGTTGCTATAAGTTGAAAATGCTTTGAAGACATATCACCACCGTAAACAACAACATCATCACCTTGAATCCTGTGCTGGGAGAAAGGCAGGATATAAAATCAATCAATAGCACATAACTTACTCTTGAAGCACCCACATTTTGATTTGGTTTTCCAAGTCTAAATCCAGACATAAGGCTCTGGACTAGCAAGGCTACTCTGTGTTCTTCTGAGGCTTCATTGCCTTATAAGCCATTTGAATCCTATAGTATTGCCACTGTATTATTCTACTGCATATTCACTCCCCTAGATTCTCTCTGGAACATAAAATCCCTCTGAAAATACTGGAATACTGGCGGCATTTTATCTTCAGAATAAACTGATCGTACATGAAACAGCTGTGCCATCAATTGCTGCCAATGTTTTAGGGAGTCAGAAAAAAGAAAAGAAACAACTTGATAATATTTGAACAGCTATTTAGCACTTTACCAAAGCAATTACAGGTCTTCTCTAGATCCCTGGATGAACTACCTCAGTAGATTCTTTTCCAAAACTTGGAATCAAAAGGATAAAATGTGTCAGCTTCCAGCACTTTAGACTTAATTTATCTGTGGCAACTTTTAGCAGATAAGTTTGAAATCTGGCACATTTACAGACCTCATCGGGTAGATTAGAGGTAAGGAATGTGCATCCCTCCAACTATTGTTGGACTGCAATTCCCAGAAGCTCTAACCAGAAAAGCCAACGCTGAGGAATACTGGGAACTGCAGTTCAACAATATCTGGAGGGCTACAGACTTCCTTTATGGATCACGGATACCATGATTCAAGTTATTGACTCAAGAGCTGTCATAATTATAAGCCATGTTATTTTGAGACTTACAATAAGAGAATTAATTTTTTGTTTGTTTTTCATGCCACCATAAATGTAGGAATGTTCCTGTGCCCCTTTAAAAGAAGCCAGAATACTCTGAAATATCTTGATGTCTTCTTTTCATTATGCTCACTAGCAAAGCCAAACAGCTCCTATCTAATTCTCTGTCATTTAATGTAAAAATATTTAACTATTAGGTTAAATTTTAATGTTTGAAACTATGGGAAAATACATCAGGCTTCATCAGCCCAAGGACATACAAAGTGGCAGAGCTGCTGTCTGATGTCATTATGAAGGAAAGTAGCTTGATGCACCAAATGATATGCCAATTCTTTCCTGAAATCTAAGGACCTTTGTTCTTTTTTGCTTCATCAAAGAATCTTAGTCCCACTTACTGCCTTTCTCTTTGTTTCTCCTCCTTCTAGATGCACAGTGCTTTGAAAAGCTGGAGTTGTTCTCTGTGTTAGTTATTATACACAAACCTTGGGCTATGTGCCAAAAAAAATGTCTAAATCTAGGGAATCAAACTATCTCTGGTATTGTCTTTCTCCCCTGCCCCAAATCTCTGCAACAATTTCAGTGTTCTGAACTACCTGTTCTTGTCCAGGCAGGAGGCATGGCTGGTCAATTCACTGACATGGGGATGGCAAATCTATTCTTGATTTTACTATCGCTTCCCACGGCAGCCCCAAGATGTAGAGGAGCTCTGCAGATACCAAGCCCCTGATGGAAGAATGTCCAGCATCATAGGACTCCTATTCATCTTGGAGCAACTTGTTACCCTGATTTCTAGGGGTCCAGTGAGGAACACCTAGGTGCGCTCCAAATATTACAAAGTTGGGAATTAGCAAAGAGCACGAGCTAGCACTACGAGAGGCAGGGCAGCGTAGCGAGATCTTTTACCCAATGTCTACGGGGTCAGGCCGAGTCAAGGATCAAACAAAAGTAAATAATAATAATTGTTTTTATTGATTTACAGTCAAACATGTGTATGCAACACACTCACACAGAGAACTATAGAAATAAAGGTAGGAGTTGGATAGAGGGTTTTTGAGAGGAGGTTTGGTATGGGAAATACTGCACCTGTCCTGAAGCCCGGATAGTCTGAAGAAGAAGTTCGTGGAAGTGAGGATTTTCAGCACGAGGAGCTGAGGGGAAGGCTCACCGAACGAAGCGACAGCAAGGCGGGATAGAAGCCAAGAACGATCCGAGGAAGCGCTTAAAGTCGGGGGGTCTTATAGGGGAAAATGTGGCTGCAGGCTAGTCCGTTCTCGGGGATAACAATGAGTTTCGGGCTGGAGACAAAGCCTCCGAAAGGTCAGTGATTTACATGATTGGGTTAAGATAGCGTTGTCAAGAGAGTAGCCAGTATGCAAACGCAGCGTGCTTGACAATTCGGCTCATCAAGCTGCCTGCTCGGGGCAGGGAGTCCTTTGTAAGTAGTGTGCATACATAATGTGGTACTTGCCTTGAGGTCTCCTGAAGCGGCAGCCTGGCTGTTTCTGGCCTGCCTGTATTTGTTTGGAATATTTCAGCAATTTGTGGCCGTGCCTGTACACATGCTTGTCCAGGGGCCTCACAAGCACGTGGAGAGGAATAGGTAACAAAGGCCAAATTATTGATATCAAATGATATCTAATATCCCACAAGCTCAGGCTAGAAACTGCGGTAACAAACTTCTATTACAAGTTACAAGTTACTGATACAAGTAATAGTGGATTTGTCGCCCTAACATAGAGGATCGCTCAGCCTCCACTAATGCACAGTAGGAATAATGTTATATACATTATCCATTGCTTGTTTGCCTCATAACCAAATGTTGTATATGTGATCATATACTCTACCACACCTTTTAGTTACTCTCAGTTTTTCATGTCTTCTTCTTCCCTTTATGTCACTGATGTGTACAGGCTGGAGTTGTCAGGCACCTGGGCCCAGCGCTCAGGTTCTTAAGGCAACAAGGAGGAATCTCAGGGTGAGAACATTATTGAAAAATATATGTGCCTCTCTGTCTACCTACCGATCACTATGGCCATTTCAGCACTACACAGTTACAGTGATATTATTCCACTTTCAACATCCTATGGAATCCTGGGGTATGCTGTTTAGGGATGGACATTTAGAATTCTCATCCAGAGGGCTCTTTGGCCTTAGTAAACTACAAATCCTGGAATTCCAGGGATTTTGGACGTGGAATAATAGCACTATAACAGTGTAGTGTGGAAATGGCCTATGTCTTATATAACCCCCTGTCCTGCTTTAACTGAAATACTGACGTTCAGGAATCCAGAGTCTGTGAGTGATGGTTACTGTAAAACATCTAGTCCAGGGAGCATTACTTCAGAAAGTTTGTCTTCAAAGGAGGAGGAGGTGGGGTAGAGATCACCAAGGTTGGGGAATGTTGCTACATATCTATAAAGCCTCTTTCCATAACAATATTCTAATTAGAATTAATATTCTGCTAACAAATTTGGCAGTAAAAGAGAACTTTTTGTATGCCAATTCATGTACAGCTGACCATCTGTGGACTCTGTATCAGTTAAAAAAAAATATGCTGCAGGTTCCAAACTGCGTGGCTGTCAAGCACTGACCAATTTCCAAGGCAGACTGAAGCTTTAGCAGGAGCCAACCAAAAAATTATTCAGAGTCAGAAAAATATACACATGAAGAGAAGATGGTGGCTCCAGGGCCACCCTAAGATATCCTGCTACATGAAGCAAAGCAGCAAATGTTGTCCTCTCCTCGAGGTCTGTGATGCCCAAAGCCAGTCAAGTTATTGTTTGGGCACCAGAGGCAGAAAATTTCACAAGCATTTCTTCGTTCCATGGGAATGAAAAACAATACGTGAAATAACTGACAATTTGCCAGCCTTTTGTGACTTCCCAGCCTGAGGGGGGCTGCCAGACTCTCCCACCAGATGTCAGATTCTACCAGTGGTGAGGTAATTTGCTCAGACAAAAGACTGGATCTGGCTATGAATGTTTTGTAAAGTATGCCCCTGCAGGATCAGAACTGAAGCCTGGAGGTCAGTTTGATCTACCGATCAGGGCCTGCCCTAACATAACACAAAAGGAAGTGGCATAGCTTTGGTGACAGAAACTGGAGGGCAGGAGGTATAGGTTGGCTGTTCTGAGCATTTCCTTCCTTAGGAGGACAGAGTTGTATGTACCACACAGCTTGTCCTGCACCCACCCACCCACACACACACACACACACACTAGCCTGCTGCCCATCTTCAAATTCCAGTGCAGTCAGCATCTATATATGGAAAGGGGGGAAAACAACTTATTTTTTGTTTTCATATTTTTGCCACAGGCAGCCAAAATGCTTCAGAGTTTGTTTCCTGGTCTGCTGAGGACTGGTGCTGGTAGCTATGAAAGTGTCACAAACTTGCTGCAACTCTAATTTGAGATCTATTTCCCACTCCTTTGCTTTCAAGAAAATACAAAAATCAAAATCAGGTATGGGGATCATGAGGCCCTCCAGATATTATTGAACTGCACCTCCCAGAAACCCTTTGGGTGTATGACTTAGCTGGTGATAAGAATAAGAAAGGCTAGGAACAACAGTCCAAAATCATCTGGAGAGACACATGATTTCCACTTCTCTAAACATGTAATTCCTTCCACTGAGCAGAATTTCATGAGATCTAATTGGCTGCAGTGGCTTAAGGAAACAGAGTAGGTCAAAAATGTCTAGTAATAATCTATTTTTCTTTCTTCAAGTCCTGCTGCATTCTGGCGAGATGTTACAAAAATGTCTACAAGAAGGAGGATAATGGTGAGTAATGGTGCTTTGGATAAATTTCAAACTCTAGCTGCAGTCCCCTTTCCCTGCATCCAAGCTGATTGATCCATGTCATTTCTAGCAGCCTTCATTTTCCTCATCTGCAGGCTTTTGTAAAGCTAGTGGATTTTAATTGCCCACTCAACAGCAAGGCCATTTCTGCACTATACTGTTATAGTGCTATTATTCCACTTTCAACATCCTATGGAATCCTGGGGCTTGCAGTTCAGGGAGGGTAAACTGCAAACCCCAGGATTCTATAGGATGTTGAAAGTGGAATAATAGCGCTATAACTGTCTCATGTGGAAATGGCCCAAGTCACTACAATGCACTTTGAATAAAAACAGAGTTCTGTATTTTTACTGGTTACAATCTGTCCCATGGATGCTAGAGAATATAGGAAGCTTATACTTCCTTATACTAAGCTTATATTTCTTTATACTAAGAAAATAGGAAGTTTGTACTTCCTTATAGTAAGGATGTTGAAAGTGGAATAATAGCACTATAGCACTCTAGTGTGAAAATGGCTTTGGTTTTGATTGGGCAATTAAGACCCATTAGCTTTACAAAAGACCTGCAGATAAGGAAGATGAAGGCTGCTATATTTATACTTCCTTATACTAAGGTGCATCTAGCTCAGTATTAGAAAGTCAGCTTGATGGCAGTATTCCTTAGTTTTGGGCAAGATTTTGTCCTGGCCTACTTGGGGATCTCTCATGTTCACTTGTGGTTCTCTGTTCAAGGATAAGCTGGCCCAAACCTGCTTAGCTTCCAGAATCTGAGGAGAATGGGTGTATTCATTATGGCATAGAGGCACAAGGGCATTCAAATTAATGCACGCATTCTTTTGATGCAGGTATTGGCCAAGTTTTGCTGACCTTTGTTCCTCGCAGCTTGATGATTCTGTAAAATGTTTGGCCATATACCACGTGGTTGAAACTAAACCCAAATTCGTTTTGAAGTATTGATCTGCTTTGTCAGGCATAACTGAGCATTGCTTGCAATTGAGCTGAATCTGTTTGCCATACATCCAAAGCGTATAACTGAATTGTTGGTGGCATGGGGAAGCTAAGGGCTCTGTCAAAAGATAGCATTATGCACCTGCCTGCCGTTATGCCTTCCTCCAGCCTGGGCTGTCAGCTTATCCCTTTGATCACCAAGGCATCTTCTAAATATATAGCATTTATTCTTATCAAAAGGCACACTCTGTGCTAAGATGACTGCAATTCATCAGGTGACTGTAGAACAGAAGTGATATTTGATGCTAGTGTATAGCAAAAGGGAAAACTGGGGCTGCCAGCTCTCTTATCTGATGCCCTATTTGCTAGCTTGCATGTAAAAGTAGCCTCATAATGCAGGTATATTGTGAGGTTTTAGAGACTGTAGAACACCATTGTTTTGTCCCAACTAATCCTAACCCAGTGAATTAGTTTTGAATGACAAATTAACATGTAGTAAACTATAAATCCCATTGATTCAATAGGTCTATTCTAGCTGGAATTAATAATAAGATTGCATCCCTAGAGGATTGCTGTGGTCCCAACTGTAGTCCTGAGGCACCCACCCGAAGAGGCAGATTTTGTAGGCTACTGAAAATAGGAAATAGCAGGGTGGGAAAAAGCATATCTCAAGGCTGCCATGCAAGCCTTTCATCTCCCTAGGTTACTGCTCATAGGTTTGCAAGACTGGATCTGTGTTTGATCCTTAACAGATCTTGGACCAGGCCCTTTATGACAAACCTGATGGGAGGGAGTCTTGACAACAGAGCCACCTTGGCAACTGAGAGTGTTTAAGCTGATTGGCTGGTGAAATGGAACCTTGGATAGCCCAGGAGAGGGGCTGGTGGAAAGAGGAAAATAACGGATCTTAACTGTCTGGTGTGTGTTTGAAGAGGAGTGTGATTTGTGGTGTGTTTGGGAGGGGCTGGAGATTTGAAGAGCTCTATGGGAGAGAGAACTGAGAAACTGGGTGTACGAAAGATAGTGAATGAATTGAGAGAGAGAGAGAAAAGAAGGGCGTGCTGTTTGTAAACATTGAGATACAAAACAAATTTAAGCAACAGAGTTTCAATAAATGTTTGAAGTTCTGTGTTCCTGATAACAGTCTCCCAGAGTCTTATTCTGAATTCTGGAATATACACGCTACCAATAATATCATCTTGACCTTAGTGAAGTGGATGTGCAGTTTCGGGTCAGGCCTGATGACCACAAGGAGTGGGAAAAAAGCAGAAAATTGACTTGGCAGATGCAGTCTTTCTCTGTGCTTGATGAAAACAATAGAACTCTGTAAATGCTGACTTGTAATCTTGCTTTCCCTTTGAAGTAGAAATGTTGCAAAAAGTTGAAACATTTCTAGGCACGCAGCAGAACAGCTCATTGTTCATTGTATGGGAAAAACACCGCATGTATGACACGTTTGTTGAAATGTATAAAGGCTTGGACAATCTAGGAGGCGGGGCTGGTTTTCTTTGGGAGTGATCCTGAACCTGGCAAGAAGAAATAATAAAGAAAATTTTTTTTCAAACCAAGGTCTGATCTCTGACTTGCCAGTGTGTTTGGGAGAGGCTGGAGATTTGAAGAGCTCTATGGAAGAGAGAACTGAGAAATTGAGTGTACGAAAGATAGTGAATGAATTGAGAGAGAGAGAGAGAGAGAGAGAGAGAAGAAGGGTGTGCTGTTTGTAAACACTGAGATACAAAACAAATTTAAGCAACAGAGTTTCAATAAATGTTTGAAGTTCTGTGTTCCTGATAACAGTTTCCCAGAGTCTTACTCTGAATTCTGGAATATACACGCTACCAATAATATCATCTTGACCTTAGTGCCGACAGTACCACAGTCTTGAAAAAATATAGATCACTGCTCATCCTTACATCTGGGAGAAGGGCAGATTTAGGGAAGGCAGTAAAGGGAGAAAGTCCTGAAAGGAAGAAGCCAAGGGGGGACAAGAGTGAGGAAGGGACTGCATTCTCAGAAAGGGAGAATTGAGGCAGACTGTTTGTCCTGGCCCTGGCTTGATTTGGAGATCTCCCTGGCTGTTCAGTTCAGATCACAAAGAGGTGTCAGGCTGGGCAGGCCTTGAGTGCGAAGCTTGGGTGCACCTTTCACACTCAGCACTGACGGGCGGTGGTGGTTTTTCCACGCATTTTACACCCTTCGTCTTTAACTGGGTGTGGCAGAAAAGTCTTTTAATGGGGTGTGCTGTACCTTTATCTTAATTTTATATGGATTTATGCATCTGTTTTAAATATGTTAATATGACCACTTATCCTCACTTTTGTACTGCATATTGTTTTAACCAAATTTTGTTTTAATTTTACATGTAATCCACCTTGTCTCCCACACTGGAAGAAAGATAGGATAATAAATAAATATTTCAAGCTCTGCTGTTGCTGCTGATTTTGCAGCCCAGTAGAGGAGCTGCTGCCAACCCGAGAATCCCCAAACCTGTTCCTTGTTGCTGTTGCTTGCTTGCCTGCTCTTGCAATGTGAATGAACACCAGCAAAAAAAGGGAGAATGAATCTCTGCTTCTTCCCTTGGCTTCTGTGACACAAAGTGCCTTTAATCAGATATTGCAACTCACTCTAGACAGTGATAGCCTAGGTACAATCTGGGTACTTTCCATTTTCCACAAGGGTGGAATGAGGCTGGGTAAAACCTAGGAAAGGTGGGTCCAGATCAGTCTTTACAGTAATTTTTTTTGGCTGTCTCTGGCTCTATATTGTCTGGCATTTCTTTTTAGGATGGTCACTTTAAGAACTGCAAATGGACATAGGACAAACTCAACAGTCTTTATGCAACAGAGTGAATGGACCCAAATTGGACATTTAGAGTACTTCCAGGCTGAGGACAACGATGACTGCTGCTGCTGCTGCTCCTCCTCCTCCTTCTTCTGGTGCTTGCATTTTTTCTTTTATGCAGGAGTTCCTAGAACAGATCCCCCTCATCTAGGGCAGGCACCCCCCCCAGCACAACAATTAGCAGGCTCCAGCACATTATTTAGGTGAGATGGGACTTTTACAGTCACCCATCAAATGTCTGTTGTCTTCACTTGTCTGCAAAAAGAAAGTACAGAGGGTGACAGTCTGACTTCTCTGGAAAGAGAGTTGCAGGGCCTAGGAGCAGCCACTGAGAAGGCCTTCTCCCATGTTCCTATCAGATGTACCTGTGAGGGTGGTGGGAAAGAGAAAAGGGCCTCTCCAGCATATCTCAGAGCATGGGCTGGTTCTTAAGAAGAATACAGTCCTTCAAATAACCTGGACCTGAGCCATATAGAGCTTTTCATAGGTCACTTTGAATTGTGCCCAGAAATGGATTGGCATCCAGTGAAGCTGTTGCAATAACGGAGTTGCATGTTCCCTGTAGCCAGTCTCAGTTAGCAGTCTGGCTGAAGCTCTTTGGACCAGCTGAAGTTTGCAAACCCTTTTCAAAGATAGTCCCATGCAGATTGCATTACAGTAATCCAGTTGGGATGTAACTAAGGAATATGTTACTGAGGCCAGATCTGATATCTCAAGGAACAGGTACAGCTGGTGCACAAGCTTTAACTGTGCAAGTGCACTCCTGAAACCTGAGCTCCCATGCACAGAAGTGAATCCAGGAGCACACTTAAACTGCAGACCTGCATCTTTGGTTAGTACTTTTGGTTAGACCTCATATGGAATACTGTGTCCAGTTCTGGGTACCTCAGTTCAAGAAGGATATCAACAAGCTGGAGCATGTCCAGAGGAAGGTGACCAAAATGGAGAAGGGTCTGGAAGCCATGCCCTATGAAGAGCGGCTTAGGGAGCTGGTGATGTTTAGTCTACAGAAGTGAAGGTTAAGAGGGGACATGATAGCCATGTTTAAATATTTGAAGGGATGTTATGTCGAAGAGGGAGCGGGCTTGTTTTCTGCTGCTCCAGAGACTAGGACAAGGAGCAATGGATTCAAGCTGCAGGAAAGGAGATTCCACCTAAACCTCAGGAAGAACTTCCTGACAGTTAGAGTGTCCAGCAGTGGAATATGCTGCCTTGGAATGTGGTGGAGTCTCCTTCTTTGGAGGTTTTTATGCAGAGGCTAGATGGCCATCTGTTGGGAATGCTTTGATGGGTGTTCCTGCATAGCAGGGGGTTGGACTGGATGGCCCCTGTGGTCTCTTCCAACTCTGTGATTCTGTGATTCTATGATCTTCAGGGGGAATGTAATCCTGTCCAGCACAGGGTGAATTTCTGTTCCCTGATTTGCCATTTGACTGACCGGGAACACTTCCATCTTTTCTGGATTAAGTTTCAGTTTGTTCACTTCCATCCAGCCCACAACTGATGACAGGCACCAATTTAGGATTAAAACAGCTTCTTTGGCTTGTGTTTGAAAAGAGTAATAGAGTTGGGTGTTATCCGCATACTGATGGCACCAAACCTCAAACTCCAGACAACTTTTCCCAGCAGTTTCATGTATATGTTAAATAGCCTTGTGGGACAGAATCAAGTCTTGAAGAAGCAGACAGGCCAAATGCCAGAGGATCAAGCAATCCAGCACCACCTTCTGGGTTTGCCCCTCTAGGAAGTAGCAAAGCCACTGTAAAACAGTGCTCTCAAGTCCAATCCCAGCACGGCAACCCAGAAGGATACCATGGCCAACGGTACTGAAAGCTGCTGAGAGGTCCAGCAGAACTAAAAGGACATACTCCCTCTTTCTAGTTCCCTGCATAGGTCACCCACCAAGGCAATCTAAGCCATCTCTGTCCCATAACCAGGCCAGAAACCAGACTGAAATAGATCTAGGTTATTTCTGCACTACACTGTTATAGTGCTATTATTCCACTTTCAACCTCCTGTGGAATTCTGGGGTTTGTAGTTTAGTGAGGCCAAAGAACTCTCTGGCTTGAAATTCTAAATGCCCCTCCCCAAACTGCAAACCCCAGGATTCCATAGGATGTTGAAAGTGGAATAATAGCACTATAACAGTGCAGTGCAGAAATAGCCCTAGAAACCCGTGGAACTGGGAGGCCACCACACACTCCAGGACCTTTCTTAAAAATGGTATGTTAGAGACTGGCTGATAATTATCCAGAAGGGTGGCTTTATAGTAGTAGCTTTATAATATCCGCTTTCAGGCAAGCTGGAACTCTGCCTTGTTTTAGTGAGATATTAACCACTCCCTCTACTCATTCAGCCAGTCTCATTCTAGCTTTTTTAAAAGATAGAAAGGACTTTAAAAGACCAGAAAGTCCCAGATTTTGTTCCTGTTCTTTCTGATTTTATTTTGGAGATCTATGCACATTTTGTTAATCCCAGAATGTTTTCTGTCAGCTCCCAGTACGATCAGAGACTTTGTACTAGCTCCCCAGGTCAGTTTATTTTTACCCAGTACAAAACTGGAAAGAACAGGAACAAAATCTGGGGGTTTTCAATCAGTCTGAATGCGCCTTTCAGAAAAGTAACACCAGAAAGCCTATAGTAGAATTTTCTTGGCCATTCATTCAGTTGCAACTGTGTTGTTCCATCTTCATTCAGAAAGTTGAGTTATTAACATGAAGTTGACCAAATTATAGCATCATGAGTGCCTTTAGTCATTGAACCAATGCAGTATATGAAATAATTGTGCAATAAGTCATCTTCTAAGCAATATACTGAGTTCAGATTAGTATCCTATAGGTAGAGTGTAAGCACATTTGAGAGGTAATTTGTAACAATCATGAAGTGCATCACAACAACCCTCAAAGCCCCCAACAAAAATCTACAGTTTTGTCACAGGGCTTTTTATATATCATACTTTTTTAAAAACTGCTTAAAAATTCCACCTTGAAAACAGAGATGTTTAAAACAAACAAGGTACTATGACTGTGATCCTGTGCACAAATCACCATTAAATTCACTGAGGCTTATTTTTGATTTCTAGGTTCAGCTTCTAAAACACATTTGGTTTCTTGATGCTGTCATCCTAACTTTCCCTTTGCATTAGGAACGCTAATCTTTGAATGTTTTGCCTCATCCTTAGCTGAGTTTCCTGTCTAGGAAGAAGTAATGGAACTTTCTCCTGGCCCTGCATTCACATCTCTACCGCAGGATATTGTAGGTGTATTCACAAACAAGAAAGCATCTCAATGGGCTTTCAATTCTCTAATTCTGCTGGTAAATTTATGAGAATAGCAGACTGAACACAGTTCGAAGGAAAATATTAGATGCCCTTTCTCCCCACACAATTATAGCACTATGATTCCACTTTAAGTGCCATGGCTGCTTCCTAAGGAATCCTGGGGTTTGAAGTCTGATGAAGCACTGAAGCTCTCTTGCTGAGAATTCTAAATATCCCTCCCTGGCAGTTAAAGCTGAACAAAGTTCTGTAAGTGTGTGGTGTGAAAGAATGCTTGGATTCTGCAGAAGAATTGCTGTTGCAAGCAGTGTAGACCCTAGCATATTCAGTGATTTTTTTTTCTTATTTTAAAATGCTGTCAGCCCAGACCTGGGCTAAGGGCAACTAAAATTATACTTAGAGAAAAAGGTTTTAAGCACACAATCATATGAAAATACCATTGTATTTTTAAAAATGTAAAATTATTTTAAAACATAATAATAAAGTGTAAGGTTTGTACCATAACTCAGGACTTTTTCTTAAAAAAAAAATTAAGGAGGCACTGGGGGAGAAACCATGTGATGGCTGCAACAATCTAGAAACACATTTGGGGAAGAGGTTGTTTCAGTCTGTTGGTCCCAACTGAGGCTTTACAAGTTGTTGCTCCAAAGAAAGCGGATGAATTCAAGTTTAAGGATTAATAGTGCAATCCTACCTCACCAAGATAAATGAGAAAGCCTGCTGAGCTGAAACTAGGTCAGCTGAAGCAATGTTGAATCTGAACCTCTCCTAGGATAAAGCTGCTGGAAATTATTTAGGCCTACTCTGGACCTGGCTTAACTTTGTGTTATCACAGTTGCTGTGTCCCTCAACTGAAGAGAGGCGTGGATGTGGCATAACTCCTCTCTCCCTCCATTCCTTCTTTTGTTGTTGTGTTCTTTCAAGTCATTTCTGATTTACGGCAACCCTAAGGTGAACTTATCGCATGGTTTCCTGGGGAAAGTGTGTGATGCACCCAAGGTCACCCAGTGGGTTTCCATGATTGAGTGGGGACTCAAACCCTGGTCTCCAAGGTCGTAGTCCAAAGCTCAAACCACTGCACCATGCTGGCTCTCTCCTTCTCTGCTGCACTTTTTTTTTTTAAAAAAGGATCACAGTCAGCAGAAAAGGCCTCAGCTGTTGCCTCAGCATCTTTTAGTTTAGGATTAGGGGAAAGCTACTTGTACTGGCTGAACTGGCTTGTTGCTGTTTGAATTGCCTTTGTGTTGGCACAACCCCTTCTGTCAACTCATCTCATCCATTTGAGACCCACCAGGAAAAGAGGCAAGAGAAAGGGCAGAGAAGGATCAAAGCTGAGCTATGCCAGATCCAAACTTCTCTCAGCTTAGGGGCACAGCTACTACCCAGGCACAAAGTTAGGTCAGTGTTAGGGTAATCCAAAATAATCCCCAACATCCCTAGCCTGCCCCCTTCTAGATTCTGCATCTCCATTCCCTCCTCTCTGCTCATCAATTAAGAGTGAATTCCAGGATGAAAAGCTATCACACAGTTTTCTCAAACTATAAGGTACCAGGAGAAAACACCTCCAAGCAAAGAGGGTGGAAAGTACAGAAATATCTTTCTGAGGCTCCAGATATGTTTGGGAGTTCCCCCCTCCTATGCTTAAACAGCAAGTTTAAAAGAAAGGAGGGAAAAACCCACAATCCAATCCTATACCAACCTCAAAGGATTCACCCATCTCTGCCCTCATCAGAAATGATCTGGATCTCAACAGGTAAGGAGGGTTTTTTTGGCTGTGACACCCCAATAGCCAGTTAGAATCTCTATTTTTATCTTTTATGTATCATGAGAAAGATTTAAATGTGTAGTGTACCAGACTTTGAAAACACTGTTGATACTTTGTGTTTCATCTGCTGCTGTTTCTATGGCTGTATTTTGGCATACTCTACTGTTGCTGTTTCTATTACAGTCAAAAACCTGTTTGTGTGAATGGTAAAATAAAATGTTTTAAATAACTGAAAAAAACAAATAAGACACATGGAAACTTACTTCCAAGGAAACTTGCCTAGGAATGAACATTAAGTAAGTTTAGCAAAGTATAAAAGACGCCAGAAAAGGAATTCTTACCATAGTACTTTCATGACACATGGAAGAAAGTCAAGGAAGAAAGTGCAAAGGCAGATGTACAGCTGAACATGAAAAATTATAATCACAAATGATTTACATAACTTTAAGGGAGACAATGAAGACTTTGAAATAGTTAAGAAAAATTTCTACACCTTGGCTCAGTCATTAATTAAAATGGAGACTACAGCTTTTTGTTGTACAGTCAAGAAATCAGAAGATGACTAAGATGGGCAACCACTGAAGGAAGCAGACTAGATCTCAAGTGTAAAGATATATCATTGAATACTAAAGCCAGGATTGTATGTGCCATTGTATTTCTGATTTCTGTGCATGGTTGTGAAAGCTGGACAGTGAGGAAAGCTGACAGGAAGAGAATCAGTTCATTTGAAATGAGATGCTGGAGGAGGGATCTGTAGACACCTGTCACTGCCCCACAGAGCAAATCAAGCCTGAGCTCTCCCTAGAAGCCAAACTGACTAAACTGAGACTGTTGTACTTTGGCCATATCAGGAGAAGACTTGACTCACTAGAAAAGACAATAACGCTTGGCAAGGTAGAAAGCAGTAGGAAAAGAGGAGGACTGCATTACAAATGTATAGACTCAGGCAAGAAAGTGGCAACCCTCAGTTTGCAAGACCTAAGCAGGCTGGTTGAAGATAGGCTGACTCAGAGGCTTGTCATTCATAGCTTCTCCCCCAACTTGGAGTTGTCTTCATGGCAATTGACAACAACAAAAAGGAGCAAAAGGAAATATCTTGGATCAGTAAACAGAGGATGAAAAATAACCATGCGATCAATGAGGAGAAGCAAAATTTGGAATTGTACAATACAAGTATTGTACACAGTTGAACCTTAGATAAAGAATGGGCAACCTGTGACCTTCCACAGCAGGAGTGAGAACTGTGCATCCCTCTGGATATTTTTGGACTGAAATTTCTAGCTTTTTTCACCCTTGGCCAGGTTGGCTCTAAGGGCTGCTGTGAGCTGGAATCTAACAGCATCTGGAAGGCTGTAGAGTTCCCACCCCTGTTCTAGATGTTTTGGATTTCAGACCCCAGATGCTCTTGTCATCATGGTCAGTGGTAAAGGATTATGGGTGCTGTCGTCCAAAACACCTAGAGGACCCTAAATTCCCCATCCTTGCCTTAGATAAGAGTAACAAGCTTTAGTAACTGGTTATCTGCCAAATCCTAAGTGGGCCGCATGGTGCCAAACGAAACTTCACTGAAAAATAAAAGTGGAGAACCTTAGAGCCATGGGCCATTTCCACACTAGACTATTACAGCGCTATTATTCCACTTTCAACATCCCATGGAATCCTGGGGTTTGCAGTTTCAGTCTAGTGTGGAAATAGCAATAGGCTCCTTTATATTTCCAGAAAAGAGGGCCTCCCATTCCCCTGTCCTCCTGCCTATCCTCAGACCCACGTACTTTGGCAGGGGGAGGGTGCATCTGAGCCCGCCTTGTGCCAGCAAAAACCCTCGTTCTTCCTTTTCCATCCTCCCCTCGCCCTTACGCGGCTTCTCTCCTCTCTTGGGTCAGGGCGCACGGAATACAAGAGGAACCGGCGGGGTTTCCGCTGGGAAGAAGCAGCCTTTGGATGGGGACGGACGCGCACCGACGGCCGGCACCCGGGTCCAGGGGTTTGCCTGGGATGCCAGTGCCAGCCACGGAGGTGTGGCTTCTTCGCGCGGGCACTTCTTCCTCGCTGCCCGCTCGGAGAGCAGCTCTGGCGAGAGAAGACAGACGCCTCCTCTTCGGCTCTCCAGTCTTCCTCTCTGACTCCTCCCTCCTGCAGTTTCTGAACAGCGCAGAGCCAGCCCGAGAGCCGCTTCTGCCGCTTTCCCCAAGCCCTGGGCGAGAGTTCTGCCTTCTTTCCTTCCTTCCTTCCTTCCCTCCTTCCTCTGGCGCCCGCGTGAGCCGGAGCTGCTGGTTCCTTGCCGCCGAGGCACACGTTTCCTGGGGATCTGCCCGGAACCTTTTACTTTCTCCGAGTCCTACTTGATTACCTCTGGAGGATTAGCAAGGACTGGGATCAACAAAGGAAGGCGAGGCGGTGGTGGAGGGGAGAGAAAATACTTTGGCTGATTGTCTGGTTCAGCATCTTTGGCTGGGTGGCATTGACGGCAATGTGGGTGGTGGTTTTTTTGAGTACGGTATGCCTGCTCTTTCAAGTACTGGGGGGACTTGAGTGCCTTCTGAGGAGGTGTCCAGGCAAGGGGAAAATAATCTATGCGGTCCAAGAATAAACTTGGTCAAGAAGATCAGAAACCCACTCTGGAGATACAAGATGAAAACTCCCAGAATCTCCAAGAAGGCTAAATAAGACCAACTCATCCACCCTCACAAGGATGGTCTCTCATAGCAATGCCTCCTTAAATGGGACAAACCACCCCAGCCAGGGAATCATGGATATACCCCACGATCAAAAATCTCTGAACCTTTTCCTTTTCTGTGTGACTTTTATCATTACCTTCACTGCCCTCCTAGGTGGCATCTACTCTTTGGTGTCTCTGCTGAGGATGCAAAACAAAAGTACCCTTTCTATGCTTGTGACTTCGTTGACTGTGGATGATCTGGTCAGCATCGTGCCGGCGACGATCTTTATGCTCAAGCTTTGGTTGAATGAGATGCTTCCCCCACCTTGTGCACAAGTTCAGCACTGCTGTACTTATTTCAGGGTTTTTCCAGCAATCTGATGGGGTCCCTAGTAGTTTCATACAACTTCTACAGCCTCAACAAATTGGAAACCAGCCACAGGGCTACCAAAAGGCCAGTCAGCATGATATGGGCTGTTCTCACCATTTGGATGGTCAGTTTGCTGATCTGTATTTTGCCTCTCTGTGGCTGGGGTACTTATGCCTCAACCTCCTGGGGGTGCCTTATGGACTGCTCCAGTTCTTACATCTTATTTCTCTTCATCGTCTACTCCTTGTGTTTTTTCCTCCTCCTTGTGCTATCTATTCCTCTCATTTACCAGCTGTTGTGCTCAGATGAGCAACTGCATCTTTGTGATGATTATCATCAAATCACCAGAGGATATTTCTCGTCTGGGTCACCCCCAATGGGTATTCACACACTGTCCCTCTCTCCAGAGGATACTGGGACTAAAAGCTTGAAGCATTTTCAAGATGCTGGCCAGAACTCTGACCCCCGAATCCAGCAAGGTCCAGCTGATGACCGATGTAGACTGGACCGCTATGGCACAAAAAATGTACCATATCACAGCCGAAACTTCACTGTGGAATTTGCTCAGAAGCGCTTCTCCCTGATTCTGGCTTTGACCAAAGTCATTCTTTGGCTCCCAATGATGGTAAAAAAGCAACCCACATTTCTTTTCTGTTCTTCATAAAGTTTCTCGTGAAATTTAGAATTATGGGCCCCTGAACACAGAGTAATGGAGTGTTATTTTTCCATATATCTTAAAAACTTGCATCCTGCATGTTGAACAGTAGTTAGTCTAGAGAAAAGTTACTTTCTTGTTTGGATTGCTCTTTCCCCCACCTTCTATTAGGCTATCAAGCCAGCTACAGACAGTTAAACAGAATCTCTGTTTACTGTAATGGCACACATTACAGTAATTTCAATCTGATTTGTTTATTAGCACACTGGGAGATCTGGTGATCAGGATAATCTCTTAAACATAGTGTGCACACACACACACACACAAAACATATGATGTTTTGGTAGAAATGGCTAGACTTTTAAGTCCTTCCCGATTATTCAAGTTTGGCTGAACAGATTTGTACGTATGAATGAATGGATTCATAAATTTGTATTCCTACATGCGTTGTCATAGTTGTACTACTGCATGTGGTTTTTGTGACTGATGCAGTCACACATAATCATGAGTCTACTTAGTTAGACTGTGGTTCTGACTGGAATAAACATTCCACAAGTACATATTGCAGAATAATTCAAAGAGTGAAATTAGTTGGAAGGGTGGACTGTGGGCTTTTGCTCTAGGAAAAGAGACATGCACCAAGATGGTTGTGAGCACATCCACATTGATTAAAAAGACCAGAGAGTCCCAAGTTTTGTTCGTGTTCTTTCTGATATTTTTAGAGATCTATAGATGTTTTGTTTATTTTGTTTAATATTTTCTTTCAGTTCCTGGTGCAATCAGAGACATTTTACACTGTAGATCCCAAGATTGGTTTATTTTAACCCAGTATAAAATCAGAGAGAATAGGAACAAAATATGAGACATTTCAGTCAGTCTGGATGTGTACTGTTTGAGCTTGTTCAGAGCATCTATCAAAGATTTCTTTTGCAAAGCACACCCTTAGCTCATGGGCATTGACTGGTTTATGCCTATAAAACTGAAATGAAAAGACCATGTTTGCTTATAAATTCTGTAAATAACAAGGACTGCTGACAATTGTCTTGATGAATATGCTGGTGCAGAGAACAGGTCAGGTAGTGTTTGCCTGAGATCTTTGAATATGCTCCTCTTATCTCACATTAAGGGCTACGCAGGACTTGTGAATCTAGCCTTGGACTGCCATCTCTCTATCTTTGTTTTGGTTCTTTCGTCAAACTCCTATTTTCTACAAAACCCTTGAGTTAGAATTTTGAATCTTACAACCAGTTGAAGCTAGGGGCTGCAGTACTGTGCACAGCTTCCTGAAAGTAACCTCCATTCAATGTTGAATTGAATGGCTGAAGTTGGACTTACTTAAAGCACAGGCTTTAGCTACAAGTACATGTAAAGTTCATAAACACCCTGCGTCAACTTTCCCTCAAAGGGCTTTCCCTTTACTTCTTCTCTTTCTGTCATCTGATGAAATTTAGACTGTAAGCTCTGTGGGGGCAGGGACTTACTACTTCACTGATGGAGCTCTGCTTATTGAAGGCACTGCATAAATCATCAGTCATCATCTCAAGGGTGAGTCTTTCTGCCTCCCAGTCTTATCTCAAAGAGACTTTTATTAATAGCTTGGGGTCAAAGCTACTTCTCTGCAACAGCTGAGGCATCAGTATTTATTGTTTCACTGAAGTAGCACAGATTTTGAGGAGCACAGATGGGAGCTGTGTTAGAATATTTACTTTTGAGCATCTGTCAGGATTTAAAGTCACACAGCTGAGCTGAGACAGACACCAGGAATGTTAGCCTACAGCTTTGCAAACACCTTAGAGATTAAAAGGCTTACACTGGCATATCCTTTTCGGTAGGCATCAGTCTAATTGTGTATCTGCACAATTAGTACACAACACACACGCACATACCTCCAAGCTGGTTGCACTGGTTGTAGTATGCATTCTTTTTAAGTGACACTCTAAATACATTTTAATTGAAACAATTACCTATTTAATAGGCAGGGAGTGACTGGCAATTAAATAAAGGCTTAGAGTTTTTGCACTCCATCAAGAACATGATAGTTAGTGAAGACACAGGGAAAGCTGGATATGTGTCTCAAAGTGCTCAATAGGCAGCTGCTTTATTATAGAGAAAGCACAAAGCATTTATCCTGTATATACTTTTATGGCTTCTTCAGAGGCAATTTGAAATCTTGTCTGCAGAAACTCCCAAAGCAAAAAATCTAATCCCCTTTGCTGGTGTCCAGCAAATGGAATGAGATTCTCTGCTTCTGAAATTTCTGCAGTCAGAGTTCAAATCATCTCTGAAGAAGGCCACACAGATATATACAGACCAAACCATGTTGGGTGTTTTCTATAATAAAGAAGCCATCTATTGAGCACTTTGAGATGTGTTTCTAGCGTTTCCTGTGGATTCTATGGGGTGCTCTCTGGTTTTTGTAACAAAGGCAGCAAGCGTATTCCTAAGGCAAGGCTGGGAAACATGAAGCCCTGCAGGTGTGGTTGGACTCCATGCCCCAGCAAGCTTAGATAGCAGAGTTAGTGGTGAAGAATGCTGGAAGTCACAGCTCAAAAACATCCAGAGAAACACTTGATTCACACCCTGAGCTAAGAATGTTATGTCTCCCTAGACCACTGCTGGTATGAGAGCAAGGCACAGAGATTATAAAAAAGAAATAGTAGACCAGCCCATCATCCTCATTCAATCCTTGAAAGATCAAGACAAAATATGTGAACATTAAATTTCACATGGAGGCTTCAAGAGTCTTCATACATTTTTAAAATTTCACTCTGCACATTGCATTTTGAGGCAAACACACACAAAGTGTTTATTTCATGGCAAGGGTGGCAAATTGGTGGCTCAATTCAATTTCAGATAAATTATCTGGGGCCACATTTCATTGGTGAGCAAGGTCGAAGGCGGGGACCAAGAACACCAGCATATTTAATCTTAAAGCCATTTCAGTCAGTAGCTAATTTTCAGAAGAGGTGTGTCAGTCCTTTAGAATAGCAGGAGACCTGTACTGTTAGAATGAGAGAAAAATATGGGAACCTATTCACCAGTAGTATCATGGGGAAAGGGGCATGGTAGTTTTGGGAATTCCAGAATTCCAGATATGGCTCTTGTAAGGGCTGGATTCAAGTCCAGTACCTCAGGTTCCCCACCTTGCTTGGATATGGGACAGATGGACACTTGTCCTGGAGCTGCATCTCCCTATTGAATGCATCATCAGGACCAAAACTAGCTTTGCTTCCATAGCGCATGTTAAATAACTCTCTCAGAGGCCATGACATCACAGGATGAAAGGACACCAATTGATATTCCATGTGGAACTGGGGAGCTGTCTAAAAACTCTAGAAATAGGTGACAAAATGGTTGCAGAATTGGGGATTCTAGTTATGTGTGTCTTTTTCATTCACTTCGCGCTCCCATTCAAACATTTATGGAAGGCTTTTTCCAGACCTTTTTTTCTGGGGAGGGGGCAGGATGTTGCAATGGTCATTTTAATATCTCCATGAGTGTTCTATGTGTTTGTGTATGTATGTAATTAGGAAAGTCTTTTTTTTTGGGGGGGGGATCACTAGATTGCAACATTTTTGGATTACCCTGGACCAAAGGACCAGCTGTATGTGACTATGAGAAAATGCAGAGCTCAGAATGAAAAGCCTATAGTAGTGCTTCTCAAACTTTTTTTACACCTGTGACCCCCTTTACATGCAGACATTATGCCTCTCACTTGATATTGCTTCCCCCCTCCCATCCTATCATATGCCTCTCTCCCTCTTTCTATCACAGGCCCCTCATGTCACACATATCCTCCAGCACATGCTGAGCTCTTGAAGTCTCCACCTCCTGTCTTCACTTCCCTCCCCCTACCTGAGAAACTGCCTCGTGGTCACTGAGAGGTGTGTGTTTGCTGTGCCAACAATGGAACATATAGAGAGCATAAAAAAAGGGAAGCTGATTTTTGCTATGTTCAAGATTAGAAGAAGGCATAATTCTTTTGCATCATTCTTTTGCAGAGACCAGTCAATGCTCAGTTGGGCGCGTGCACGCACACACACACTCCTTTTTCACACCTTCTATACTTGCAAAGTGACTTTTTTTTATTCCCCCCCCAAACAACTGTTGCACCCTTTCTTCAGGTCCCACCCCACAGTTTGAGAACACTGACCTAAGGGGCTGTAACCTATTAATGAGTAGTGTAATGCTACAACTCTGTACATACTTACTTCAAACTAAGTCCCTTTGAAGTCACTGGGACTTAGATTTGAGTACGCATGTATAGGATTGGGCTGGATCACGCTCTTGATTTCTATTGTTGTAGTTTCCCTGTGGTCTTCATTGTTCCCAAAATTCAGAGCAGACAAAGACTGGGCAAGTAATTGTGGTGTATCTTTCATATTACAAATTCCTAGTATTTTCATATACCTTTAATGACCATGGCTCTATCCTATGGAATCCTGAGATATGTATTTTGTTGTTGATAATTAGAATTTTCTGCCAGAACAAATATGAATCCCAGGATTCTGTAGGATGCAGTTGTGGCAGTGCTATCAAAGTGCTATAATTGGGTAGTATGAAAGAAACCTGGGTGTGAGTATAACATTTTTGCTTACCTTTTCTTGGCAAGATTTGTCACTGTTTTCATTCAAGACAGCTGACTGCTACTTAATTTCTTTGAAATGCCTTTTTTTCTTTCAGATACAAATGGTTGTTCAACACACGGTTGGGTTTCAAAGCCTCTCCTTTGAGATATTCAGCTTTCTCCTAACTTTGCTAGCTGTCACTGTCACTCCAGTGTTTGTCTTGTCAGAACACTGGAGCCACCTGCCTTGTGGCTGTATCATCAACTGCAGAAAGAACATCTACGCTGTCTCTTCAGAAGAAAACAAGAGTAAGTACAGAAGGATAGAGGGAAAGGAGGCCAGGCTCATGATTTTTCATGGGTTTGAACAGATTGTATCAGACTCAATATATGGTGAAAACTAAAAATAACATATGTGTTTGTGTTGTTTGTTTGACTGTCTTCTCCATCAAGCTCTATAGCAAGGCTGGGGAAAGTTCTATCTCTTAAACCCACTTTTGCTGTGTTCAAAGCCTCATGGCAGTCTCCCAAAGCCTTCCATGTCCCCACCCATTTTCATATGGTTGATTTTTGGCCGGAAAATACTTCAAACCATGCTGTGCAGATGTAATGGCTTTTCTCCACTTTGAGTCCTCCAATTCATTTTTTTTAAAGGTAGCCATCAAAAACAGTGACTGGAGGTGACTTGACTTGACATGAATGATGCACCATGTTGTGACAGTGCGGTCCATGGGAGTGAAATGGGGGCAAAAACTGGCTTCACACCATTGCCCTCTCCAAGTCTAAAAAGATTTCATAGGGTGTTTTCTTCTCCTTTTGCATCTTCTGTGCATCTTCTGTTCAAATGGGCTCCATGTTGTATAAGATATACATGTGAGGATTTCACCCACTGTAAATTCCTTGATTCCTCAGGTACAGTTTAGGATTGGAGTGTGTAATTTTGGTGGGTTCTGGTATCACTTTTTCCATGTGTGGACCCACAGGAGCTGCATTGTAGCCTTTTTGTTAAAAAGTGAATGGAAGATAATTTTTTTTCAAAATAATTTTCATTGAACTGAAGGTCATATGTCCTGTTTTAAAGGTAAATAGCACTTTCTGAGTGCTTTTACAAGTACAAACATGTTGTTGGGGGACAATTTTTCAGTAGCGAAGCGAGAGTCCACAAGAAAAATTGGGGTGTATGGAGTCCACAGGACATGTGTTGCTGACCCCTGGTTTAGAGCTACAGTGAAGCTGCCAAGCATTGTCATGGTGGAGATATTTAAATTTGCCTGTGCTGAACTACTTGCAATGAGTGCTGGAAAACCTGGTCAGTTTCTTGAAATGAGATGAAGTGTGTGAAAGTGGCATAAAAATGGCTTGCTTCACTGTGAGATGTTACATAAATGGTAAAACATGGGTTATGTTTTTGTGTTATTATATAGCAATAATTAAGAGGGAATATGAAGACTGAGTGAGGGAGTGGCGTAGTAGCTGGAGAATTTGCATACAAGTGGTGATAGCGATATACATCCTGGATTATTTTGTCCTCCCTCACAAAGACAAATAATTACTGTAGTTTTCTCGCCACTAAGGGAGCAAAATATTTTAATCCAGTATTCTCCCTGTATTTGAGCATCCCAAAGTGGTCTAGAGAATTTTTCTGTGCAGAAAAACATGTGGAATTGTTTTGTGCAAAAACACATTTCCTGTTCAGGAAACACAGTTCCTTCATAGAAAATGTTTTCTTTTTATTTAAAAAAAAAAAAGCCACATGTTTCTCTTCACAGAAAAATTCTCTGAAACATTTCAAGATATATGAATACTGGGAGAAAACTGCACAAAAGCCTTGCTGCTCTTCTGTTCTTCCAGGCAGGGCTTCCCCTTGCTTTTTTTTTTTTTTTTTAGTAGGAAATGAATAATAGAGTTTTTTTTCCCTACATAGTGATTGGTTGAAAGAGGGAAGTTAGGACATTCTGTTGGAATGATGCCAGGCAGAAGAAGAGATTTAGATAGAATTAAGGTCTGGAAGAAGACAGCAAGAAGTGAAGTCTGAATGGAGATGAAAGGAGATGATGTGAGGGATTATTGTTTTAGGTAGCTTAGCTTTGGTTTGTGGATAGTGTAAGGCCATTTCTGCATGGGGTGAAGGAATCGCCCCGTGACACTACTCACCGGACTTTTGGGCTCCCCGGTCCGGTCCACGCTTCTCTGGAGCAATGCGTGGCCACCGCTCCGCACAGCTCCGGGGATGAAAATGGCGGCTTCCGGTGGGTCAAGGGTCTTGACCAACCACTGAAGGTCGCCAGCCTAAAGCCCGCCCCTGGCAGATCGCAGGCTCACACCAATGTGAGCCTGCGAATCTGCATAAGGGAGCAGGTTCGCAGTGGCGCACTCCATGCTTTTGAAAGACCTGTTTTTAGCGGTTTTTCAAAAGCATGCTGGACGACCACTTGGGGTTGTTCCGGAGCGGGCTGGGGTGCGGATCTACGTTAAGTAGGTCCGACCCAGTCCGCTCCCAGGTGCAGACGCTCTCCCTGGAGGACACTCTGCCCCGTGTTAAAAACTCCGTGTGGAAATGGCCTAAGTCGTGATGTATTCAAGAATAAAGAGTGGAGCGATGCCCATAGTACATTGTAAGATATATTCAGTTAAATTATATTTGTCATTCTTCATAACCAAACCAATAACCAGGATTATAGAGATGTATAAAAACCTCAAAGGACACCCTTCTATCCAAACCAAATCTAGAAGGCATTCTTGTAGCAGTAATCTCTCTGTATATATTTGCCTGCCTGAAGACTGAAGTCTTTTTACTCTGTTTAAACTATTCTTATTTTTTCTAATTCTGAATTTGTTTAAAATTTGATGTTATTAATATCAAAACCTGACATCCCATAATGAAGTGAGAGAGAGATTTACATCTAGATCTACAACTAAATCTACACTGATAGATATTTGAAATAATTGCTAGAAGGAGAGCGAGAAGGCATTTTTGGATTTGTCACTCTGTGAGGTAAAGAAACAGGTGAAGTAAGGATCTGAAGTGCAGATCTCCACAGGCGATGGTTTATGGTGACATCACCATGCTGGACTGGCTGGACTCTCCCATACTCCTTTGTACTGCTGGCCACTATGTAGCCAGAATGATGTTACACCATGACGCAGATACTACATCGGGATTATTCCAAAGAGCATTTTGTGGAATGGTGGGTGAAACGTGAGTCTTTTTACGGATTTACTCACTTTGTCTCCCAGATCTGAACATAGACATAAAGCAGTTTGTGATCAGAAAATTATACATTTCTGAGCTTGTGGCTCCTTCTGCAAAAGAGGGGGGAAATATGTTTGACAACATGCACATGTGTTGCACATATCTAAAATACACACCATTTTGCTTTAGTTAGTGGGTAGCTGAGTGTTACAGGTGGATACAGTGGCGGAGCTTGGAGTGTGTGGAGAGAGGGTGGGAGGGGGTGTGGCCACTGTGCATGGGAGCATGGCTGCAGTGTGTGGGGGTGTGGCCAGGGCATGCGGGGATGTGGCTACGGGCCGGGACATCCCAAAAACATTGCCACCTGGGGCAAATTGCTCACCCCCACTCCTACATCCCTATGCAACCGGGTGGATCGACTCAATCAAGAAAGTCATGGCCCTGAGTCTGCAGGATCTGAGCAGAACTGTTGATGAAATGTGACTTAGAGGTCTTAAACATTCATAGGCTGAAATTAACTTGATGATATTTAACAGCAAAGATAACGCTTTGTCAGAGATGAGTATATGTATGTCCCTTCAAGTCTCCTGTTGACTTATGGCAACCCTATGAATTTTTCATAAGATTTTTTTAGTCAAGGAATACTCGGAGGAGGTTTTGCCCATTCCTTCCTCTGAAATATAGCCAATGGCACCTGGGTTTTTTGATGGTCTCCAGTCCACATACTAACCAAGTCTGATCTTGCTTTAGCTTCCAAATTAGATGGGGTCTGGTACCTTTAGGGTACTTAGGCCCAGGTTAGATGAGCATGCAAAATATAAGAGACAATGTAATATAGTAGTTCGAGTGTTGGGTTCCAGTCCTAGAGACCACAGTTTGAATTCTCACTCGGCCATGGAAACCCACTGGATGTACTTGGGCAGGTCACATTCTCTCAGTCTCAAAGGGGAGCAAAGACAACCCCCCAAACCAATCCAGTCAAGAAAACCCCATGATAGTTTACCTTAGAGTCACCCTGAGTTAGAAATACCAGTAACTTGAAGGCACACAACAACAACAACAACAACAACAACAACAACAACGGAAAATGAAAACCAAAAAGAAAAAAAATACACATAGTTGAAAAATGCATATCACAAATGTGTACATTTGAAAAATTCATCCCTGAAATACATACAAGTTTCTGTTTGGGAAGAGCAAAAATTGTGTGGAATAGGGAGAAAAGTTACTAGGCAGTGGAATAATAAGAACCTCATTGAAATAAAACAGCAGGTTTGGTAGAGCTACCCATCTCTGATGGCTGTGGTGTGGCATAACATAAGATGTAATGTGACATAATAATGGACACTGCTAAAATGAATTTTATACCTTTGCCCTTATAATTCACCTCTCTGTCAGTGAGCAAGAGGGAATGTTCATTTCATTCCCTCTGCTTTCACCTTGCAGCATCCACCAAATTCCAGCCAGCTTTTCAAATATTCAAAAGAAACCTTTCACTTCAAAAGAAACCTTAACATTCATGCACTAGGTAAAGGGAGGTGGGTGGGATGAATCTTGCACTCTTTGCATTGTGAGGTGTTTGCTGATTCCGACAGGATATTGGAGGACAGAAAAGTGTCCTGTATCCAAAAGAGTGCCCGTATGTGGAGAATCAAAAGTTTTTCACTGTTATACTGAAAACCTGGCAGAGCCACACACATAAAGTGGAATAAAGGCAAAAGAAAATGTAATGTAGCATGTACTTTTTGTATTGTGGGGTATTCATCAGCCTCACTGAATTCCAATAAACCCACAGGAGCAATTTTCAGTTTCTGCCAAATGGGGCCAACCTACTGAGACAGCCAAAGTACGTTGCTTCTGCTTTGTTACAACAAGGTTGAAATTAAAAATCAAGTGGGACTTTTTCTATATATGTTACATTGGCTGAAACAAAAAAGTATTTCAGTGGTAAAAAAACCGTAAATTTTCAAGGACATTATCTAGCCCCCCCTTTTTTTTGTCTTGACAATAAGGAATAAAATCGAGTATGTGGAAATTGGCAGAAATTTAGGAACGTTAGTCAGAATCTAGAGTAGACCCATAGAATTAATAGGATTTATACATGTGTTGGTTCATAATTCAGCAATTAATTTAATGAGTTTATTCTACTTGGTTCTACCTATAGGCAGTGATATAGATACAAAGGGGACAGAACAAGGGCCTTGAACTCTGGGATAAGATTTCTGTCCCCCATGAAATTTTCCTTCAGTTTCTTAAAACTTCAGCTGAACATTTAGAAATACAGGTTGGGCATCCAAAGAAAAAAGAAAAGCCAGCTTACCAAGGAGATGAGAACACAGCAAATGCAAGAGTTTTAGGTGTGAATTATTTCTAGTGTCTCACTCTCTGCAGGGCTAGAAATTTGGGGACTGAATGAATGAAAGTTTTGTTTGCGGGGGCAGAAATCTTATTGTGGAAACAATGTCCTCATTTTGCCCCCTCCCCTACAATCCTGCTAGGATTCAGATAATTGTTTACAACAGTGCAAGTGACAATGTTATAGAATGCCTACAATGCAGGTGTAGTTCTGTGTGGATTCTGTAACAAAACATGGCACTGGGGGACGAAAATGTTCCCTCTGACAGGATGAGGGTTAACAGCTGGTGGAATACGCTAACATTAGTTAATAGGTATTCCACGGAACAGCATGATGCCTATATTCTAAGCCAGCTGGAGTTCCCCCACTCTGTCCCCAGCCAAGGCTGGCTGCCCACGTAGAGCACATTGCAGTTGTCATGGTTCTTAATAAAACAAAAACAAAAAAGCCTCTTGATTCACCCCAGAGCAAAATGGATCTCTGCTCACCAGGAAGAAGCTATTCTCTCTAAGCTGAGACTTCCTCTGGATCTTTGAGAACCTATTTCCTAACCGCAGTGTTTGCTGTGTGTCAAGAAACAATTTGTCACAGATACCGCGTGGCTCTCTGGCTCTGATACAATATTTGCAGAGTGAAATATGTGGCAGATGGTAAGGCAACAACTCTTGTCGTCATTTAAACAGGAACGTTTTCTTTTCGTTTTGTTTATGCTAAAGGCTATTCTGTTTCCTCACCACTGCCACCAAACAGAACGCTTACTCAGAGTTCATGATTTTCTGGTGAATTAAATAAGTCAGACTCCAGTTAGTGTTTCTGATACCAATGCAATTCAGAAATTCCATGCCTCCATTGGTTTAGAAACAGGTATTTCTTTGAGTAGTCTTGTTGGAAATTATATCTCCAATCATTTATAATTCGAGCTTTCTCCAAAGGTCAGGGACAGCAAGCAACAATGCAGAGCAGGGATGGAGAACTACTGTGGATCTCAAGATGCTGTTGAACTCTGACATCCATCAGCCATAGCCAGGATGGCCCGTGGTCAGGGATGTTGGGAGGTATAGCTTGACAATAACTGGAATGCCCAGTGTTCTCATCCTTGATCTAAAGTATCAATTTAGAGATCTTCTACCTTCAGAGTAGGACTTCTCATGAGCTCTGATGTGCAACCTACGTACCTCCAAAAATAGATGGTGTTTTCAGCTTTGGGAGAGCATCATTCAATTGCTAGGACCACTGGGATCTAGTTTTTCCATTTATATTTTCCTTTGAGGAGGGGAAAAAGCAGTAAATGACTAACATTATCAAAACTGATGCCACTGACTAATAATGTCCTTAGTGCTACTTGCACCATTCCTGGGTTCAGGTCAGAGACAATACACGTGAGATTGCTGGATGTAGTTCTGAGTATCAAGCATACATGCAACTTCATTTTGGTGCATGCTGCTCTGAATTCTGAGTTTGGATGAATCCCCAAAGAAAATATGAAGAGTTCAATTAAAATTAGATTAAAACAGTTCCTATGTAACAGATGCCAAACCCCAAACCATCTGCTGACTTAAATCATTCACCGAAAAAGAGTCAAAAGGAGACACAGATTTCCAAACCAATTTCCAATCCAAACATTAGATTGCATCTAGACTAAGGGCTTATCCAGACTGCTGAAAAGCCTTGGCAATTCCATCTCTCTGTGGTGAGATTTTTATGAAGGTCCAAATCACACCGTTCCTCTTCTTGTCTATTTCCTATGAATTCCTGGGGCTAGCTGTGACATTTTAAACTGTGATAGAGGTGGTTTTTACCCCCCTGCTCCTGGAAGTTTCCAATGCAGCCAGGATTAACATTCATTTCTGACTCCATTGTCTTGGTTCTTCATGAAATCTTGGATAACATCACTGATGACATTGTGAATGGGGGTGTGGCTATCACCCAGGAAATCTTCCTTCCATGATTGCAGTTTTGGGAGGAAAGGAAGTCTTCCTACACCAGAATTGAAGGGAAAGGATGGAAAAGGACAAAATCCTGAGAAAGAATGAAGTCTTGCTAGATGCAAGGATAAGAACAACTGCTACCAAGAGAAACAGAGCAGCCCAACAATTACTGGGAATATTGGCTGTCAGGAGGAGTCTTGAATTAGTCGTACTTTGTTCCCAGTGAAATCAAACTTACAGTGCAGTCCTTTCTATGTCTTCTAAAAATGAAATCACATAGACAGCAATGATAATATTTCTACTTACCTAGGAAGCAGGGTAATTGAACTCAATTACTTCAGAGGAGGTGTACATAGGAATGTACTGTGGGTTTTCATTGAAATCAATGCCACTGAAATTAAGGTATGATTAACTTTGTCCCATTGGGTGAGTGGGTGGGGGGGGTCAGTGGATGGATGGACAGAGAGGCAGACAGATCAGTGGATCCATCCATCCATCCATTTCCCAATGGGACAAAATTAATCTGTTTATCTGTCTATTTATCTGTCAAAGGATTTGACTGTTTGCTCCCTTGTTCAGGCTTTCCTAGATCAAGTCCCCACAATATTAAGATCAAACCCATTTCTGACCTGGAAAATCATTATATCTTTTTCCTTTAAAAATTATTAAGTGTTGTTATTCTAAATACAAATGCGACAGGACTTACTTCTGAGTGGACATACTCTTAGGCTTGTCCTCTTATGAATTTTTATCTCTGTCTTCAGCCTTGATGTGTATATGCCTTAATTCATTCTCAGCAGTGCTTTTTGATCTTTTGGAACATGAGTTGTTTCATTTATGTTGTGATAATGTCCATTAAGCTAGTTCTGATAACCAGCTTTTGAGGGATTGTGCGTTTTTAAATTTTAAAATTAGCACGTTCCTCCTGCTTCTGTTTTTAATGCAAATGCTTCATTCTTTTCTTTAGCCAGAAGAAGAGGCTTTGAATTCAACCTGTCATTTCAACAAGGTTATGGAATCTACAAGATATCCCATGACAACCGCCACAGTGATGATAGTAACTCAATATCATACCACAGTTTGCTCAACTATGATTGTGACAATACAAAAGAAGCTCAAAAGGAAAGCAGCAAAATTGAGTTCAGCACCATCTCTCTGGAGAACAGCTCCATGCTGAAGGAGACAGCCAACAAGTGCAAAAAAACAGTTGGCACAGACACGAAACAAGACCTCAGCAAGGATAAGTTCACGGACTGCCTCCTTTCTGACAAAATAGGAACGTATAAGAAAGAAGATATCAGGAATAGTGAGAAGTGCACTTTTTTCGAAGGACCGGAAAGAAGGCTTTCTCACGAGGAGGGCCGGAAACCAGAACTTTCAGACTGGGAGTGGTGCAGAAGTAAGTCAGAACGGACCCCCCGGCAGGTAGTGTGTTAACTTCAATTTGAAATCTTCTATAAATGGTTTGTTCAAATGTGCATTATGTTACTGGTGTGCCTTTTCTTCTAAGTCATCCAAGTCGACTCTGGAAATAATCCAATTATCTCTTGTTACTGAGATGTATGTGAATCTCAGTCACAGCCTTAATTATAACCCAGTCAAGCCACTTTGGTTTAATGGAATGTACTTTGGTTTAATGGAATGTATTTTTCTTTATTTCGCTGGCAACAAGTAATGACCAAATACTTTCATTCACCGGCATTGCGGATAAGAGACAGCTGTATGTTTGTTTAACCCCAAAGTCTATTCTATAATATACTTAGATACTATATTAATTAAAAAAAGTTTGTTGAATCCTACCCAAACCAGACTTAGTGAATTTACAAGCAGAGTGAAATGTAATAGCACATCAAAATCCATATTTTTCACAATTGAGTGACTTGTTTTGCAGCTCAAGAAAAATGTGTACATCAAGGAACAAGGTGCGTGAAAATGCATAATTTAAGAGGGTAGACTTGCAAAAATTGCGCTTGCAAAATGCATATAAGAGGGACATGAGCGCAAAAAAGTGTACGTGTTTCACACTTTGGTGGGACATATCAGGAGGTGACCACAAATTTCACAAAATGATGTAAATGTGGTCTAAAAGAAACCTGCAGTCAGGGAAATTAAAAATTCATCAGAATGAACCTTAATTTATTAAATTATTTATAAATTCACTATTCCTTATAATAAATTCATTTTCCTTCCATTTCCTGAGCATGAGTCTCTTCTGCTTTATTTGGGCAGGGGATGTTAGGGAGAGGACTGTACCTGTTCTACTTCTGGGGCCCATTCACACTAAAGAAATATAGTATTATGATTCCACTCTAAGGTCCATGGCTGGATTTAATGGAATCCTGCAGCTTGTGGTTTTTGTGAAGCATTAAAGCTCTCTGGCTGAAAATTCTAAATGCTCCTCCCTGAAAAATAGGCAGTTAAAGTGGAATCATAGCACTAAATTGTGTAGTGTGAAAAGGTCCATGGTTTCTTGATGGATAGAGAGAGTGGATTACCAGAGAACCAGCAATGTGTTCTATCTTCTTTGCAGTGTGTTACAACTCTTTCTGGATGGTTCCCCCTGTGCATTTGAGAACGCACAGTACACCTGGAGTTCTCTTTGCTTCCATTTAATACTGGTCATTTCCTACATTGCATCAGCTCCCTTTCTTTGTCATGTTTGAACTGCAGTATTTCCTCATGCTTTCTGTTGGTTTTCTCAAGTTTGTGCAAGAACACGCAGCAATTATATGAGCCCTGTTCCCATGTTCAATGAAAGGGTGGAAGTAAACATGGGAGGAGTACAGTGGACTTGCAAGGACGAAGAATGCAAGTCTTGCCTCTTTCTGTAGTTGAATAGGATAGCCTCCTTTGCATATATGAAGGCTCTCTGTGCAACTGGAAACCTTGACTGGAACTTTTCAAATCATGAGGAGAGCTTCCATGGGTGAAGGATACTGTCATCTTCAGACACTTACTCTTTACGTGTGAAATGCTGTGACAGAAGGGAGTGAGGCCCCCTTCCTCACATATATTTGTGTGTGTGTGTGTGTGCGTGTGCGTGCGTGCTTTAAGTCACCTATCATAGCAATCACGTGAATTTCATAGGGATTTCTTAGGCCAGGAATACTCAGGGGTGGCTTTGCCAGTTCCTTTCTCTGAAATTCATTCACAGTCTCCCATCCATATGTTAACTGGGAGTGACCCTGCTTAGCTTCCAAGATCAATGGGAGCTGGTGCTTTTAGGGTATTTAGGCTCTTTCTCACATATTTCCTTTAAAACTGTTATTGCAAGGGTGGGAATCATACATCTGGGGGATGTGTCCACTGTGACTTTCAGCCCCTCAGATGTTCATCAAACCCAGGCCTTGATATCCCCTTCAAATTTTTTTCTCAACCAGATTCTATTGTAACATGCTGTTTGGAGAGAAAAAATGCCACAAATGTCTCCTTGAAAGTGATCAGGAGTGACAAAACCCCAAAACTGTGGCTTTGGTAACACAGTGTGGCTCTCCAAGGTCTCAGAGAGGGTAAAAATGGCCCACTAACCCCTGGAGCATGTCTAACCCCTCCTCCAGTGTTACACATGCCTGGTTATGTGTAAGTGTATTTTACTGATATATATTATATATTAGCAATTTCAGTTGTCTGAGTGCTGATCCTTATGTTACAAAAGAGCACCATCCACATATGATAAAGAGGTATCAGCAAGCTTGATTTGCAGAAATACATTAAATATTAAGAGGAGAACCCCCAAAGAGCCCAGTGAAAATGGAGTATGATTAATAGCCATAAATCAATGACTGTTAGGGCAGAGGAATTAAAAAGCAGGGAGGGTGGAATGGAATATCCTGAGCAGGACCACTCTACATACTACCATTTTGTTGCAGAACCTATTTGTTTGCTTCTGTTGGTCAATAATCTGTGTGTCTCTTACACACACATATACTGGTGAACTGCATTGTTTGCTAAGTTACCAGAAACCTCTCCCATTCTCAGGTTTTAGAAGAAAAGCTTCTTGTTTAAAGGTAGCAGAACTCATGGACTGACCAAGAAGGATAAAGTTTGGAAAAAAGAGAAGGGCTTTATTGTTACATGTTGACGCACCACTGAACAACTCTAATTGGGATCAACCCACAGGATCATGAGCCATTTATGATATAAATGGGGTACAATTACCCCATAATTTATAAAACTAAAAATGAGATGGTGCCACTTGTTATTGTTTGCTTTGACATTTATTTGAGTTACATGATGATACTTAAATGCATTTATGTTCTGAGGGAAGTTGGTCAATATTTTGTTTCCCTTCTGAACAAATGCGTTCACTGTGATTGCCTTTTCAAGACAAAATTAACAGGCTATTTTTCAGCTTTCTGACTGAAGTGATAGGACCCTAAAGTGTGTCTCTGACATTGTATTTATCAGATCCAATTTTGGGAGTGCACAAGGGTCTGCAATGAGGAGAAGAAATCATGCCTCTCCCACTGTTCGATAACACTTCTAGTCATTTTAATGGGTTTTACTTATGACTACAGTAAGCTGCACTGACTTCAATTGATCAATTGTGAGTAGATCGGGATCCAACCCAAAATCTCTGTAATAATTATTGAAATATTTGGCCCAGATCATATTGCTAATCTCAACTACAGCAGAGCCATTGAATGAATGGGATTTACTTCTATGCTGACGCACCATTCAAGAATTCATTCAATAGGTCTAGTCTAGTTGGAACAAACCACCAGAATCAGTCATTTGTTTATCGCTTCTCAGCCTCCAGGGTCCCTTGAGATTATGCAAAAGAAATAAAAACAGATAAACATTTTCTTTAAAAAAAACCCTTCCCCAATTCCTCAAACCTTCCCCTAAAAAAAAAAAAAAAAAGAGTTTCATAATCCATTTTATTTCATTACTGACAGCTGGAATATCCAAACTAGAATGAAGGAAAATATTTTGTCTCAGCCTTAAAACCAACTTCAGGGTTCACTTTATAAGAAGTTTGAAAGGAACTATGTGTCACAAAAGTTCATGTCACACAATATATAGGACAGTCTTGAAAATACTAAAGGATTCTTGGTGGGGGGTGGGGAGAATAAGTCTCCCCGCCTCCCCTGTGAAGTCCCAGGCCCTTTCCGCACCTTACCTTCTTCCGGTGCTGGGGTGCGAGGATCGCACGAGCAGCCTCTGGCGAGAGGCTCTCGTGTCTGGGGTCCTTCGGCTCTGCACAAGCTGCCTGCTCACATGAGAACCCCGCCTCTTCCTTCCGCTGTGCAGCAAGCATGACCAGCGCGGCTCCAGAGGCTCCGCACACCAGGTAAGTGTGCGTGGGGCCCGGGAGCAATGCGCAATCGCGCACCATTTTTGGCTTCTAGCTGAAGATGAAAAGGTGTGCGATCAGCATCTGCCAGCCCCTGGAGCGTCACACAATTGCGAGTGCGTCGTGCAGATCACTACTCACAATTGCCCGGTGCTCCAGGCGCCCTTTCGCATGGAATATGCCATGCAAAAAGGGCCCCAGTGTTACATACATTGACATAGTTCTATATGCTAGATTGGGTTCCTTTAAAATTCCCCAGAGCTCACAGCCCAGATGCAAATCTATTATTCATACAGCAGGAAACATCAGAAAAACTGTCAGGAGTATCACCATCAAATGGCTGCGATGAAGATCCAAATAGTCAGAAAAGTGAAGAAACCTTTTGAGAAACTGGCACAAAGCTAAGGCTGAGAACCAGTGCCAATCTGAATATTTACCCTAATGAAGTACAATGCAGTTTGCATTTCACTCCAGGAAGACCACAAAACACACACCCAGGCATAACTACTGTCTACCATACATATACCTAATCTAGGCAAACGTCTTTTAATGCTGATCTTCCATGTTCTGTCTACGGTCTGCTCTGCCCAGTCTCCCAGACTATGCCCAGTCTCCCAGACCGACCAGCCCCTCCTGAAGCTGCAAACCCCAGGATTCCATAGGTTGTTGAAAGTAGAATCATAGCGCTAGAACAGGCTAGTGCGGAAATGGGCTAGATCATTTAATGAAGTAGATGTGTACCTGGGCATTACTTTAACAGAAAATTTGGCACCAGAGTTAGAAATAAGATGAAAAGAACAGGGATAGATTCCTGCACCACAAAAAAAGAAGAGCAGTTTCAGCAGATGTTTTTCCAAATGATGCACATGTGGAATGAAATAAACAGGCCAGGTAAGCCTTGCATAGGCCTACCTGACCTGATTGCTTCATTTCACATGTGTATCATGGTAGTTTTGGCCTTGCATAAAGAGCCAGCACATTGTAGTGATTTGAGCATTGGACTGTGACCCGGGAGACCAGGGTTCAATTCCCTGCTTGGCCATGGAAATCCACTGGATGACTTTGGATATGTCACATACTCTCAGCCCCAGAAAATCCTGTGATAGGTTCGCCTTATGGTTGCCATAAGTTGGAAGCAACTTGGAGGCACACAGCAGCAGCAGCAGCAATAACAACAACAAGAAGCCTTACATAAGGAAACAAAAGCATTTTCATTTTGGTGGCCAGATTTATAGCTCTGTGCTTTTTGTAAACGTGCTGGAGGTAGCTAGTGACACGGGCTTATCTGTTCTCCCCTTTTTTCTCTTTGCTTTTTGTTTGCTGCCCATACCTGCTCAGTAAAGGACTCTGGAAGTGGCTGCTGTTTACTTTGCCTGTTTGTAGGCAGGCACACACAGCTGCAGAATGATCAACTAGAATAGAATCCCATTCTTTCCCAGCAAAAGCTTTACTGCACTGTTTACTGCAGACATATTGTTGGAACCTGGCCTCAAAAGTCAGTGTTTCTCTAGTCCTCCTTCACCATCCACCCAGTTCAAATGCTGCTGAAAAACATCCAGCTAGACAGAGAACAAAAGGGAGGCCAAGTGAGAAGAAAAAGACTTTGTTAAGAGAAGCTTCTTTGTCAGGGGCTTTGTTAATTGAGGTATGCCTGTATATATCCACCTTTGTATACATGAAGAGAAGTGTGCAGACTTAGGGCCATTTCTGCACTAGACTGTTAATAGTGCTATTATTCCACTTTCAACATCCTATGGAATCCTGGGGTTTGCAGCTTAGGGAGGGGCCTTGAGGCCCCATGAGAGCGGCATATGCCGTGGCCAGTCATTCTAGTGCCATGATAGCAAGAGTTTCTGGTTAACTGAGTGATGACTGGTGAAAAGAGAACTGTAATTAGCTATGAAGATACAGAGAATAAACAGATGCAGCTAGACAGAATGAATGAACACAGCTCGTAACATTTTGTATTCAGCCTTATCCAGAGGGGGAAGTTCTGGGCTTTATTTTGTTGCTAGGCATCCTCACTCCATGTTCTTACCCATGTCTCTTAATTAGCACTGCACCATGGATGACCTCTGACAGTGCAAAACTACAAAGCTATATGAATTGATTAATGCTTTAGATGTGACTGCTCTGGTGTGATCCACAGCTGTTGCCATCCTACAGCAGCCATTGTTCTCTGCTAACTGTAACCCCCTTTCCGCAACTCACTTTCTCTCGGCGCTGGAGTGCGGGGATTGCGTGAGCAGCCTCTGCCGAGAGGTTCTTGCGTCCCCGCTGCTTCAGCTCCACGCAAGCTGCCTGCTCCCGAGCAGGCAGCGCAAGAGCCCTGCCTCTTCCTTCTGCAGCACAGACTCCCAGGCTGTGCGCGCGGGGCCCTGGAGCAATGCACGATCGCACACCATTTTCGGCTGAAAGCCGAAAATGAAAAAGTGCGTGAGTGGCACCTGCCCTACCCTGGAGCGTCGCACGATTGTGAGTGCGTCGTGCAGATCGCTCCTCACAATCGCACGACGCTCCAGGCACCCTTTTGCATGGCAAATACCATGCAAAAAGGGCCTAAGACTGGTGTGGCACCCTTGATATGCAGGTAAAGCTTTGTGGAAGCCATTTTTCAGTCTGGTAGTCATGTATATCTCTGAGGCTTAGCGGTCAATGATGCAACTTTTCCATGCAAAAGGCTTGTTCAGTTTGCCATCCAGTGTGGTTGTATTGATCATGTAGGATCGTATCACTGAAAAATGGCCTCCATGCCACTGCAGCTCTTTGTGAGAAGGATACATGCATGCATGACTAAGCCATTGATATTTCACTTATTTGAACTGTAGATAGAGGAATTAATCTCTCAGCTACAGATGGGAAACTGGGAGATTTCCAGTTTTTGTTTGTTTTTGTTCAAACAAGTGACATTAATTTTAATACTGTTTGCACCTGACAAAAGAGAGAAATTGGACCTCAGTGCACTAATCATAAATATTATCTGTAGTGCACTCAGTGAATTCATGGATATTCTGCTGCTAAAAATTAATTATTTAGAAGAAAAGATCAAATGCTTTATAGGAATATATTTTGTGTACTCAGGATACTCAACACCTACTGCTGCCAAGAAAATCCAAGTGAATACCTGCTGTTTTTAAATCTCTGCTTCTTATAAATATTGTTTTCATTCCACTTTCCTGATGTTAAGCTGTGAAAGGGCATGCCAGGACAGATATTCAGATTTAACTTATGCATAGTCTTTTCAACTTTTTGAAACTCCCCGTAAAACATTGCCACAAACTCCTGGAAGTGAGAAGATGAATTCCTTCTTTCTTTGCCTTGGCTCCTAGCCTCACATTTCCCCACCTCATTTTTTCCTCTATTCATTGATACAGTGGTAAATTCTGAAGTGCAGACACCTGTAATGAAAGCTCCTATAGCTATATTTGCAAGGAGAATCCAAAAATCTGGACAGTTGGATTGATTCATATTTATCTACCAATTTTAGTAGTTTTCATTTCTACCAGGTGTGGGTCTTTTGTAAAGTTAATGAGTCTGAAGTACCATTTCAGGACCAAGTGACTCTCAAACTACTTTGCTTTACAACAGGGATGTCACACAAAAATACATTTGCTAGGAAAATCCACCTTACTCTACCACATACTGTAAAGACTGCAGTCAGCATCAGAGGAAATAGAAAAACTGATGTGGATAGGGAGTCCCTGAAAATTAAAAAGTCATGGTGCTTTGCCCTGTAAGTCCTGAATTTGCTAAAGCACTGCTCATAGGTCAACCGGTTATATAACCTTCACTCAAGGTCTTTGCTTTTTTATTGAGCTGTGGTCCCCTCAGCTAACAACACAGTCTGATGCATGGGGTTTTTTTAGACAGAAATCTTACTAAATTCAGCAAGGCTTACACACAGTTAAGGCTATGAAAGACTGAAGCCTACATAATTTTTTGATCCTGACTCAAATACAGTAACCCAGCATTGTGCTGAACAGAAGCAAATCTCCCTCAAAGGCTGATAGAGATGCCCAGAATTCATTTAGCAAATACAAAATATTATTCTTGAATGAATAGAAGAAAGGCGCAACAACATGGTGACAGAACCTACTATGCCATCTGAAGGTCCAGGGTTCGATATATGGCATCTCTGTTTAAAAGCACGTCATACAGAATGGCTAGGAAATATCTGTCCTAGAAAATTTGGAGAGCTGATACGAATTGAAGATGCCAAGAATAGGCAGTCTCAGTGGATCTGGGGCTGATTCCCCCTTGGAACTCATTGGAGGGTTTAAGTCATGCAGAAAGCATGTTTCTTGCTTTAAAGATGAGTGCTGCTCCCAGGAATAAATATAGACCAAAAGAGAAAGAGAGAGAGAGAGAGAGAAAATGGCTGTAGAGCAAATCAACCCTGGACTCTAAATAGAAGCCAAAATTACTCACCTGAGGCTATTGTACATGGAAATTGTGATAATGCTCAATAAAGTGGATGGCACTATTAAAAGAAGAAGATTCTTTTATTTAAACATTATCATTCCAAATTATGATACCAAATATATTTGAAAGATCATGGTATCAATGTTCCATCACTATCTGTGGCAGGGGGATCTTTGGATGTTTTGCAAAAAGGTCTCACTGCCACAGCCTTCCAGATTGCTAGATCCTTGCCTGCCACAAGAAGCAGCTGTTGCCAAGATAACTCTTGTGTGGTGATACCTGAGAACTACAACTTGTTGCCCAAGTAGCCAGCCTCTTATGATCTACAGACAGAGTTTATAATTTTCTAGTCAATGAGGAAGAAACTAATGGCCTTCTATATAAGTGGTTGATCCTCCAGGTGTTTTGGACTTCACCTCCCACAAGCCCCAGCCAGCTTGGCCAAAGTTGGGAATTCTGAAGTCCAAAATATCTGGAGGACCAAAGTTTGAGGATTACTGTTCTACATATTATTGATCTATTAAGTCCAAACAGCTATAACCAGCAAAGCCAGTGGCAGTTGGAAGATCTAGGGGCTTGTCATCTATAACTTTTCCTAACCACGCTGGATAGGAGATTCTGCAAAATTTATTTTAAAAAGTAACATTTCCAAATTCTGAATAGACAATAGTTATGAATGATGGGTGCTGCAATCTAGCAATATCTAGAGGGCCGAAGTGACCCATCTCTGTCCTAGACAGAACTTTTCCTAGGCATTGCCCAAAGCTTGCACTTTCTCCACTTCTCCGGCTTGCCTTCTATTCTTTTATTTTGTGAGATATGCACACATACATACACACATTTTGCAAATGTCATGCCCTCATGCTCTGCTGGATCTAAAGCTCAAAGCTTCAGTCCACAAGGTCTATTTGCTTCCTGAATCCAGCAGTAATGGCCAGTCGGTCACAAATCTGACATTTGTTCTTTTGAACAAATGGGACAAGGGAACAAAAGAATTCTGGAGAGTGCAGAAAAACCAGAACTGACTGCTGTATCCTAGGGCTATGGCAAGATGGATGATCCAAGTATTTCAGTATGATTAATCACTGTTTTTATTACTGCAGTAAATTCCAAAGCATGTGGCATTTCCTTTCCTGACAGTTCCTAACAGTCTTCTATTTTCAGCTTTTCAGTAAAGGCATGTTAGTGACATCCATTGCAAAGAGAACTGAGAGATGCAACTTTCGGTTATACGCACATATGCTCTTTTCTGTTATGTTTTGAAAATAAACACTGAAAAGAAAAGCATATCAATAATGCACTTCAGGGGGAGTTTTAAATATTTTCAAGGCAGCACGGAAATTAAAAATGTACAGCTCTGTCCAAAAAAATATTTTCGAGTTGGCATGTGAAAATGGCCCATTCAGTAATTTAATTAAGCAACACTTTGTTAAGCGTTCAAAATGCACCACAACTTGGCTTCCTGGAACAAGAGGGCTATCTCAAACCCTGAGATTTTGGATCCAAAACCTGAGATCTAGGGATGATTCTTTGTGATGTCCCAGGAAGTAGATCCTAATGATATTATTATATATGATATCTTAAATGTCAGCCACTACTGCAGAGAATATGCCATTTAAATTAGCAAATACCGAGTTTGACAAATGAGAAAAATAAGTGTACTGTACATATACTTTACAAGGCAATGCTCTCACACTGAGATTCTTCTCTCACCCTGAGGATGAGAAGAGGGGTCAGGCCCTGAGAGCTAGAAACCCTGATCACACTTGGCTTGATACTGTGGTACTCCTTATCTGTAAAAAATCCAAATCTGTTACTATCCTTGTCAAGTAGTACTTCCAACAAAATAACTGCACGTATCTTTATTCAAAAACAGGAATGCTCTCAGGGTTCCAGCCAGTCAATCACAACCTCCTCCAGGATACTGTAATATTTAGTTATGTCAGCATTCAAGCAAGCCAGCTGTCCCCATCTGCAGCTGTGTTGCCCTGGTTATTAGTTAATAACTCTATATTCAGTCATTTCTGCTCTCCCCTGAGACTCTGCTGTTGCCTCCCTTGCTCCATTTCTTAAAGTATTGAATTTCTAGAAAACTCAAGGTTCCCCACACATGCTAACACTTTCCAGTGGTTTCCCACTTAGTCCATTTTGACTCAGTTGCTCTCAGCAGAACCACCTGCGTTCACTATTAAAGGAAGTTATATAACAGACCAGAGCAGGGCACAGTGATCTGTGTAAAGCCACCTTCTGGAATCATAACAGTGTAGAAGCCAAGACTTCCTGATGTGTGATTTAATTACTGTATCACATCAGCTCTCTTTATTGCTTCTCTTTCCCTTCACCCGATGATTAGTTTTGACAGTGTTGTAAGAGTGGCATGGTTTTATTTAGTTATTTGTTAAAATAGTGATGTGCTACCTTTTGGGGAAATGCTCCGGGCAAGTTGGTGAACAACACACAAATAAAAGACATTGAAATGCAATAATATATTATTATAACAGAATTTTGACTTTTTTAAAAAAAATCCACAAAAGACCAATAAAAATAACAGACTGGAGTGTATTAAAAGATTAGACACTAGTGGTAATTATCTTGAAAATAGGGATCAAGAATTGTTTGTTTCAAAAGGGGTCTTGTGACCACCTCCCTGAGAGAACCTAGTGTTTATTTTAATAATTGATTATTTTAGTGATATCTTATATTTGTTGTAAACTTTTGCACACACGCACATGCACACACACTTAAAACACATCTGCTAACTCTTTTTGTTTACCTTTAAAGACACTTTTTAAAAAACTAAAAGGAAAGCAGATAAGCAAATACAGATGAAAGCACATATAGAAATTCTGTTGGAACAAAAAAGTTTTCACTTCCCAGAGAAAAGACAGCAAGCATGGAGAGAGCCATGCAAGCTAGGGGAGGAATTCCAAAGCCTGGAAGCAGCCCTGAGGTAAGCTTCAGTCCTCCAGGCCTCAGGTTGCACAAGCTGAAAAATATAGATAACAACAGGATGAAATAACCTTATGCAGGTGTTCTAAATGGTTTTAAGTAAGTATGCAAGGAATAGGGAGTGCTTTGGCTTTGCCCCCTCTGAGATAAAGTCACAGTCTAAAGTGGAGCTTGCTTGCTTGCTTGCTTGCTTGCTTATTTATTTATTTATTTATTTATTTAGTGCCCCTCTTTCTCCCAACAAGGTACTCAAAATGGCTTAAATTTTTTTAAAGCAAAGTCTCTAAAAACATTATTTTACAAAAGTTATAAAAAATTTAAACAAGCAATTGTACTGTATACACTCATGTATGAGTCTTGAAATTTTAGTCAAAAAGTTGGCCCAGAAAAACTGAGTTGACTTATCCATAGGGAAAGGTAAGTACTGTACCTTACCTCTACTCTTCTCTGTGTAGAGTGGCAAAAGGTGAAAGGTTAGTCCATCCTGGGAAATCATAGAATCATAGAGTTGGAAGAAACCACAGGGGCCATCGAGTCCAACCCCCTGCTATGCAGGAACACCCATCAAAGCATTCCCAACAGATAGCCATCCAGCCTCTATTTAAAAACCTCCAAAGAAGGAGACTCCACCACACTTCATTGAGGCAGCATATTCCACTGCCAGATAGCTCTGACTTTCAAGAAGTTCTTTCTGAGGTTCAGGTGGAATCTCCTTTCCTGCAACTTGAATCCATTGCTCCTTGTCCTAGTCTCTGGAGCAGAGGAAAACAAGCCCGTTCCCTCCTCGACATGACATCTCTTCAAATATTTAAACATGGCTACCATGTCCCCTCTTAACCTTCTCTTCTGCAGACTAAACATACCCATCTGTCTAAGCCGTTCCTCATAGGGCATGGTTTCCAGATCCTTCACCGTTTTGGTCACCCTACTCTGGACCCGTTCCAGCTTGTCAATATTCTTTTTGAATTGAGGTGCCCAGAACTGGACACAGTATTCCAAATGAGGCCTAACCAATGCAGAATAGAGTGGTACCATTACCTCCCTCAATCTAGACACCATACTCCTATTGATGCAACCAAGAATCGCGTTGGCTTTCTTGGCTGCCACATCACACTGCTAACTCATGTTCAGCTTGTGATCTACCAAGACTCCTAAATCCCTTTCACACATACTGCTGTCCAGCCATGCGTCCTCCATCCTATATTTGTACATTCCATTTTTTCTGCCTAAGTGTAGGACTTTACATTTCTCTCTGTTGAAATTCATTTTGTTAGCTTTGGCCCAGCCCTCCAATCTGTCACGATCATTTTGAAATTTGATCCTGTCCTCTGGGGTATTAGCAACCCCTCCCAATTTGGTGTCATTTGCAAATTTGATCAGCATGCCATCTACTCCTTCATCCAAGTCATTGATGAAGGTGTTGAATAGCACTGGGCCCAGGACAGAAGCCTGTGGCACTCCACTAGTCACTTCTCTCCAGGATGAAAAGCATCCATTGGTGAGTACCCTTTAGGTCTGGTCAGTCAACCAATTACAAATTAACCTAACAGTAGCTCTGTCCAGCCCACATTTTATAAGCTTCTTTGCAAGAATGTCATGGGGAACTTTGTCAAAGGCCTTACTAAAATCAAGATATGCTACATCTACAGCATTCTCTTCATCTATCAAGCTTTTAACTGTATCGTAACAAGAGATAAGATTAGTTTGGCATCACTTATTTCTGAGAAATCCATGTTGACTTTTAGTGATTACGGCATTGCTTTCTACATAATTACAAACTGACTGTTTAATGTTTGCTCTAGGGTCTTTCCTGGTGTTGATGTCAGGCTGACCAGGTGATAATTATTTGGATCTTCTTTCTTCCCCTTTTTGAAAATAGGGACAACATTTGCCCTCCTCCAGTCTGCTGGGACTTCTCCTGTTCTCCAAGAGTTCTCAAAGATTATTGCGAGTGGTTCTGAAATTACTTCTCCCAGTTTTTTTAATATCCTTGAATGTAATTCATCTGGCCCTGGAGACTTGAATTCATCTAATTTGGCCAGATATTCCTGTACTACTTCTCTACCTATTCTGTGCTGCATTCCCCCCCCCCCACCTTCCTAACTTGCTCCCCACCTCCCAGATTGAGTACTTCTATCCTTTTGGGAGAAAGCTGAGGCAAAGAAGGTGTTGAGTAGTTCTGCCTTCTCTCTTCCCCCAATTATTAATTGGCCGTCTTCTCCATGCAATTACCCTATCATTTCTTCATTTTTCTTTTTGCTGGGGACATATCTTAAAAAGCCCTTTTTATCATTTTTAATGTCTCTGGCAAGCTTGAGTTCATTCTGTGCTTTGGCTTTTCTGACCGTCTCCCTACATATCCTGGCAACTTCTTGAATTCCTCTTTGGTGGTTTCACCATTCTTCCATTTCCTGTACATGTTTCCATTAACACTTAGCCCAGATGAGAGTTCTTTCATCAACCATTCTGGTTTCTTTAGACACCTGCCATTCCCAACCCCCCTTATTGGCACAGTTTTCAATTGTGCCTTCAGTATCTCACTTTTAAGAAACTCCCATCCACCATGAACTCCTTTCTCTTTTAGTATTCTTGACCACAGGATTTCAGCAAGTAACCCCCTAAGTTTACAGAAATCAGCTTTCTTAAAGTTTAGGATGTGTGTCTGGCTACACTTGGCTTCTCCTTTCCACTGAAGGACAAACTCCAAAAGAGTATGGTCACTCCCCCCAAAGGATCCCATCACCTCCACCTCATCAACAACGGCATCCCTGTTAGTCAGGATCAGATCTAAAATAGTCGATCCCCTTGTCGCCTCTTCCACATTCTGGATCAAGAAATTGTCTGCAAGGCAACCAAGGAACCTGTTGGACCTTGCGGTCTTGGCAGAGTTTGACTGCCAACAAATATGATAATTGAAATCTCCCATTAACGCTGCATCTTTCTTTTTTTGAATGTGTGGTCATCTGCTCCAGGAAGGCCTCATCCAAGTCCTCAGGCTGGCCTGGAGGCCTGTAGCAAACCCCCACAATCACATCCCTATTGTTTCTTGCTCCCTTAATTCTTACCGAGATGCTTTCAACTTGGCTTCCCGGATTTAAGTCATGGATCTCTTCATGTGTGAAAACATCCTTGACATATAAGGCTACTCCTCCTCCTTTCTTGTTTGGTCTATTTCTGCGAAATAGGTTATACCTTCCTGTTCCTACATTCCAATCATTAGACTCATCCATCAGGTTTCAGTGATGCCTGTTAAATCATATTTATTTTGTTGTATTAAGAGTTCGATTTCATCTTGCTTATTTCTCATGCTCTGTATATTAATGTAGAGACACTTAAGACCATGTGCCCTTTCTGGAAGTCCTGTACTAAAGTTACTTTTCCTCCCCCTGTGGGTCTCTAGTACTATTTGGCCTGCTCTATCTATATTATTTGGGCTATTTATTCCAGCACTTACTGAATCCTTGCCCTGAGTAATACAGGTGTGGCCTTTGGATCTTGGTTGCATGCATTTCTTAGCACTGGATTAAGAACTGGATTGCCAGTCTTTTCTATCCCTCTTCTTTTTAGTGTCCTCTTGAGTTGGCAGAATCAGTGCTGTGTAATGTGCTCCTCCTGTCACAATCACTCAACAGCATTCCTGTCTGATGGGAAATTCATTCGCTGCACATGCATTAGGCCAAATAAATTTGACTGAACCTTATCCTCTGATTGTTCCAGGCAGATTTATACCACTGTAGTTCTCATTAGGGTTGCCACATCCCAGGGCCTGACCTTTTGTCTCAAGTTTTTGTAGGTTATGTCCAGGTGGGAGGCAATGGTGCATTTTCTCCAGTTTTGGTGGGCTCAGCTCCTGGAAAGATGACAGAGCTCCATGCAAACCTTCAGCACACCTGGCAGAGCAGGAACTTTCTACAATGTGTAGGGCTTAATTGATTTATTGTTGCAATTTCCAAAGACTCTCCAGGGAGTCTGCATATTTACTTACTCAGCTTCCTCTTTCCCTCCTAGTTGTAGCACCAGGGCTCACGCTCTGTTCTACTCTGCATCCATCTTCTGACTATAGGTAAATGAGCTGGATTAAATGTTCCTTATCCCATCTCCCTAAATGAGTGAGAAGGAATAATCCCTCCATTTCACCTTGACTTAAGAATAGCCCTTTAATCAAAATTTCTCTCTTACTTTTCCAATAGATATTCTGTGTGTGTGTGTTTGTGTGCACTTGTGTGTGTGGCTTTGAATGACAAACTGAGCAATTGCAGTTGACACATAAAGCATAGCACTTATTGCACCAGCACCAGCTCTATTGGTCTGAATCCACAGGACTAGAAATGACGCTGGATGGATGGCACTACTGCAGGCTGCTTTGGTGTGGCTACTACAGACGATTTACTGTTCAAAATAAAGCCTAGGGCCCTTTCATACTATACAGATATAGCAGTATGATTCCACTGTTGTGGTTTCATCCTATGGAATTCTGGGTGTTGCACTTTGTGTTTGTACGTGCCTTCAAGTTGCCAGTTAATTTATGGCAACCCTAGGTTTTCTTAGGCAAGGAATATGCAAAGGTCCTGCCTCTGAAATAATGGCTATTGTACCTGGTATTTGTTGGTGGTCTCCCATCCAAGTACTAATCAGGGCTGCCCTTCTTAGCTTTTAAGATCAGAAACGATGTGGTGCCTTTAGGGTATTTAGGCAATTTCTAGTTTAGGAATGCATACAGTCTTCCCTCCACGTTTGCAGATTTGACCTTCACAAATTCGATTATTCACAAGGTATGCCTGTGCCTTCCCCCTACATTCTTTTGTGTTTGCCAAGTGTGGAGAAGGAAGGCAAGTGCACCCAGACAAAAACCAAGGGAATTGAGGGTGAGCCCCAGAATCGAATGGGAGGGAAGTTGGAGGGGGTATTTGCCATTTTTCCATTATCATGAGGGTTCTGCAACTGCTCTTACCATCAGGAAATTCTTCCTAATGTTTAGGTAGAATCTCTTTTCCTGATGTTTGAAGCCATTGATCCATGTCCTAGTCACTGGAACAGCAGAAAATAAGCTTGCTCCATCTCCCATATGACACCCCTTCAAATATTTAAATATAGCTGTCATGTCAACTCTTAATCCTCTCTTCTTCAGGCAAAACATACCCAGCTCCCTAAGCTTCTCCTCACAGGGCATGGTTTACAGGCATTCCACCATTTTAGCTGTCCTCCTCCAGACACATTCCAGCTTGTCAATATCCTTCTTAAATTTTGGTGTCCAGAACTGGACAAAGTATATCAGGTAGAGTCTGACCACAAGCAGAACAGAGTGGTACTGTTACTTCCCTTGACCTAGACACTATACTCCTATTGATGCAGTCTAGAATTGCCTTGGCTTTTTTAGTTGCCAGCTCACACTGCTGACTCATATTCAGCTTATGCTGGGTCCTTTTCATATGCATTTTGGTCAAGGTAGGTGTCAACCATCCTCTATCTGTGCATTTCATTTTTTTTTCTTCCCAAGTGTAATACCTTACTTTTTCCCTGTTAAAATTGATTTTGTTAGTTTTGTCCCAGCAGTCTAATTTGTTCAGGTTATTTTGAATTCTGATCCTGTCTTCTGGGGTGTTAGCTACCCCTCCTAATTTGGTGTCATCTGAAAATTTGATAAGAATGCCCTCTATTCCTTCATCCAAGTCCAGCACCACCAGAGTCCCAGCTGACTCCCATGACAAGGAGAAGTAGAGCTGAGTGTCATCAATGTCGTAATGGCTCCCAACCTCAAAACTCCTAATGACCTTTCCCAGTGGCCCCATACACTTTTGAACGCCATAAGAAATACCCTATAGCACAATGGCCGTCGGGTTGAGGAGAAGTCCCCTGATGCCACTTTCTGGAAATGATCTTGCAGATATGAGCAGAACCACTGCAAAACAATGCTTGCTTCTCCCATCAGCCAGAGCCAGTCCGGTAAGATAACATAATAACAAGAAGCTGCTGAGAGATCCAGGAATATCAGCTGGGTAACACCTCCCCAGTCCTTTCCCCATAGTAGGTTGTCAATCAAAGCAACCACGAGTGTCTCAGTACCATAGTCTGGCCTGCAACCATGAAATGGGTCCAGATAATCTGTTTCCTCCAAGAACATCTGAAGCTGCCCAGCTATCACATGTTCAAGCATCTTGCCCAAATATAGGATATTAGTGATAGGGTGGTAGTTCTCACATACTTTTGAGTCCAGGGAGATCCTCTTCAGGAAAGGGTGCACTACTGCCTTCTTCAAGGCAGATAGGCACCTCCCTCTGATGTAGTGAAGCATTTACCATCCAATCAGTCCACCTCTGCTAGATCCTAATAGCCAAGATGGGCAAGAGTCAAGACAGACAAGTGGGACAGACTGATTCAAGCATTTTATCTGCTTCATTAAGCTGCAACAACTAAAACTGAGCTTAAGAAAATTGACTAGATGATATCTTGGACATCTCCCTAGTCTCTGATGTTACCCTAATTTTCTGGGGGTCCTGCGGGCCCCAGTTGCCGAATAAGTTGAGTTCCATGAGGTCCCAGTCACCAAATATGTTGCCCAAGTTCCCGGGGGTCCCGGTCGCTACCAGAGTTTCCAGGGGTCCTGGTCACCACATATGTTGCCTGAGTTTCCGGGAGTCCCGGTCACTACCAGAGTTTCCAGGGGTCCCGGTCACTGCCTGAGCTCCCTGGGATCCCTCAAAGGACACCCAGTCTGACCCCAATTTTAAGGGGGTTTCCAAGTTGCACTAAGCACGCGCCCAGTGCGCATGAGAGGTAGGGTAACTCAGCAGGATCTAAAACCCAATGTATACCTGGTCAGGTCAGATCAAAAACCATGCTAAAGGTGTACGAAATAATTTTTCTTTTATTTTTATAAAATGTAAGTCACTATGCACTCACTCACATTAGCAATCACACACACAGAGCCTAAAAGAAAATAAAAGGGAGGAAAATTGATAGGGAATTTTAGAGAGGGATTTTCGTGACGTCTAGGAAGTCAAAGTTGGAACAGAGGATTGAGAGCAGTGAAACTCAGCATGGGGGAGGGGGGCTGAGGGGAACGTTCAGCAAACAGCAATTTGGGAGGAAAATGTCAGCGAACCCCCAAACAGCTAAAAACATGGGGGTTTTATAGGAAAAATATACCTAGAGGGCTAGTTCTTTCCCGGGGAGAACAATAGCAAGGAGGGCTAGATCAAAGCCCTCAACGATGTACATCTCTGGCTGAATGTTTCTCCATGCTATGTGAATGACTCTGCCCAAGTGAGACAAAGGAATAGGTGGAGTGGAAATTGCCCTCACTTGGCAGGCTGATTGTGATTCTATCTAGCGGCCATCCCAGTGCGAAGGGCCCTTTAATAGTCATGTTTAATAGTCAGAATGTCTGGAGGGGTTCCTTGGGCTATGTGACAGATTAAGTCACTGGCCAGACCAGAATTTTCCTATTTTCGGCCATTCAGCCACTCCTGCCTACGTGCTCTTACAGTGACCCTGTCAGACACATGGAATGATCTTTAATATTAGCCACATGGAGATATCAATTTGATGTGGTGAATTAATAAATTGTAGACCCTGGGAGAGAGCTATTGGCCGTAGTAAGTGTGTCATCAAGTTCTAAACTAATATGAATTACTGTCTACTCAAGATGCCTGGCAAATTTATCACTGCAAGCAACTGAGGCTTCTAATCCTGGGCTCTCTGAGCCTGACCTCAGTAGACTCTTCACCACTCAGAAAAGCTGTGCTGGACTGTGTGCTGACGGCAGAATGTAGGAGGTATAGGAAATTCTTTCTGCTACATAGTAGTACATAGTAGGTATATGGTTTGATACACCTGTTATTTAGTTAATTTATCTAATTTATATTTTGCACTCAAGGTTGCTAACAGTAATAAAATCCAGATTAAAAACATTAATTAAAAACACAGGCTGGAATCCTGTATGATAGCAGTTATGGTGCTATGCACTGAATTCCAGTGAGACCCCTTCCCACTTATTGCTCAGCAGCCACTGTGATAGCCAAGGGTCTGTTGCTCAGGAAGCAGCTAGTTGTCATTTCCACCCTCTCCCATGAGTAATCCCTGTCACAATTCTTTCTCATGCTGGATACTGTTCATGTTTATGTATGCATATTATTATATTTTTGTGCCAGGGATGGGAAGAAGTGCTTGTGGGATTTTCTGCCAAAATAATTTGGCTGGCTTGGGTAGCGTGCAACTTGTTTGGGTGGCACAGGGCTTGCTGTTTGCTGTTCTATCTTAGGTAACAACATGTTTTGGACCAGCTTTGGTGCCTTCTTTAGGACCTGTCCCCAAAGCACAGCGAGGCCAGTGAAACAAAGCCAACTGATAAATGGGAGAGAATTGGCAGGGTTTAATTTTTAAAATAATGTCTGGCATCCTGTTCAAGAATTACATTTTTGTAAGTCTGCCTCACATCATTACAATTCACTGTTCATCCCCCCCCCCCCCGCCGGCAACCTACTTTTTCAGTGATGCAGAACTATCACAACACATCCATTTCTGTGTTGAGGGGAGCAGGTGGATGAGCAGAAGGGCATCTTTTTTTTTTTTTTTGAAAAAGTAAGTTTGGAGAGGGCAATGTCTCTGTAGCTACATCTCTTGATGCAGAATGTCAGCCAGTATTTTGCGCTATTGCTATCTTAGATACAGTTGGGAAAGCCAATGGATGTTTCCAGAATTTTCGTCTTGAGAATCTTTCTGGCAGCACACTAATTTCGCTGTGAGTTCACTTTTTTAATTGATTGTGAACTCATTTGTGAAGTGATTCCAACTTTGTCACACAGTCAGGAGTAATCTATAAGGGAGCTGCATTGTTCCAGCCTCTATACTAAAGCAGTATGGTCTAAATGCCCCAAGGGCACCAGGTCCCATCTGATATTGGAAGCTAAGCATCAGCGTGGATGGGATACTGTCAATGAATCCAGGTGTTATAGGCTATATTTCAGAGGAAAGAACTTGCAAAACCATTTCTGGGTACTCCTTGCCTAAGAAAAACCCTGTGAAATTTATGAGGTTGCAATAAATCAACAGACAACTTGAGAGCACATATACACACACAGGGATTAGAACCGTGATAGCCATGGGTTTCATGCAGCCCCCAAAGGATATTTTTGCAGTCCCTGAGGGGAACTGCATTTTTGACTCCCCATGTATTATTTATTTATTTTATTACAGTGTTTATATTCCCTCCATCCCACATACCCATGCCTCTCAGGTCAGCTTACAATAAAATAAATTTGGACAGTTTAAAACAATTTAAAAGAGTGTGAATAATTAAAAGGCTAAAAATATATTAACCCATTAAAGTGTTTAACACTTAGAACAGATCAAAACACTTGTAACAATATAAAGTCAATTGGATACAAATATGGACAAAAATATGACCCCAAAGCTTTAGTAAAATAATCATGTTTCGCTTGGCACTGGAATGAAAGGAGCATTGTTGTTGTTGTTGTTGTTGTTGTTGCCGCCGCCGCTGCTTTATTTATTTATAGCCCAGCTTTTTCCCAGTCTGAGGCCATTTCTGCACTCGGCTGTTATAGCGCTATGATTCCTCTTTCAACATCCTATGGAATCCTGGGGTTTGCAGTTTCGGGAGGGGCCAGGATTCCATAGGATGTTGAAAGTGGAATCATAGCGCTATAACAGTCTAGTGCGGCAATGGCCTCAGAGGCAGCTTACAAAAGTTAAAACAGTTACAACTAAAAATGCAGATCTTACTAATCTTGAAAATACAGTTAAGCTATCAATACAATTAAAAGTAGTGAAAAACCATTAAAAAGAAGGAATGTAAACACAGCAAATGAAAGGGCTCCCTCTGCCCAAGCTGTCAGCCCTCAAAGGTCATCACCTGCTCAGGAAGGGACAGTAAGGAGAGTTCCAAGAGCTCTAGGTGGGGAGTTCCAGAGCCTGAACACTGTCACCAAGAAGGCCTCCTTCCAAGTTCCCACCAGATGTACCTATTAGAGTGGTGGGGCAAACACAAGGGCCTCTTGAGAGGATGGCAGGCTCATATAGGGAGATATCGTCTTTCAGATAATCTGGATTTGAGTGCCAGCATCAAAAAGGCCTTTAAGGGGAGATTATTGCATTTTGGGGGAAGGAAGAGCACATCAGAAAAGGCTCTCTTCCACATCCTCTAAGAATGTCTTACCCTGAGTGATGGGACATAGAGGGTGGCTCCTCCACTGGAAAACTGCATTCTTTGCAGCTCCCACACTTACCTTGACCAAAAAGTCTATTTAAAAATGGATTAAAAAAAAGAAAGAAACAGAAGTAATTTTCTGATCATTTCAAGTTTCAATTTGAAGGTTCATTATGACCCTCGGCGAGGGTATATCTCTGTGGGAGTATTGTTCCCCCATCCCCGCCCTCAGTAAAACATCTGCCCCTCCTGTAATTTTTTTCTTTGACCTCTGAATTTCTAGCACTACAGACATTAAAAATCCTTCACAACTAGAACTCTACTTGCTGTGTTTGCATTTTCTTGGTCAATTTTCCTGTCTCTTTTTGTTGGATGCCTAAACTGCATTTCCAAATAGTTGACTGATTTTTAAGTTAGCGTAAGGACTAGAAATTTGGGGACTGGTGGAAAATTTCATTGGGAAGGCAGAATCCTTATAGTGAGGGTCAATGCCTTCCCTTTTGCCCCCCCCCGAGCTACACCCCTGGCCCCCAGAGGATTTTGTGCTTGGAAGAATGGCCCACAGAACTTTGCACCTTATCTATCTCTGAACTAAAGACTATGGGAGAAATGTTCTACTGAGAATACAGGCACTGGCATCTCTGAACAAGAGCACAAGAAATCTTTCAAGCCTCTCCTCTCTCACACCCCTTGTGTGTTTCCTTATAGCCTTGTGCTCCTGCATCACCAGCAATAGCAAAACAAGGGAGATATTGTTTGGTTCTTCAGCCAAGTAGATTATACCTGCAACCTTTTGTTTTCACCATATGGGCTGCCCACAGTGCAGATTTTTTTACGATAGCAACAATAAAAAAAGTAGGTAGATTTTTTTTTTAAACTTCCCACCATGATGTAGAGCTCCCCGTCAATGAATGCTGGAAAATTAATGAGGCTCCCTGTCTCAGTTTTCGAAGCCTTAATGACTTCCTGGTGAGAATCGGTGATTAGTTCTACTTCTGCAAAACGCACATATACTCACACTTATGGGAATGCAAAAGAAAATACAGGACCCAGATCTGGAGGGGAATATGACTTCAAGTACATGTAAGTCACGGATCTGATTTTCTCTAAAATTAATCATCAGGTATCTGAGAAAGTACTGCCTGGTGAAAGGGAGAGAGAATCTTTTCCTTTACAGTACAAATATTCCTCATCACTTGGGCCTGCTTTTTTCAAGGGAAGATGGAAGCACATACATAGGCAGCGCAACATTTGGAAGCCAGCTCCAGTGGCTCCACTGTGTGCTCTAACACAAAGCAAATTAGCTATGTAATGGATAAGATGGCCTGAAATCTTTCTGTATGATAAATGAATTTCTTGTTGGAGAAGGACAGATAGCAGTTGGTGGCACTCAGTGTGAACATTCTAATCTTTTCCTCCCCCATCCCTTTTAAATTTTCTTTAAGAATCAAGTTTTACATTTTCAGCATATTATCAGAGTCACATCTTGCAAGTGGTTTATATTTTCAAAATCCCCACTCCCAGCCGGGAGTAATTCTGTCAGCATGTTTGTGTGAGGGAAGTAACATATAAGCTGGATATTTGATGACTTGGCAGTGCAAGATCATTTAGAAGACTTGCATGCATGATTATGTTGCTTTCTCTGTCCATTGAATGAGCAGAAACTCTTTGCAGTGGCACATTGAGGATATCCATATGTTACAGAATGGATTACAGTTCAGTATATTGTCTCACCTAGATATATTGGGAATGGGGAAAAAATTAGCCCAGAGCCAAACGGGTTCTGTGACAAATTGATCCTGGGCCAGCACGTTGGACACTGTAAGCCAGCAGTCATTGGAACCACCATCCACAATTGACAGGGTTTTCCCATTACCTGAAACAAGTTAGACCTGCAACAAAGCAGAGTGGAGCAGAATAATCCTGTTCAGTGTTACAGACAGACAGATAGACAAAAGCTTTTAAAGCATATTTCATTCCCCTCCCCTTTGCCCTCTTTCTGCTCCCTGTTTTCCTTCCTGCTAATGGACATTTTATGTCATTTCAACTTTGAGTTTCAAAGTGAAGCAGCTCCTCAGGCTTTCCTGCCTCACTAGGTTCTGGGGCCTTTTCACATTACACAATTATAGTACTGTGATTCTACTTCAACTGCTGTGGGCTGCATCCTATGGAATCCTAGGATCTATTGTTTGGTGAGGCAGTAGAGCTTTGTGGCAGAGAATTCTTTTTTAAAAAAATCAAAAACTTCCTTAAACTGCAAATCCAAAGATTCTATAAGAGATTGCCATTTCAGTTAAATTAAATTAGTGTGAAAGGGCCACTGTTCCCAAGTCAACACACAAGAGGAAGAGGTATATTCATAAACAGCTTCCTTACTACTGTATTAGAAACAATGCAAGGTAGCACAACTGTATGCAATAATGTAGAACAGCTCTTTTAACCCTCTATTTATTCTTGCATATAATAAATATTTTAGGACTCTGTCATGCAACAATATCGTTTCCCCCTCAGAGAGACGGAATAAAGGTGAGCCATTCCCCATCAAATATAGCACTATGGAAAAGTATCAAGGGGAAACGAGGCAGTTGTGTGATACAATGCGAGATATTGGTTATTCTTGGCTTTGTTATAAATGGAAAACCAGAAGCAGACATCTCCCACCTATTGCCTTATAGATGATTTGACTACAGTCCCTACCTCCAGATCACTGACCATGCTAGTTGGGCTGGAGGGCACTGGGTTGGCAGGCCTAAAGTGTGCTCCTAATTTGGGTGGGAGCTGAGTAAACAACATATTGAGAACAGTAGAAGGTAAGTTCTATTCATATACCGGAAACAACTCTCATATAGTATGAAAATCAGAGCGTTTGTTTCACTGACTGGAAGAAATCAGGATTCATAATTGTTAAGACATAGAATGGGGCTGACTAGGAGATTGTAATGCAATAGCATTAATATTCTTTTAATACTTAATGTTTCCTCCTGATCTCAGTATTATTATTACTTTCTCTCTGTGTGTACTGAGAAGTCAACATCAATTCAATAAAGTTGGAGTGACCACCCTGGAAGGAAAGGTTGCTACATTTGGACTGTTAAGCGTAGGAAACCATGGTGAGTAAGAGGCAGCAAGAAAGAAATTCATGCAAGGAGCAGTACAAATGGGGAGAGAGGTTCTTTTTCTCCTTCTCATAACGCTGCAGCTAGGATCATCTGCACAATCTGAATATTGGAAGACTGAGGAGAAAATTAGAGTTGAAACTGCAAAATTTGCAGCCAAAAGATGTAATGATGGTTGCCTACTTGAAAGGCTTTAAAAGGGGATTGGACAACTTCAGGGAGGATCGAGCTATTGATAGCTGTTAGTCTTTGTTGTTGTTGTTGCTGTGTGCTGTCAAGTCGTTTCTGATTTATGGCAACCTTGAGGTGATCCTATCATGGGCTTTTCTAGGCCTGAGAGTATGTGATAAGTCCAAGGTCACCCAGTGGGTTTCCATAGCTGAGCAGGGAATCCACTCCTGGTCTCCAGGGTCATAGTCCAATGCTCAAACTACACTGGGGCTCCAAGGATCTGTATTTCCTCCAGTATAAAAGAGAGTACGTCCTCTTATATTAATTATTGGGGGTACAGGTTGGAGCATATGGATGCTGGTGGACCTCTTGTGGGCAGCTGGTTGGCCACTGAATGAAAAGAATGCTGGACTTGAAAGGCCTTCGGTCTGATCACTTATGGCTCTTCTTATGGAAATTACGTCTAGTTAGGTGTACATAGAGTTGCAGCTCTAGGTCCAATTAATTCTCTAGGCCAATCACAAAAAACATCTGATTCCTAATTTCAAACATTAGTTATATGACAAACAGATCCATAAGCCAGGTAATTGTGAAGTACCCATTAGTCCCCTCCTTTTGAAGTACAACTCAAAACAAAACACTTATCATTGTCACCCAATTTAATTTCTTCTGTGCTATGACTTTGAAGACTTCATTCTCAATACAGAATGCAGAAGTATTCTAAAAGCAGAACTAAAAACAACAATGAAAAACACCTCTAGAAAACAGTAACACAAAAACAATCTGACCTCAGAACAGCTAAGATAATATTCTATTAATTCAGGAAGTATACTGTGAGGAGGTGATCAAGTTTTGAAAGTCATCACAACACATTAAATAAACTGGGCCTTAATGGCACAAGCTCAGTATTTCAAGGTTACTAAATGATTTCATATGAAGTGATAAAAAAAAATAAAAAAATACAAACTGTTCCTGAAATATTAAGCATTAAACCCAATAATTTGACAGACCATTAAAACTGTATACAGCAATGCTTTCATCTATTCCTTTTGGCAATGGACCAGATTATAATGGCTCAAAGCCACCAGTTCCAGGATAAGGCAACACAGCACAGGCAGCTTGCAGGATTGCAACCTGATGCATTTGCTTCTTTGCCTAGTAGAGGTAGTATATCTCCTGCTTTCTACATCATGAGTTTATAAATAAATAAAATGTTTGTTTGTTTATTTGTTTGTTTGTTTCCCATCTTTTTCTGCACAGGATCCAATTTAATTTGAATTAAATTAAACCCAGCGTCCTTTTAGTGACACTGGTATATGGCTGTTTCTGATCATTGAAGAGAGAGGAATTCACCATGTCTCTCATGCATCCCCTTGAAACTCACCTATTGCCTTCGCCAGGGAGAGCTCCCTTTGTCATGGCCATCTGGTGATGAGGAAAGAGGAGTGAGCAACAGAAACATCTGGATATAACCCCATAGTCAGACGCACAATGACAACATGGTCTTCCAGGGCCTCCAGAGGTCCCTGAAGATGCCTTTGTCATTGTGAAACTGACTATAGGACTTAGATACAAATACTTCTCTGCTGCCCTCTGGTCTTTACTGGCTACTAAATGACCATGCTGACAGAGGGCAGTCCTGCAGGAGGAAAAGGGGAAACAAGAGTTGATACCTGAGCAGACTCTTTGTGCTCCATCTCCTCATGCAGGATCTTGGCCTGAGTTGATGTGGGATGCAGATTGAGAGGACATTGTTTGTCTGCTAGAGCAGTTTGTGTAGTAGCTAGACCGGCCATTCATCAAGGAAAACTGGGTAATTTTTTTCTCCTCTATGTCTATGAAAGTATCGGCATGAAGAGAAAAGATTAGCTTATCTAAGCAGAACAATCGTATTAGTAAAAAGTTGAATTTACAGAAACAGAAGAAAAAAACCTCAGCTTTACTACTAATTTGCCTGATGGTTGCTATTGCATACCCATATTTGCCAGCATATAAGATGCACCCGTGTGTAAGACCCAGTTTATACACTGGCAAATACTATTTGCTGATGTATACGACACACCAGTGTATAAGATGCACCCCATTTTCAAACAGTATTTTTTTGGGAAAAAGTGAGTCTTATATACCAGCAAATACAGTACCTTCAGGTCATTTCCAACTTATTGCAACCCTAAGGCACATCTACCACAGAGGATTTTTACCCAGAAAGATTTATTCTTTTGAGGCTGAGGGAATGTGATTTGCCTAAGGTTACCCAGCAGGTTTCCATGGCTGAACAGAGATTAAAACTCTGTGCTCCTAGAGTTCTAGACCAACACTCAAATCATTACACCATAATGGTTTTTTTCCTGATAGTATAGATTTCAACACTGCAGTCACTGCACACATATTGTATAAAAAGGAGGAAAGAAGAGAGAGTTAAAAAAAAAAAAGGAAATGTGTCAGCACCATAAGATGAACTGTTTTTTGATTTTCAAATGAGCTTTCTTGGATATAAGCCCACTTCTTCAGATGCATACCAAGTAGCATCCTTCTTTTTTGTGCTAGAAGAGTCTAACTTGGCTGCTTCTTTAAAATCTAAGTGTTTTCTCTACTGGGTGTTGAGAACACCAGTTAACAGATTAAGCCTTCCCTTCTTTCTTCCTTCCCTCCCTCCTCTGAGCTGAGTCCAAACTACTTTTACATTCTGAACTCAACTTGCAGCAATTGAAGAAGCCTAGGACAAAGGGGGAATGTGAGAGGAGGAGAGAAAAACTGGGACATTTTAAAAGCAGCTCAGAAAGTGGGATGAGAGAGGATTAATTAGGACTGTTTCTGCCAAACTGGGACAGATGGAGGGTATGCAAAAGTGTTATTTTTCCCCTTTAAAATGATCCAGTCACAAGTAAGAGATGTAGATAGACATAAAACGCAAAAACGAATGTTCAATGTGATTAACTATACTTCTCATTGAGAAGCTTCCCCCCCCCCAATATTTGATGTAAGAGAAGTGTTTCCAGAAACTGATAAGTTGACCATTCCTTCTCAGCAGAGTGCTGTTGCTGAACAGAGCTGGATGTGAATATATTTCTAAAGGACTTTAGATACAAACAAGTTCTCCTGGCCTCTCAGGACCACGGAGAATTCCAGACATTGCTTTAAGAAGCTGTGCCGATTTTTCTCTAGACTTACAACCTCATCTCTCTACTGCCGCATCAACTTGCTTCAAGAGGCTCTGTTATGCACACAGAACCTATTTAGGTACACAACAAATGGAAGGAAACAAGATGGACTGAATGTTATATCTTCTTCGGTGAGCTTTGCTACTGAACAGCCATGGTGATAAATACAGGTTGCGATAAATAAGCCACAGCACAGTTCACCTGACTGTCAACAAAGACGTCAGAGAATGACACTCTTTCAGCTGATATATAGATCTGGAGGCTGAAGTAGCTCATTTCTCACACTTTCTGAATTCAACCAGCACAGCACTTGCTGGAAATACATTTCCAGTGTGGGGCTTGCCTCCTCTAATAGGTCCCTGCCTTCCCAAAAAGGGCAGGATCCTAAAGCAGTGCTATAGTTTTAGAAACTCAATTGAAAGAAAGAAAAAATCCATCACATACGTACAGCACTTCCCATATGGTTCCCATAACCATTTAATCCTCCCCAAAACTGTGCAGTGGTTTCCTGAAAGGCTTGGCAGTTTATCTTCCAGCATCATTGCCCATTGTTTTAGCACTTAAAAAAAGGGGGGGGGACACAGTAAATTGTCTACAATTAGAGGCATTTTAAGGATGATGTAGCACACTAAGAGCAGGTTAGAAACTCTGGAAGCAAAAATAAATAATCATTTATACAGCAGTCAAACCCATACAAATGTCAGAGGAAATAAATTTAGCTTTTATGGCATGTCTTTTGGAATATCTCCAGTTCTCCTTTTAATGTGAATGTGCTTCCAGATATAAATGTGGACAGATTGTCATTGTTCTGCCTTTTTCACTGCTTTCCATACCATTTGGTGTGGCCTCATATATTTTTGTCACTCCACGAGCAGCTCTGAATTTATTATAGGCTCTTTAGAGAAGACAGCAATTGTGGTCTCTCTCCCTGTGTGTGTGTGTGTGTGTGTGTGTGTGCGCATGCGTGCCCATTTTTTTTAAAAGTAATTTGGAATACTAACTCTTTATTGCAAGGGAGACAGTGGACAAGAAGCATTTTCCATGTAATCTAAAAATAAAGTTTCCAGTTGTTTGAAATTATTGGGAGGTCCAAGTACATGTTACTAGTTCTGTCTTATTTTCAGTCTGGTTATACTTGTGGTTAGGATTCTTTGTTGGTCTATTTTAATCCTTTGATTAATTAATTATTGTATGCATGAATATCTATTCCCTGTGTTCCCCACAGATTCTGTTCTGCTTATCCCCTTTAGTTACTTCTCTTACACCAAAAACAACACAGTCTTATTCATGTGACATGTCCATCTTCAGTGAACATTTGAAAAAAAAAATGGGAGCCAAAGGTCTGAATTTAGCCTACATAGACAATCAGAGATCCTGTTATTTACAGATTTCCTGATTGCTTAGAAAGAACCTGTGGATCCTGTACATACTCAAATTCTATTCAGAACGTCATTGGTCATTTATTTATGACACCAGCTCCCAGGTTATCAGATCACCTTCCTGACCATCTTCAAGATTTTTCTTAAGCCAAAGTTCCTAGTAGCCATTTATAGTTCTACATGCACCCCACCCCTAAAGAATGGTCCACAAAGATTTGCTCCTCAGAAGAAAAAAAAATCACCTGAGCAGTGAATGAAGTCAATGCTCCCTGTCAATAATTCCTATTAAAGCTGGCAAATATTGAATATCTGGGCCAAGTTAAAAATGCCTATAGACCCTAAAAGGTACCAGCCATGAAATTTAGTGTTCTCTATGCTCATATAGACTGCTTCTGGTGAAAACTGTTATGTAACACACACCTGCATCCCTGCTGGCTGTGGATCAACAGTCAAGAAAACAGGTCAGATGCCCCCTATTTTCTCTTCTTCCCTGGCCACATGCCCCCATTGGCATTTTCAGTGGTTGAAAGTGATGCCCCCCACCCCGTGGTATTGGTGGACCACTCTCATGAGTCCTAATGGGCTGTCTGAATGATGAATGGAAGCTCCAATGAGCATTAGGAAGGTTGGAGCCAAGAAAAGCATCCTTCCTTGCCCTGGGTTGTCCTAGGTATAGCAGGTCTTCAGGGCATTGTGAGAAATTCAAATACTTACTCTGTGCTACCTGTCATATATTGGGATGCTGGAACAGATAGTTTAGTAGACATCTGCAATAATGTGGCTTATTGGTGTTGGTCCTCAGTTGCAAGCTCATAGCTAATTGGAAGCTGCAGTAGCAACTGTTCATGATCACTAGATATCACCTCCAGGGCCAGAATCAATATGCCTCTGAATGCAAATCACTGGGTAACAGCAGTGAGAAGAAGAGAACGCTATTGCTTTCATGTCAAACTAGGGGCTTCACACTGGCATCTGATTTATCACAGTAAGAAACAGGATGTTGGACTAGAAACATATCTACACTGTACAACTATAGCAGTTTCTGTCTGTCCAATTCTGACTGTCCAATTGGACCAAAGGCCTATCTAGGGTGTGTCCACATCACAATTAGAACATTTTGATTCTACTTTAACTGGTGTGGCTCCATCTTACAAAATCCTGGGATTTGTAGTTTGGGGAGTACTAGGAATTCCCTGTTAGAGAGCTCTAATATGGTAATGCAGGGGAAAAGATTAATGCTCTCTAGCAGAGAATTCTATTACCCCACCACCCACCCAAACCACAAATCCCACAATTCATAGGACAGAGCCATAGGACTTAAAATGTATTGAAGTGTTATAACTGTGTTATGTGGCCTTCTGTCTGAATCAGCAGGGATCTTCTTACATTCCTATATGATGCTGCTGAACTGTCAGATAAGCTGTTCAGAAACAGCAAAGGTTAAAAGTGTGGCAGAAGATTTAATGGCAGCCTTCCATTTAGAAACTGTGTGTGCATGAAAAATCTAAATACATTTAAGTTTGCCAGATGTCCACCATCTGCTAAGCTTTCTTTCCTGAAACCCATTACTTTGCATCCTGCACCCCACTCCAAGAGTTGCTCCCATGGTATAACTGAGCAATTGTCAAAGACAATATAATACAGAGATATCTATTATATGTGGGTGTATTTAATGCATCCTTTGTTCTTGCCGGTCTCTGAAATATTTTGCAGTAAATGCATTCAGGAATACTTGCCATTAAAGGGAGAAAGTAAAATGAGAGAGAGAGCATGCTTGCAAAACTGTATGTGAGACTACTACCAGTATAGGACCATTTCTAGTGCCAACTGATCCCCAATGTGTTTGGGAAGCAAGCTGCCATATGTGAAAATTACTCCTTCAACTGCCCTTACTCTCAGTGCCTAAATGCAGGTTCCAGTATGGGGAGGTTTCTTGCCTACAACTCCCAAGATCCCAGCCAGCATAGTGAACAGTGATAGAATATGGGAGTTGTAGGCCAAAACCATCTGGAGGGCAAATGTTCCAATGGAACCTGCAGTTATGTTAGAAAATGACCATTCTCCTGTAGGTAAATCAAAGAGACTTAAGGGCTGCACACACATTCTGCTTTTTAATGCCATGGGTTCTCAATAGTCATGAATAGTCCACTAGTGTAGTTACTTTATTCTGTTGGAACTTGCAGCTGAAAGGAAGTCAAGAAGCAGCTAATTCAAACTTGGGGCTCCCCATTGGCATCTGATTTGTCACTGTGAGAAACAGGATGCTGGACTAGGAGTATATCTGGACCTCTACATTCTGGTAATGTGTGTGTGGGGAGGGAGGGATTTCTCTTCCCTCATGCAATGGTAGCTCATGGCTCCAGTGTCAGAGTGGAGGTGAGCTACCTCTCTGTTTTAGTCCAGAGTGTAAAGGAAATAAAGAAAGTGGTGAACGTATTTTGGGGATGGAATTCAGCACCTTGGATAGCTCCTTTAAAGTTCAAACTAAAATCTGGAATGGGATTTGCCATCCCACTGATGTAGAAGCTACCAGCTGCAGGGGTTTCTCTTCCTCTTTCATTCCTCACCTGACTGTTCATACTTGTACAATTGTATTTCCTGTCTTAAGAGCATTAAATTCCAGTTGTTATAACACTTCCCCAGAAATCAGTCCTTTTAAAATGAATTAGATTTATTCTGGAGTTAATATGCTTTGGAAATTGAACTGATGCCTCATGACTAGAGTAGAATTCAACATCCAGCTTCAGAGTAATCACTTGCCAGACAGAATTGTGATAATAGTTTCAGAACTCTTGCTAACTCTCAGATTGTAGATTGGTATGACTCATGGCAGATAAAATAACTATAACTATAACTTCTAATCTGCACTGCAGATTAGAATTTTCATTCTGAGACTAGCAGATGAACCAGTGATAATAATCTCAAACCAGGATGCTGCTAGACTACCCAAATAATGGAAGGACCAGGGAAATTAGTGACTAAAAAGGTACTTTCATGCCATAACTATTCTTAGAAAAGATTTTCCCATTTAGAAAATTGCTTCATCCTCCCTTAATGAAAGAAGAAGATCTTTTACCTGATGCATTTGAATTATTTTGCTCTTATCAAGAGCTAAATAAACAGATTCTGCATTACTTACTTACTTTCCTCCTCCTTTTTTATTTTTTGAAGAATAATTGTAATCGTGCTTTTAAAGAAAGAAATGTAGTCTATAATGTAGAAAGAGAGGAACTTGGTACTGAGAATTCTTTTTCAGAATTCTTTTTCAAATTAAGCTGTGGACAGGAAAAAAAATATTGTATTTTTTTCAAAGAAAGAAAGAAAAAAAGAAAAAAGAAAAGCTACTTTCTCTTCTAGCATCAGGTGCTTTCTTTTAAAATTCAATCATATCCAAACCAAAGTATTTTTTCACATTTGTTGTAAAATTAAGCCCTGTTTAAACAGTATCAGTAGGTACCGAATTCAGAAAGAGGTTTCAGAGAACAGTACCAGCTAGCTACCTTCCCATGTTCCCCACCATTGGCTATTCTGGCTAGAGCTTCTGGGATCTCTGCTCCAAAAACATCTGGAGGCATACATGATTCCCATGTCATTGGAGTTCAAGTCCCAGCAGCTTTAGCCAGTGTGGCCAATAGTGAAGAATGATGGCAGTTGCAGTCCAACAACATCTGGAAAACTGCATGATTCTAAGCCCAGTTCCAAATTCTGGAGTGTAGATCAACCATGAACCTGGACAAGGTACAATCAGAAGGATGGGGACTTGGTGCACCTATGTGAGAGCATAAGAGATATGCTGCACCAGACCATAGGTCTGTCTAGTCTGACATCCTGCTTATCCAATGTCAGACCAGTTGCATATGGGAAACCTGTTGGCAGGGCATGTGTACAACTGACTTTCCAATTCACATTTCCCAGCAAGTGATATCCAGACTGAGACATACTGACTCTGCTATTAGAACACATATACACTCAGCCCTCCACATTTCCTAGGGTTAGGGGCATGGGACGCTTGCAAAAGTGGAAAAACTGCAAATATTAAAATGTGTGTGTGTGTATCTGTGGGAAGAGGGGGTGAGGCATGGACCCAAGGTCCAAACTGAGGAGAAGGAAAGAGAGTGGGTCGGCCCTATACTTCCCCTCTCATGCTCATCTCCTTCTTTGGTTGTGTGGTGCTGAGAAATTGGGCTGCAGGCTCTCTTGAACTGGCCAGCTAGCAACTAGTGGTGGAGGTGGAGAAGAAAGGCAGGTTTTTAGAAGACTGTGCAGCTTGATTGGAGCTGCCAAGAAAGAAGGTTCCCCCAGAAAAGAAGCACCTGACATGGGGAGCAGAGGTTGAAGAAACTTCCAAATAATCAAATCCATGAAAGTCAAACCCACAAATATAAAGGGCTGACTTTACAGCCATCCCACCTAGTAGCTACTTATGGGCCTTGGAGCTCAATGAATTTATCCAGCCCTCTTTTCAAGCCATCCAAGTTGAAAGCAGCACAATATCTTCTAACAGTGAATTCCACTGTAACCAGACAGAGTCTGAAAATGTACTTCCTTGTACGTATTCTTATACCCTTATTCAGCTTGAGCAGATGACTCTGAGTTTTCGTACTGTGATAGAGGGTGAAAAGCTTATCCCTACCCACTTTCTCCACACCTGAATTTTGACAGTACAGCAGACAGCAGAGAGATAGGAAAGGAAATGGAGTAACATCAGAGTGAAGAGAGGTCTCAATTAGATATCTAGTCTTCTCAGTCAGAATCAGCAGCAATAAGCAAGATGAAACCAGATCTATAGTGATTATAGATACCTATTCTGTTCAGCAAGAATTCACTCTTATTGAAGAATCTCAATTCTCACATGACTTATGAGATACAGTCCTGTCTTCCAGCAATCTAATTACACCCGCCTGAAGCTATCTCACCTTGGACTCAGTGCATGTTAGAACAATCCATCTTCATTCATCTCTTGTATCTGTGCACTTCTGATGCACTAAATGGAATTTAGGCAGAAACTCCAGGCTCTGTACACTCAGAGAAATGTGGACGAACAGAGACTGAGCACAGAAGAACTCCCAGATGTTTACAGCAGGAGTCACGACAGCACCAGGTGGCTGGCTACCTAACACACTACACTGTATATATATTTCCTGCAGATGGTCTGCACTTGAATTTCAAAGATGTCTTCCCTGTATTGCCAGTCTCCATTATGAAGCTGGAATGCTATTTCTTGCATTTTCTAGGCAATTCAATTTTTGGTTCAAACTTAATCTCCATATCTTTTGAAAGAATAAAAAGAATAAAGGTCTTGGTCTCAGAACACAGGCAGTGGTTTTTAACCTTTTATTAGGTCACTAGAAAAAAGGACCTCTTTGAGAATCTAACAAAAGCTAAAGACCTTCTCTCCTCCACCCCAACACACTTAAACATAAGGTTCCTAGTATTAGGAAGGAGACTAAAGGGGAAAAAAAAAATCAAGCTGGACTCTTTGTATAGGTATCAAATAGGTCTAACTGCCCAAGCCTTTGTATGCTTGGTAAGAAATACATCTCTCTGGCTTCACTGGACTTCAAAACAAGCAGACATAAGAACATAGACATAGGCCCTTTCCGCACAAGGTGAGTGAATCACTCCATCTTGTTACTTACCAGCTCTTCTTGGGTCCAAAGTAACGCACGCTGTCCCTTGAGCCCTTCCGCAGGGCTCTTGCATTGGTGCAGAGTGAACCGGAGCAGTGCGAGGTCTGTAGATCCGCACTGCTCCGGCTCAAATGGCGACTTCCGGTGTCTTTGTGGGAGTGGATCAACTGCTGACACTCGCCACACCCACAGCCCGCCCTTTGCTGATCGCAGGCTTGCATTACTTAGCGCAATGGAGGACCACTTGGGGGCGGGTTGGATTGGACTAAGGTGCAGAACTAAGTTAAATAGTCTGCACCTAGTCCGATCCAAGGTGCGGACAACCAGGACTCTTTGGCCCGTTTTAACTGCCTTGTGTGGAAAGGGCCTTGATCTATTCAGCTTCCTTTCTAGTTTTGTTTTGTTTTGTTTTGTTTTGTTTCCTGAAGGGCTGAGATAGTACCTCTTGGAACAGGGGCATGCTCTTAGATGCCTTCTGGATGTTTTGTACTACAACTTCTATAGTGCTTAACCACTGGCCCTGCAAGGTGGGAAAGACAGGAGTCGAGAGGCCAGACCTCTTAAAGCCAGAAATTCCTTGCCCATTTTAAAACATATTGATATTGCCCTTGGGTAGCAGAGTCTGTAAAGGTGAAGAAATATGAGGGGAAGGAAGGAAGGAAGGAAGGAAGGAAGGAAGGAAGGAAGGAAGGAAGGAAGGAAGGAAAGATTTCTATAATTTATTTGGCTTATATTAGAAATTTTTAAGTACAGAAACCAATGAATTGGTGCACTTACCTCACTTACCTGTGGCTGCTGATGAAGGGACTCCTCTTTCTCTTTTCTAATCACTCCCCTCTAACACACCCAACATTTTTCTTTTTCTTTCATTTGTTACTTAATTTATTCACTGGAACTTACACAGTCTGTGTATTTTTGCCTTGGAGTGCTTTAAGGGTGGAAGGTCCTAAAAGAGAGAAGACCTATAGTTTTATGTGGGTGTGCTGGGTGAGTTGGTAAGGGCAAGTTTAAATTATGTTACTGACAATCTGTTGTGGAAGATTTTGTATTGTGCTGTTATAATTCAGAATAAAGAAGTGTGACTTTATTTTATATGCAAAAATGATGCATTTTATGCTGTTGGTTAAATTAAAGGCATCCAAGAGAGGAAAGAGAACACACTCAGTGCACAGCAATGAAAACAAAAAGAAGTAATTTTGTTTTTGACAATACATTCTTGACTTGTGGAAGCAAGATTAAATAATAGCAATTTTCTTTCTTTCCAGCGTTCCGGTGGTGCTTTAGCTCTTCCTTTGTGTGCATTTCAAGGAACTGTGTCTCTCCACGCACCCACAGGAAAAACCCTCTCTTTGTCAACATACGAAGTAAGCACAGAAGGACAGAAAATTACACCCACCTCAAAGAAAATTGAAGTATATCGCTCCAAGAGTGTGGGTCATGAGCCAAACCCTGAAGATTCTCCACCCACCTTTGCTGACACAAGTGTGAAGATTCACTTAGAAGTGCTTGAAATCTGTGACAACGAAGAAGCCATGGACACCGTATCGATCATCAGTAATATCAGCCAATCATCTACTCAAGTCAGGTCTCCATCACTGCGTTATTCTCGGAAAGAAAACAGATTTGTCTCATGCGATTTAGGGGAAACAGCTTCCTATTCACTCTTCATACCATCGAACAATCCCAACAGCGATATTAATATCTCCATTCCTGATACTGTGGAAGCTCACAGGCAGAATAGTAAAAAGCAACACATGGAGAAAGAAGGCTATCAAGAAGAGATACAAATATTAAACAAAGCATACAGGAAAAGAGAAGAGGATGGGGTCAGCAATTAAAATACAAAATAAAAACAATTTGAGAAATCAGACCTAACTAACTGGAAGATTCTGGCATTTGTAGTCTACATCCTACCCCCTTTTCCACACTCTGCTCCCAATAATATATTGTTGCTGAGAAAGCTCATCCTTCTCTTCAGTTTTCTCCATGACTGCTGCTAAACTCAGGGGGAGCAGAGAGATCTGAGGGAAGTGACAGATGAAATTATCATCCCTGCTAATCAGAAGCTCCTGAGGTTCCATTCACAAACCCCTGAGTCCCCTACACTACTGTGCTTGAAATGGGCTGTGGCCTCTCCCAGCTATGGGACTAGTCTCGAGTTTTCCTCCCTTCCATTTGATTGAATTCAGGGAGGGAGTTGAAAGACGAAAATTAACCCACCTGCCCACTCACCCATTCTGGCTACAATAAGCTGAGAGGGTCTTGAATATGCAGGTGCAACTACCACAAATTATCTCTAACAGATCCTCCCTTTGGCATCAGTGGGATTTAAGCTGTCAAAGTATGCACAGGATTGCAGCCAAAGCTTCAAATGTAGGTCTGATTTTTGGCAGTAGGAAGAAGAAAATGTTTTTCTAAATCAGTGCTTATTACCATTTCTTTTGATTTTTAGTCTTGGATCAACTACTTATGAGGCTTATAAAAGAAGAGGTAGCCAAGTCATTGTGCATCAGAGTGTTTATTATCCTTTAAATATTTTGTTAAACATCATCTCTAAGAAAATGACATTATAAAAAAGAAAATATTTGTAAAGGGACATGAAATCTGGTGGATTTTTTTTTTCTTTTCTGCCTTATGTTCAGTAGTGCAACTAGGTAATTTTAGACCCTGGACTTGATGGACTTTCACTGTCCCCTGGCAGCTATATTCTATGGCTTCATTTGTCAGGCATTCAGCTAATGTTTGTCTTATCCCTGACTCCATTATGAGCACCATCATGAGTATAGGGATAAGTGATAGAGATAGATAAAAAAAAATAGAGATAGGTTTTTGTACCATAAAAAAAGAAGAGCAGTTCAACATGCTTCAACAGACTTTTTTTTCCAAAACTAACAAGTACTTGTGAAATGAAAGAAAACAGGTCAGGTAGGCCTTGCAGAAACAAAGGCCATTTCTGCAATGGACTGTTATAGTGCTATTATTCCACTTTCAACATCCTATGGAAATGGCCAAACAAAAGTTTTGAACCTTCTAGAGATCACTTGAAGGCGTCTGTCCCTAGAGTCCACTTTTCTTATGATTTCCATTTTGGTGGGCTTTTTAAAATGGGGGGAGGGGAGGAGAAGCTTACATGTTTCCCCCTTTTCTCTCTGTTTTGCTTTCAGCAAGGGAGTCTAAAGACAGCTGTTCCTTACCTTGCATGTTGTAGGCAGGTACACACAGCTACAGTAGGTACAATTTTGCTCTTTCTCAGCTGAAAGCTTCTATTGCAATGTTTACTGCAGATACACTGCTGCAAACTGACATCAAAAGTCTCTGTTTCTCTAGCCCTCCTTCACTATCCTCCCAATGATAATGCTGCTAAAAAAACCCTTCCAACAAGATAGAAGGTAAGGAAAAGGTCAGAGACTGAGGGCAGGTAAAGACTTTGTAAAAAGGAGCTTTGTTAACTGAAGTATGCTTCTACTTGGGAACAAGGACCGTTTTGTTGCTGAAAAAGACACTAAAGTAAAAAACAGGAATGAAATGGGGGACTGAGCTGTAAATGTATTCCTGCCCATCTGGATAATTCCAACTGTAAAATGGGTTTAAATGGTTTTAAAAGTGAGAAAGCCTACAGTGGTGAGTAGCATTAGCTCCAGCATGGCCACACAAGCCCAGGGGCTAAAGCCAAGCATGTTTCCCACTTTCATCACCTGCTGCATTCTGGATGGTCATGGGTGTGGAGAGCTGGGTTGTGGAGACCTAAAGTCCATTCTCTAACTGAGATCAGATATCAACAGATACTCTCTGCATTTTGACATATGCAGTCTTTTAAGAAGTGTGGGTATAAACTGGACTGTCCATTGAAATGGAGCGAATATCCATTATTTTTAATGGCATTTGCAATGCATCCTTTGCTTTCAATGGGCAGTGCACAGGGATGTACATCACCATTTGTAGACTCTTGGATAGCTTGCACATCAAGCCACCAGTCAGAAACAGAAAGAATGTTAGGTACATATAACTCTACGTAGCAGCAGAACTACAGAAGCTATGTTACAACCTGCCTAATTAAATATTTTATGGTTCTGGAAAATCCATTGTATTTATCCAGTCCAAAGGAAGGGAGGCAGAATATATGCAGGGCCTTTCTGCACTACACTGTTCTAGTGCTATTATTCCACTATCAACATCATATGGAATCCTGGGGTTTGCAGTTTAGGAAGAGGCATTTAGAATTCTCAGCCAGAGAGCTCTTTGGCCTCCCTAAACTGCAAACCCCAGAATTCCACAGGGTGTTGAAAGTGGAATAATAGCACTAAAGAGAGCACTACAAGTGCAGAAAGGCCCACAGTGTTCCAACAGTTCCAAAACAACAGAGCAAGTATGTTGATTTACCTTTTAATGCAATATGCAACATGACATCCTACTTATTAAATCCAGGTAGGAAAATGCAAGGATCCACATCTTGTAAATAAGGACACTTGCATTTTGATGTAATTGTTTTGTGTCACATTACACAATTGATAGTAAAGGCTGAGCCCTGTGCCACAATGTTTAGCCCTGACAATCCAAGCCCAGGAACTTGCAGTTCATCTTAGGCCATTTCTGCACGAGACTGTTATAGTGCTATGATTTCACTTTCAACATCCTATGGAATCCTGGGGGTTGCAAACTCCAGGATTCCATAGGATGTTGAAAGTGGAATTACAGCGCTATAACAGTCTTGTGCGGAAATGGTGTTAGTTGACATTAATCACTGATTGATTCTGTTGGTATCCAAAATTCAAAACAATGTTGGCACAGTAACAAGAAGACTGTTTTTATCAACTTTGATTATCACATAAACACAACTGGGGACCAGGTAGTTAATTGCCAGTGTTTTGTAATAGGAACAAAAAACTAACTTACTCATAATTCTTAAAGACCCCAACACAACCCCTATTCATATGAACAGGCTAGCCATTGACTCCAGTGAAGGGGAACTCCCCATATGTACATCCATATGTGCATATTGAGTTAAGTTATGATTGCAGTGAATGGAGAAACGACAGAAGTCTGTTCAAATGAAGGATCTTCAAGCTACAAGAGATATTTGAATTCATGCATCACTGAATCACTCTGAAGGTTAACAAATTATTCTATTTCATTAAAGTTGGAAAGCAAAGATGTGTCAGAACATTTGTTGGGGCAGCCTCGTTTCAGATTTTGTATCAGAAAGTGAACTCTTTCTTAATTTGGCCTGTTTTGCATTGCCTTAGCCTTAACACCTGGTGCAACTCATTTCTAATACGTTTGTAACCTCCTGGTATGTACTGACTTATAATTTGGGAATAGTTTATTACTGGGCATTGTGAAATTCACCTATTCTTAATTATAGCACTATGATTCCACTTTAACTGCGATGGGCCCATCCTATGGAACGTTGACACTTGCAGTTTAGGGAGGGATATTTATACTTCTCATCAGGACAGCTCTAGTAACTCATCAAACTACAATTCCCAGTTTTCCATAGGAAACAGCCATGGCAGATCAAGTGAAATCATAATGCTATTATTGTATAATGTGAAGGGCCCCAGATCAAGTAGTACCCCAGACCATGTAGTAAACATTTGTGGTGACTTATTGACAGCTTGAGACTGCTTCAGGCAACCTATTTTCATAGAAATGACTGCAAAGGAGATCACCTTCTGGAAAATATCTAGATTCCTGGTCAACTCATCTTTACACTGGTGACATTCTTGTGATGGAAAGAAAAAGAGGTGCAGATGCTTGGCTATGATTTACTGGTGCTCTATCTTTAATTTGCACAGAACTCATCAGGCTATTAATCATAGTGATCAGTTTATCTTTCATCCTATACTGATTTTCATCAATACAAAAGAGAATTTTCAATTAGGTCATTTTAATGAAAACCCTTCTTCAAATTACTGATTCCAAACTGATATCATCTCAGTTTTGTATTTGTTGTCACAAGCTGAATCCCAGAAGTGCAAGAGAACATTAGGACCGTGTCTCATGGAGGTGCAGGGCCACTTATCAAAATATCAGAGCCCTGTTTGATCCTTTCTTAAAGCCTCCAAACTTCTTAGCCTAGCCAGATTAGCATCAAAGCTGCAATTTTTGCTTTGCTTTGGTTTTCCAGCTGGGGCTGAATTATTGATTTCTCAGCGAGCTCAGAGCTTGGGGAGGATACTTTATTTGGCCTAGAATTCCCAGTATCCCTCAGCCACCATGGCCATCCTCAGAGTGAGATGATACATCACCCCACTTCTTTTCAAGCAGAGCTGTGACCATCCCACTTATTTTCACATGGATATAGCTGCTTCTGACCCAGCCAACTCACTTTCTTTTGTCTCCCACCTCATTTTGAATCCATCTCTTTTCCTTTAAACTGTCATAGTTCTATTACACCACCCAATTTCAGGCACAGGGCCTTAAGAAGAAAGTTTTATAAAACAGTAGGTGAAAACAGACAATGAAATGTTTACCTTCTGTTTAGCGATGGCTAACAACAATTTATTACATTCAGTTTACTAAGATTCAGAAATATCTTCATAGTTGTGACAGAAAGAGCTTGAGTTTTAAAAAATTAAAATATGAGAGACACAGTTATGATAACTAGCAAGAGTTGACTCAGCCCTTGCAAAGCTTGTGATGGGTTTGGCTTTGCATACTTATTGCAACTTTTCTAAGGAACAACAATGTGGAGAATTTAATACAGAAATAACCATACCCAATGTAAGAAGCAATGAAATAAAAATAGGAAACAATTGTTCCTACAAAATGTGTTGATAGATGTACAAAAGAAATAAAGAATAGCATTTTTAAGTGGAACAACTTGTACGTAGAATAGAATATCTGATGTGTCCAGAGCAACCTAGAGAACTTTTACTGTACTTATTGATGGCTTTCTCCCTTTCATTTGTTTGTCCGAAACAAGAACTTCCAAATCTGCCAAAAATATTACTTTAGGTTGGGATGTACACATTTCAGGGGTCTAGGGAATAACTTCTGGCCTGTGAGGCCCACTTCAAGCCACACACACCTCAAAACAAAACTGGAAGTGGCTGCAAGTCCCTGTTTGAATTTGTACAAACTCCTTTTACAAAAAAGAAAAAAAAAGCAACAACTTGGCTTTGTAGTGGTTCTAAAGTTTAGGCTAACCCTAACCCTAACCCTAACCCTAGGCAAATCTAAACCTTTGTAGTGACCCTAAAGTTTAGGCTAAACCTAAACCTAAACCCAAACCTAGGCAAATTAAACAGATTATATTCCATGGTATCCACCCAAAAGAAACACAGACAGCACTGGTGAAAAAGATCCCTCTTTGCAGTACCGTAAGCCTCCAAATCCATCCAGAGCTTTGAAAGATTCTTCAGCAGATTTGGATAAGCATGAGTCTTCAACATGGCACAGGGGAAATATAAGCGAAGGCTCAAACACATTATGTTGAATGTAGCCCAGTAAGTTTGAACCTCGTAGTCGGGGGGGTGTCACTGTGTTACTTTTCCCACTGAAATTTCACAGAGGTTTCTTTCAAATATCCTCCTCCAAATTAAGTTTACACATTTAAATTTTGGCAAGACTTGGGACCTTTCCGCACCTTACCTTCTTCCGGTACTGGGGTGTGGGGATCGTGCTAGCAGCCTCTGGCAAAAGGCTCTCGTGTCTGGGGTCCTTTGGCTCCACACGAACTGCCTGCTCGCGCGAGAGCCCCACCTCTTCCTTCCTCAGCACAGCATGGGACCTTCTCAGGCTGCGTGGGGGCAGGTAAGTGCGCACGGGGCCTGGGAGCAATGTGCGATCGCGCACCATTTTCGGCTTCTAGCCGAAAATGAAAAGGTGAGTGATCGACACCTGCCAGCCCCTGGAGCGTCGCACGATTGTGAGTGCATCGTGCAGATCGCTCTTCACAATCGTGCGATACTCCAGGCCCTCTTTCACGTGGAAAATGCCATGTGAAAAGGGCGTTAATGACGGTTAGCGTTGAACTGACTCCCAACCACAAATATGACCAGTTGTGATTCCTTCAACTTTCCTCAAATATTTCTCCTCAGCAATTGCCACAGGAGAATCTCTCAATGAATTTCAAAATGTCATAGAAGCCAAAAAGCGATGGCATCCTCCAGTCCACGTAGAGATCACATGTTGTTTGCTATTTAAAGCAATAACAAGATATAATGAAGAGACATTTATCTGCAGCCTCTTCCGCAAAAATATTTATGGACAATGAAGTGGCAACAAGGCAATGAAAGGGACATTTGGGTCCCAAGACATCAAAATACTTCAGACAGCTCTGCTTTCAGAATCCTGCTTTACTGTTCACTTTTTAAACAGTTCAACATTTTGTTGAGGAAACCATTTTTACACACAATGTTTTAATGCTGGTTAGTTGTGTTTATTTTGGATAGGAATACCGATAACACATTACAAAGGAACATACATACCCCACTTAATTGTAAAGTATCGTAATGCTGTTGTATGATAGAAAAAGAATAAATTTCCTTCTATGCCAGTTCTGTAAATTGTTCTTTGCTGTGTGCATAACCAGTTTGTGTTTCATTTTCTAACCCTGGGTAAAATGGGCTGAGTGTGAATGACCAGATGTTACCCATTTGTTCACCAGGAGCTACTCATATTGTGCTCAAAGAGACAGATCATTTCTTACTTCCTTCAGTTCATGCATTAGTGAGTGTTGGAAATGGTGCATGGCTGCTCATTTTTAGAAACCCAGCTGGATTTAAATTTTTAAAACCCTTATAAATATCTAATGAGAAATGATTCCATCCTTTTTCTCTTTGAAACACCCCACCCCACCTGTGACCTTTAATGTGTCTCAGAACACAGGCTTGACATTTGCGGGCAGAAGGTTGGATGTCAAAGTGACCTTTTTGAAGGTGACTTCAAAGTGATGAGATCTGGTTAGCCGACTACTGGGAGCACAAATTGTAGGAAAATATGAGAATCTTGCACCTGAGCTTACTGGATAGCAGTAGGTTTAGGTACTGAATAATGCATTGCAAATTATATTGAAAACACTGGGAAGCTTAATATTTAGTACATTCTCTATGACTTACACAGATTCTAGTTTCCACCGTTCAATTTTTATTCAGCTGGACTGCAGGCTTAGCAGAACAACCTACAGTTTCTTTGAACACTTGGAATTCTGCCTTTGTCTTGGTAAACTAAACCCCACTATTCAACTGGCAATTCTGTTCTTCATGTATTTGTTTTTGTATCCTGTTCAGTGATGCAGACTTGGGAGAGTGACATAGCCACAAATCTATAAAGCGTTTTGCACTAGTCTCCTGTGTTAAATTTATTCCATATCTACATAGCTCCAGTAGTTAAGATTGCCCAAACTAATAACAAAAATAACATAAACATCAATGGTAGTAATTTTCAATCACTTTAATAGGGACTTCTATGCAAATATGTTCAGTCCAAAAAGCACACCAACTGGATTGTGGATTGCAACGCACTATTATGGGATGTGGAATACAATCTGTTTCCCATCTTGAAGAACATTTGAGAAGTTACATTAATTTTCTATATTAGTCATTAATTCCTTAATGTAAATCCCTCTTCAAGTATCTCTAATAGGTTTTATTATTGTGCTAATGGATTATTTCTATAAACACTTTGTAGGGCTGCAGCATTTAGCAGAATAATAAATACATGATTGCTGTGGAGAAGCTTTTTACTTCCTTGCCATGGCACATCTTATAACATTAGACTGTGCTCATAAGTCAAAGAATAAACACACATTTTCAGTTCTCTTTTCTAGATGCATAAGAAACACTTCAACAATAATACCCAAATCATGGAAGCAGTACAGTATTTGTGCAATTCATATGTGCAATTTTTAAGTAATAACTTTAAAATTATAAGCTGCTCTGAGGACTGACTGAATAGGATACAAATATTTTTTTTAAAAAAAATACTAAATTATACTGACAGAATCCCTCTGCTGCAGCCTCAAACATAAGTGCTACTCATTGTTATCATGTTCAGGTATGCCCATAGCCATAATTAAGAGTTGCCTCCCAAATTTTATTTCCCATTCCCCTAACTAAACTCTGACCATTATTTTTTTAAAAAACAACAACAACAACAACTCCACAACATAAAACTGCATTAAAAAACAATTATATGCTGCTTGCATTACATTAAATAAATGTTTTAGGCTCAACAAAGGCTGTTTTCAAAACAGAAAGTGATGTGAATATACAAAAGTTTCAGCAAAAGCAGTCTTGGGAACCACACTTATTCTGTGCTTGTTTAAAGCAAAGAGAAGTTACACAACACTTTTGTTCTTCTTTTAAGGCAGGCATCTTGTTTAGTAGAAGCTCCTATCCCCTTTTGTAGAAGAGAAGTCTGTGTGTTAAACTACAAACAGCGATCATAGAATCATAGAAATGTAGAGTTGGAAGACACCACATGGGCCATCCAGTCCAACCCCCTGCCATGCAGAAACACCCTCAAAGCACTCCCGACAGATGGCCATCCAGCCTCTGCTTAAAAACCTCCAAAGAAGGAGACTCCACTACACTCCAAGGCAGCGTATTCCACTGCCAGACAGTCCTGACTGTCAGGAAGTTCTTCCTGAGGTTCCTGAGGTGATGAGGCTAAAGTGTTTTACAAATTGCATTCACATTTTAAAACAGTTTTTCTTTTATTAACATAGCTCTGCGTGTGTGATCTAATTTCTGATTTTTATTGTCTCTTTAGTATTGTGACAGTCCTTTACAGCTAGCCAGAAGGAATAATGGCTGGCAGCTAAGTCCAGTCAGCCACAATTTGCCGACAACTGTAAGAATATTAATATCTTCAAAGCAAGTGAAGCCAAGTCTAGTTTGTTTGAATTCACAGCCTATCTGGTCCTAAGACGCCAAGCAGCTTCTCCACAATAAAACAATGTTATCACATATAACAATGCTGCTCAAAGTGGTTGCACATGAACCAGTGCCATTCCCTGGAGAGGTTCTAAGATAGAAAGAAAAACAAAACAAAACCTTTGAATCCAATGGGCATAAATATGGTGCCAGTGCCTGGCACATGATGTTGTCACCCCCAAACGTGGGTGACTCAGGGGTCCACCCGCAATGCCAGGACCTCTACTTGACAATGGGGAATTAATCAGCTCAATTAGGAGGCCTGTGAAAAGGGGAGGGGTAACCTAATGAGATCTTCCACGAATATTTATGGGGTCTCCTCAGGAAAGAACTAGCCCGAGATTCGAAGGTAAACTAAAATGTGTTTTATTGTGGTGAATTCATTCACGCATGCACCAAGATGTAAACAGTCATACATTCACACAAGAGGTAACCAAAGAAAAAGGGAGGAAGATTTAAGATAGCGAGATTTCAGTGTTAAAAGGGCAATATTTACCAGTCCAAAAGAGTAGTGAATATACCCAAATGTGCCTGGGAAGCATGGGTGTGAATGGCTGTCCCAGCCAAGTAGACAATGGAAGTTGCAACATGGACAATGGGGTCTGGACAGAGTTAATAGTCTTCGTATTGAGGTGACAAAGAGGCAATGGCTGTCGTAATAGCTCTGTATTGTGAAGATGTTTGCGGGATAGTGCAGGGAAACATCCAGGTGTGAGGAAACAGGGTTGAAACAATTATTGTTTTGGTGGGAACTTCCCTCAACCATTGTATGCTCAGAGATGTTCCAGCTTTAGCTTAAGCCTATTATCTCTGGAGTTGCTTGGTAATCTGCCTGACAATGACTTCAGCTACGCCTAGAGGGGGCTGACCTGCTTTTCAATCACACATTTTCAGTCAGTAATTTTGCCCAGCTTGAGCTTCCAGTCACCTCAGGTCCTATTTTATATCAATGCAAATTAATGTAGTTGCCAATAATATTTTATCAATTAAACCACATCAATCTTGGGTGGTGCACAGGGCTGTAACAATGTGAGGGACAACTGCTGGTCCCCTACATCAAATGGCTTTAAAAGCAAAGACATACAGGTTCGTTTTATTCTGTTTTAGTGTAAATAGCCATGATATGATTATGAAATGTTTAAATTAAATATTTTCAACATCAAAATATGAGAAATACTGATACATACACACACATGCATATATGAATACTTGAAATACAGTCAGCCTTCCACATTTGCGGGTTTCAGTTTTGTGGATTTGATTATTCATGGATTGTTTGCTGTCACCTCTGCTGCCTTCCCATGCCATTTTTAATAGGGACTGCAAGCCTTGTGATGCTGAGAAACTGTGAACAAGGCTTGTAAGTCCCTGTTAAAAATGGTGGGAGGCAGCAGTGGAAATGGCTGTAAGCCCCACCAGCCAACCACTTCTGCCTGCTGCCTCAAAGAAATCCATATTGGGTTGAATATGGTGATCATACCTTTTTGTGTGCTAAATATGGCTTGGAAAGCCTAGAGTTATCCACTTTTTTTCACTTTCACATGGGTCCTGTGCCCCTAACCCTAGCAAATGTGGAGGGATGACTGTACTGATAATATATGAAATGTGTGTGCAACATTACATTACACTCGTATTCTACCACAACTGCAGGTGGTTGTCTTGCAACGTCCTCTCGGAAAATCCATTACATGGATATGTATTAATCACAATTTCCCTGGCTATCCCTGGTTCTTGACCAACTTCCTAACCAATTTCCATTTCCCTGTCTTTTCAGAAAATGCTAAACCTGTAAACATCAGTAGGACTACATTTGAGAAGTTAAAGATATTTGCAAAATCTGTTATCTTTGAGGAGAAATAGTGTTTTAAAAACACTGTCAACTGCTATAAGTTTTTTTTCTTTTTGCCCCTGCATGAGAGTAGAAAGATTGCTATTGTCCTCCCTCCACATTTGCAGGTTTGACCTTCACAATTTGATTATTTGTGAGGCATGTGCTTGCCTTCCCCCACCCAATTCTCCATCTCCTATTTCCTTATATTCCTCACCCTATGCTTGTGAGGTATGTGTTTAAAATGGACATTTTTAACTTTTAGGTGAACAAAGCCCCCACCCATTGCTGGAGGTGCATCCCCTTTGCCATGTGGCTGCACATACTTCTGTGTAATGGCTGCTGGTTGGTCAGGTGCTGTCTTTGCTCCTTCCCTCCCCTCTGGGAAAATCTCCTTTCTCACGATGGCGACCAGAAGTAGCTACAACACCAGAACTCAATGCTCCGCTCTCCTCCATCTGAGGCGAAAGTACTGGTAAGCCTTTACCTTGTCTTTCTTCTTCCAACTGGGAGTGTTGGCATCAGAGGCAAAGGAATGAGAGGGGAGGAACTCTGGAGGGGAATGGGAGGGGGATCACCGCGGGAGTTATTTGCATTTTTTTCACTTTCACAAGGTTCTGAGCTCTCATGAATGTAAAGTGGCCATTGTACTTTACTTTTTTTCCTTTTTTCTTTTTTTTGGTCAAGGTATCTGCAATTTGTGCAAGAAGGCTCTACTGAAAACTGCAGTGGGCCTTCAGTATGCACTAGGGCTTGGTTCCAAGACCCCTGTGAACACCAAAATTCATGGGTGCTCAAGTCCCATTATGTACAAGTGGTGTGGTAAAATGGTATCCCTTATATAAAGTGGCAAAATCAAAGTGTGCTTTTTGGATTTTTTTTTCAATCCATGGTTGGTTGAATCCATGAATCCACATGGAGAGTCAACTGGACTCTCTTCCCCTCTTTTCTGAGCAAAGTCTGCACATTCAGCAACCACAGGGCCAGATTACTGATCAAAAACAGGCAAACAATCCTCCTTTTAAAAATAAGGCAGCACCCACAGAACATCAAAACAAAACAAAAACCTATTGCAGGTGCAGAGATGTTCAAAAATGAACCAAAACTCATATTACCCAGCTGGGAGAAAAACCCTGAATTTTTTTGTCTCTCATACATGAGAATACAAAGAACAAAGATTTACATCCCTAGGCAAGACTGCAAGATGTAGAGTAGTGCTGTGTGAGCTATCATATGAATATAAATAAATGATGCCTATAGTTCTGAAAATGATGGCATCAAAAGAAGGCAGGGAAAATGAGACAATACTTTTATAAAGGCCTGGTTTTACATTTTCCTGTTAATTGTTCTATATCACATTCACTGTGATCCCATTAGAATCCAGTGATATCTGGAACTTTCAGCAATCAGTAAACCTAAGTGCGCTATAGAAGTACATTTTAAATGCTTTTAATTGGATTCACTGAATTTGGTTCTGCATTTGATGCAACTATTTTTGCTTTGAGCTATTGAATGGAAAGCACTAATGTTTCATGCAACACTTTCAGTACATTGTGTAACTATCTAATCATTTTATATCAGGATTAAAAAAGGAAGTATATATAAAAAAGAAACATAATGTGTTATTGAGTTGGCTAGTCTAAAGAAAGAAGTAAGTAGCCAAGCAGAAGGAGAGAATATGAGAAAAGCTGTTCTGTCATCTTTTACAGTAGGTTTTAAACTGAAACCTGAGGGGAGATGGAACAAGCTGGGTGCTATCAATCTGAATAGAATCATGCTTGGGGAGTGAAAGGGAAATTGGTCTGGATTGCTTAAATGTAGACAGAATGGAAACAAGCTATAAAGATATAATAAAATGTAATAGCCAAAAAAAAAGCCAAAGTGCCACAGGCGAAAACGCATATGCCAACGGGCTTTGATGAAAGGTATCATGTAAATGTTTTACAACAATCTTTGCAGTTTGGGACTTACTTTGCATAAAATTTGCAGCTGATTTGCTTAAAAAAAATTTCTGTGTGCAAAACAATAGTGCAATGTAGAAATGCGAACTCCTGCGTAGAAAAAGTTGTTTTCTACACAGAAAAAGTTGTAATTGGGGATCTGTTCTGGGCAAAATTCACACACGATTGATTTGCATAGAAAACAGCATTTTTCTATGCAGGAAATAATATTTTTGTGTTGAACTATTGTTTTCTATGCAGAAATTGCTGTATTCTGTGCAGAAAGTGCTGTTTTATGTGTAAAACCACCACATTATTTGCAAATTTTGCACAGAATAATTCCAAAATCGCAAATAGTTTTTGAATACTGCATGGTTGTTGAAGATTTACTTGCAGCAGGAAGAAAATGGTTGAAATTATTCATTGTTATCTTCAAGAAGAAAGTAAAGAATTATATCCTAGACATGTGTGGCCAAGCAACATTACCGTGTGGTCAAGATGGCAAAAATTATAAGAACGCACAAGCTATGAGAGAGTGCATCAGTTTGCTTTTGATTCAGCCTACTGGCCTGCTCCTATCCTTCCTGCCAAGATGAGTTCAAACTACTTTTTCACTTTGAATTCAGTTTGCAACAACTGGAGTAAGCTGTGGATGAAAGGAGCAATGAGAGGAGGAAAGAGAGACAAGGATCATTTCTGAACTAGACTGTTACAGCACTATTATTCCGCTATTATTGCATCCTGCAAACCCCAGGATTCTATTGGATGTTGAAAGTGGAATCATAGCGCTATAACAGTCTAGTGTGGAAATGGCCTAGGACATTTTAAAAGCACCTGAAAAAGTGAGATGATACAGGATTAATTGGAACTCTCCCTGCCACATTGGGATGGTTGGAGGGTGACAAAAACTTAGCCAGAATTAGTTCCTCATTTGTTTTGTTAAAAATGTAAGCCACCTTGAGTCCCAATATTGGGAAAAAAGCAGGATATCAGTGAATAGATAATAATAGCTACCGGTTTTTAAACAGCAACTGGATGGCTGCCTCTCAGGAATGCTCTGGCAACAAATTTTGTGCCTCAGGAGAGGAATGGATTAGACTCTAGTCACCAAATGTTGCCTCTGCTAACTTTGTTCATTTGCATCCTGGCTTTTCCTCAGAATGAGGTCTCAGATGACTTTTCAGGACCCTTCCGATTAACACTTGTTTGAGTGTTAATCAAATACTTCAGTTTTAAACCTGTGCAGATAACTAACAGTCATTGATTTTTCCAGGTTGGAAGAGTACAGTATAAAGCTGTCTCCCTCGTCTCCCCACTGTTGGGGCTGCGTATTGTTGCATTTTAGTCATCTATATATCGGGCTGATGTTTTTAAATTGGCAAGCCTCGAAGGAAAAATTCAGCACGTTGCTCTCTTTCCTGGTTAGAAAAGAGGCTGTTTCCCGCAAATAAGGAAACGGTGAAGGTGTGAACAGGCTCCCATGCTTAGTGGTGCAATATTGTTACATTATATCACTATGCCATACAATTAACTCATTAAAAAAAATGGGTTGAAGGCGTAATACTACGATATTATATCTGAATTTTGTAATGCATCAACTTCCAAAGAAAAAGAGTTGATTTTAATTTGAAGCTTAAAAAACGAGTCTTATCAGAATATGATGTCTATGTTTTTTATATATCTGTATATTGTTTGTGTATAAGATTGTAACTGAATATTTATGAATAAATTTATTAAACTGACCTGTTAAAATGTGTAGCTAGATACAAAGAAGGATGGACAGTATAGGCTGGCTTTTTCCCTAAAATAAATTGAGTTTGGCTTTAATTCCTACATATACCTAATGAACTGCAACTTGTTATGTGTGGAGAGGGGATCCATGCTTGTGAGCTCACTTTTTATTTGTAATTATAACCCAGTCTTTTGTGTACAGGTAAATAGATAGTTGTGCCTGAACTGATATTTTAAGGACCTGAAAATGGTGACAAAAGATAAGGATTTAGACTTAGGTCAAGAATTAATGTCATACCAATCTGATGGAACTTCCTTCTTCTCCCCTCCGCTTGTAGTCTTCAGTGTTGCCTGCAAATCATCTCCACATGATTTTCTAACCCTCCAGAACAGATTTTGGGGATCACAGACCACTGCAGCAGATGGAAGTAGTTTCATTAGTCAATGTCATCCACTAGATTTAGGTCCGGATTAACAAACTGTAGGGGTTCTTAACTCGGATGTTGGCCTTTTAACAAAATTATATAACATTTCAGTGCATATATGTCTCTTTACTAAAGGAATGGAAAGTAGACAATGTAGTGCTGATTTTTTAAAAAATCAATCTGGTGAGATTCAGGAAATTACAGGGCAGTTAGCAATAGCAATAGCATGTGTATCAGCTAAGCGCTCTCTAAGCGGTTTACAATGTGTTAGCTAATTGGCCCCAATAAGCTGAGTACTCATTTTACTCAACTGCGGAAGGATGGAAGGCTGAGTCAACCTGAAGCCTGGCAGGATCGAACTCACAACTTTGTGGCTGTAGTACCAGCATTTAACCACTGTGCCACCAGGTTAGTTTAGGAAAGCCAGTGTGGCATAATGGTGTGAGCATTGGACTAGGACACGGGGAGATCGGGGTTCAAATCCTTGGTTGGCCATGCCAACCCACTGGGTGATCTTGGGCAAGTCACACTCTCTGAGCCTTAGAGGAAGGCAAAGGCAAAACCCCCTCTGAATAAATCTTGCCAAGAAAACTAAATAATAGGTTTGCCTTTGGGTTACCATAAATTGAAAATGACTTGAAGAGCTACAACAGCAACATAGGTTAGGGAGGAAGACAGTTAAATATCAAAGTATTAAAGATAAATTATTGTCCATAAAGAAGAATAATTTTTCCAAAAGATCATCATGGGTTATGCAAAGGTAAATCCTGCTTCATGAATCCTTGGGCACTCTTTCACAATATCAACAATCATGTCAATGGGGGCAGCTTAGTAAACACTGTTTAATTGTACTGTCATAAAACTCTTAACTTAGTCCTTTAGCAAAGACTCTTCAGATGATTTAACATTCCTGCCCTAGGCTGTAATAGTTTGTAACAGTTCTGTTACAAATTGTCAGCTATTCCTATCTGACTTTGAATTCAACATATTTAAAAGTTACATGTGAGTGAACCAAATCTGGATAATTTATCCAGATTTGATTTGATGCTTTGATGCAGATTTGATGCAGATTTGATGCTTTGATGCAGAATCTTTGATGCAGATTTGATGCTTACTTGCATCAAAAACTGTGTACATTACTTAACTAACAGCCTGTTTGCACTGGCTGGAAGTATTGTGACTTTCCAGGACTTTTTATTTCAAGTGTTTCAAACTGTACTTGTATATCCCTGCTTCCACCTCCAAACATTTCTTGAAATATCTCAGATTTTCTGTTTCAAAGTGGGGTTTCTTTCCCCACAGGACTTCAGATCCAGATTGATATTTCTTTTTTTCTTTAGTCAACATCCCTGCCTCTTTTAGAGGGTTGTGCTTGGTTTGTTTGCGGAGGTTCTTTCTTTGCCCTCTATCAGTGGCGTACTGAGGCTTAACAGTGCCCAGGGCAACGGGGCAGGGCGCGTGGAGGGTGGAGGTGGGTGGGGTGAGCAGTGGCAGCGTGGGGCAAATCGCAGGCTGGGGTGGGCAGGTTGAGCAGCAGGGGGAAGGTGGGGAGATTCCTCTTTTTTGTGCCTCCTGACATTGGTGGGCACGTGCCCCAGTTGCCCCACCCTAGATTTGCTTCTGCTCTCTATATTCACTCAGGCCATTTCCTCATGAGGGACTTAAAACGGTGCAGTGCGTCCTCTCACAGAGGTCGTCTGCACCTTGGAGCGGACTAGGTCCAGACTACTTACCCGAGATCCGCACCTCAGTCCGCCCCGAAATGCCCCCAACTGGTCCTCTAGCATGCTTTTTAAAGAATGGAAAAAACAGATTTTTCATTTTTCCGGAGCGCGCCATTTTGTACCTGCTCCCTTGGGCAGATTCGCAGGCTTGCACCAATGCGAGCCTGCGATCTGTGGAGGGTGGGCTTCAGGTGTGGCGAGCTTTGTGGTTGGTTGGGATCCATGAACAACCGGAAGCCGCCATTTTGGAAGCCAGAGCAGTGTGGATCTAAGACTTCGCACTGCTCCGATTCACCGTGGACAAGATGAGGAGCCCTGTGGAAGGGCTTCAGGGACAGGCTGAGTTGGCCCAGAAAGATCTGTTAAGTACCAGCAAGGAGCGATTCCCTTGCCTCGTGCAGAAATGGCCTCACTTTCTCTCTCCAGTCCATCCCCCTCCTCCTGATCCATGTCACATCCAGGCTTACAAGTAAAGCTATAGTCAGAAGAGATATGCCTCCCCTATTTCAAGCATTACAGAAGACCTCATCATGGGAGGGGCTTCCTCTGGAGCTGAAAATGAGACAGCAGAAAAAGGCAGCTAGTAAACTGATCTATTTCATTCTGGAAAATATAATAAACCAACCCCAGGTGCTGGTTCATTTTGTCTCTGATTTTAACAGGTACTGACTAAAAATATTCTGGGATAAGCCAAACTTCTCCCCCTTCCCTGCCAAAAGTACAGAAACAAAAACTGGGACTTTCTGATATTTTTAATTATTGTGGATGTGCCCAAGGTGGATTAAGAATAGGATACAATACTGTTGTTATAGTTACATCATCAAGATATACAGTACTTTTTAAAAACAGGATTATTTGAATGAAGGATAACTGAATCCTATTAGAAATATTCACTGGAGAAAACACACTGAATCTATGGGGTTCACAAATTGATTCTATTGGTCTAGTCTAGTTGAGACTACTCATAGGATTTAGGCCAGATAAAACATAATCACAAAACTTCAAATATATACCATGGATTGCTGCATTTAGTACTTGACAATCAATTCAGCCAAATATCAGTGGGTCCTTGTACTTCAAAACAAAATTCATGAAGTATTATACTTTCACTAACTAGCTCTTCTGAATAATCAGTAACCATATTGTCATTAATCAGTTTAAGAGATTAAGAAAAAACAACAACATTACTCTGGAAATGTATTTTTCTTCCTATAACCACAGTGCTATCATGAACTGAATCCATACAGTTACAAACTAAAATAACCTTTGATAATAGATCTTATAAAAAGGCAGGAATGAGAGTCATTTTAGTATTATGGGAATTGTCTGGAGAAAATGACATTGCAGTTTTGATAGCTATTTATGAAAATATTCCAAGAGTATCTTCAATTTACATAAGCAGAAGTAATAACATAAATTATACTGCAGCTGGAGAGATAAGACATTTTGGTTATGTGAGCAGCAAAAGAACAGTTTGACATTCTTGAGCATGTACATTGAGAACAGATTTGGAGGGAAAAAAACTGAGGCCAAGACTTTCCAGAGTGACAAATTTTGTGCATCCTCTCTCGGTGCCAGTTCACAAGGATATGTTCTGCTGAAGACCACACCAGTCATTGTGACAACCTCATGGTACACTACATTCTGGTATTGTCATGCCCTGCTTCCAGAGCATAGACTCTGACTCAGAGTCTGAAGCAGATGGCATGCCAGAGGCTGAAACAAGAAGGCATGCCAGGGCCTGCTGTCCAGAGGGAGATTGCAGTGCCGAAAACAGAACAGAAGGTGTTGCCATCTCCAACAGAGAATCCTGCCTCTTCAGATACAGAAGAACACTTACCTAGACCCAGCTTCGCACAGTACAGGCAGCAAAGAGAGACCCAGCATCACTCTCTCAGAATTTATAACCAGCAACAATCAATCAAGGCACAGCTGGGGTAGGCTTTGGGTCTATTTAGCTGGCGTCCTTCCCCTTCAGGAGTTGTCAGAGCTTATGTGACCTGCTACCTTGCTGGATGCCTTGACAAATGCTTGGATTAACCTTGAACACTCCCTTTCCTTAAAACCCTGCCGGACTTTGTTTATGTTGGACTTTATGTCTCTTTGCTTACTGCCTGGAAGTAAGTAACCAGCTGGGAGATATTCAATTTGTTTTGTTTGATTTATCAGCTGTGCCAGGACTGAGATAGGACAGGTACCTACAAGTGTAATCATGCTGCCATCTTTATTGACATTTTGGGTATTACATTGAACAGGTTGGTGGTGACTCTTAACTGCCTACACTAAATTTGGGGTGTCCATTATATATATAATAGCATTTATTTCTATACCGCCTATCAACTAGTGTTATCTAAGCGGTTTACAATGTATTTTAGCTAATTGCCCCCAACAAGCTGGGAACTCATTTTACCGACCTAAGAAAGGATGGAAGGCTGAGTCAACCTTGGAGCCTGGCAGGATCGAACTCACAACCTTGTGGTTGCAGTACTGGCATTTAACCACTGCGCCACCAGGGCTCCTATAACAACAATAAATGTCTGAATCCACCCAGATACAACGCAATGTGTTAGTACTTATTGACTAAACAATATAATGTTATTATCCACATAGCTGTTGTCAATATCAGTTGAGTACAACAGCAAATTATAGTTTAACTGCAGAAGAGCAGGCCATATAGAGTGATTTCGGGTTTTTTTCCTTCTCTATGCATGTCTCTTAAGATCTTCTATATCTGAAGGTGTTGGGAATATTGAGTTCTTGGAACAAGGCTGGAAAGAGAGGAATACATGATCAAAGCATTCTGTTGTGTCCAGCTTTCCTCGTAGGGACAGTACGTTTCACACTATTCAGTGTAGTTATGGGGAAAATCAAGCTAAAACCTCAGTTCCCTTTTGCAAGGCACAAGAGTGGACTATTCACTTTTCTAGCATGAGTTTGCAAGGCTGTTTTCCCATCTGACACAGGACATAATGGGTAACATGAAAAATACTAATACGATGAAGCAGAATGGAAAAGCAATGACTGCATGAGCAGAAGCATACATTGCAGATGTAGACATATTGAAAAGTAGGCTCTAAACTTAAAGCTGTGAGTCCAGGGATGTTTCCTACCTCAACTAGTATTAATATAAATTATTACACCTACCTTTTAATGTTTTCAGTACAGAATAAAAACACAAGCACACTAAAACCAACATACAGTAAAGATGATTTCCTAAAATTAATATTTCTAAAATGGATGGAAAAGATCCCTCCGTTTGCAATTTCAGTTGAAGAAGATTAAAAATCAAGGAGAAGTTAAAATTCTAGACAACAGGATATTAATGCAGCAACTTCCAGCTTCTTTTTGATGACTGTGTAGTCTCTGCCCACTCTTAATTTCCTTCAGGAGATCAGGAATATTTGGTAGAACTGAGGCAAGGAGGAACTGAAACATTAAGAAAAAAACGATTCAGTTAAATGTAAGGTGTAAATAAGAAGGAACAAGAAACCCTCAGCAGTAAATGTGATTCAAGGAGAATTATTAAATATAATACAATACTTTCCATGGCAGAGAATATTAAATATTTTAAACTCCACTAATCATTTCAGAAAAGTAAACGAGACTTGATATGAATTCATCAAAAATCTAAAATTTAATTTTTTTTTTAAAAAAGCTATACATGGTCAGATTTGTGTTTTAGTTACACAGATGTATATCTAAAAATAGGAATCTTATATTTCACTAGTACCTTTTAAATAGGAGCCAATGTGGTGTAGTTGTGTGAGTGTTGGACTACAACTCTGGAAACCAGGATATGAATTCCTGCTTGGCTATGGAATTGCCATAGCCGTGGACAAGTTACACTCCTTCAGCCTCAGAAGGCAAGAGTGTGAAGGGAAGGAGGGGGTGTCTCTTACTCAATGCTGTCTCCTGCCCTCAAGAAAGAGATGGGTCCCCCTTGCTCCTGGAGATCATCTAGCTGCTATCACCTATGGATTGTAAATCCTCATCATGCAGTACTCGATAGGAAACAACTGGAGAAAGAATCTCTAGGCTCAGAGGCTTTCCTCTCTCACCCTCTGTGGGAGAGGGGAATTCTATCTGCGTGCACAACCAGCAAGGCACGTGGAGAGAGACCATAGATAGAGGAGATTTTTAGAAGGGAAGATTTTTATTCTAAGCAGGCAACACAATGAAAAAGATCCCCTGTTCATGAAGGCACCTCCCTTCAGGCATTACTTAGCAGTTACAAAGTTATAGACAAGTCTAGGTCATTCCAGCCACAGGTTTAAAACAGAGGTGGATGTAGGGTGGGGCAACTGGGACGTGTGCCTTGGGCGCCAATGCCCAGGGAGTGCCCTCCTGACCGCTGCCCCCCATGCCCGCCTGTTGCCTCCTTGTGCCCACCGCTGCGTACCCGCACCCACCCATTGCCTCATCACGCCTACCCGTCACCTCCCCGTACCTGCCTCTGTCAAACTGTGCCCTCTCGTCACCTCCTCTCACCTGCTGCTGCCAACCCGCGCCTGCTGCTGTCAACCTGCACCTGCCCGTTACCTCCTTGTGCCTGCCACTGCCTCCCCATGCCCTCTCGTCACCTCCTTACACGTGCCGCTGCCAACCTACATCCCCCTGTCACCTCCTCACACCCGCCACCACCAACCTGTACCTGCTGCTGCCTCCCCGTGTCTGCCCATTGCCCCCTGCCGCCGCTGCTGCTGCCAGGGTCTATCCTGGCCTGATGCAATGGTGGTGCACCAGCACCTAGGGGCACAACTTCTGCACTTGCCCTAGGCACTGCTGGGCCTAGAAATACCACTGGTTTAAAATAACGTAATCCCTAACATGACTAGGTAAAACATGCCTATTCTACTCATACTACTATCTGGATACTGGGATGGTGAGGAGGGAGGAAACTGGGAGTCTGAACAAGCCTTCCCCAGCCTGCTACTCGCCCTTTGTCTCTTGTTGATGTTTGTTTATCATTCTCACATTGTAGTCTCTTGAGGCCTTTTCTATAACTTCTTGTCTGAAGTGAAGCTTCTGAGAGCCTCTCACCTTGTTCCCCATCTGATCTCAGTGACTGAGCAATTGTCTCTCACGATCTCTGATGTCGTTCTATGATACTGATCCCCTATAAATGTAACTTAAACCCAACACCTCATTGTTTACCTGCAGAGAGAACCACCCCCCTCCAGCTATGTTGCCTGGATAATGGGAAGAGCTCATTATCACAAAGGGCAAACCCCTTCTAAACAAATTCTGCCAGGAAAACTCCATGATAGGTTTGCCCTAAGGTCACCATAAGTCAGAAATGACTTGAAGGCACACAACAACAAGAACAACCTTTAAAACACTAAGAAACCAGCAATCAGATTCAGTCAAATGATGCTTCTCTCATAAATGTACTTAAATATGTAGGCATAAAATCAAGTTTATTCCCTGGAAAGAAATAATCCTAGCCAACTGACATTATTTTAATTCATGCTTATCTTTAGAAATTGAAAAACTTTTTGCTTTTCATGCACACATATCCTCTGAAACCTTTGGAAGCTTTGGGAACAGCAAACTGGTTGTTGTTGTGTGCCTTCATGTTCTGACTTATGACCACCCTAAGGCAAACCCAGGGTTTTCTGGAGTGTGTGCTGTGCCCAAGGTCACCCTGTAGGTTTCTATGGCTGAGCATGGAATCAAATCCTGGTCCAGTCCAGGATTGTAGTCTAATGCTCAAACCAATATACCATGCTGGCTTTTAGAGACCCCTTAACACAGACTGCTTCCTATACTACCTAAATCCCATATTAGATCCACTGTTTAAAATTGCAAGAAATCTGTTTATCAAATTGCAACACTAATAATTATCCTACATGCAGGTCACATAGTTAAGCGTAACAGATATTCGAAAATGGAGATAGATCGAGCTATCAGGCCATTTTTGCATTAGCCTGTTATAGTGCTTTTATTACACTTTCAACATCCTATGGAATCCTGAGGTTTGCTGTTACCCTGTTTACTGGGGATCCCGTGAGGGACACCTAAATGCGCTCACAATTAAACAAGTTGGGGAAATTAGTCAAAGAGCACAAGCTAGCAATGCAAGAGGCAGGGCAACAGAGCGGAATCTTTTACCCAATGTCTACGGGGTCAGGCCAAGTCAAGGAGCACACCGGAGTTTAAGAATAATTGCAAACTTTATTAAGATACAGACAAACAGCGTATGCAACACACTCACAAAGATAACTATAGAAATAAAGGTAGGAGTGTGATAGAGGGATTTTTAAGAGGAGGTTGTTGGTTTGGGTGATACTACACCTGTCCTGAAGCCCAGGTAGTCTGAAGATAGAGTTCGGTGGTATGGAGGTTCTCAGTACGTGGGACTGAGGGGAAGGCTCGCTGGACAAAGCGACAGCAAGGTGGGATGGAAGCCAAGAGCGATCCAAGGAAGTCACAAAGTCAGGGGTTTTTATAGGGAAAATATGACCGTAGGCTAGTCTGTACTTGGGGAAAAACAATGAGTTTAGGGCCGGAGACAAAGCCTCCGAAAGGTCAGCATTTAGCATGATTCAGTTAGGTCCAAATTGACAATAGAATAGCCAGTACGCAAATGCAGAGTGCTTGACAGTTGAGTATCCAGCTTGTCAAGTTGCCTGCTCGGGGCAGGGAGTTCTTTGTAAGCAGCGTGCATACATAATATAGTGTTTGCCTTTGAAGTCTCCTAAAGCGGCGAGACAGCTATTTCTGGCTTGCCTGTATTGTTTGGAATATTACAGCAATTAGGGGCTGAGCCTGACTGCGGGCTTGTCCGGTGGACCTCGCAGACACGTGGAGAGGGATGGTAGAAGAAAGCCAAATTATTGATATCAAAATGATATCTGACATCCCCCAAATCCGGGCTAGAAAATGGCAGTAACATTGCAGTTTACTTCTTTTTGTTCCATTTATGAAGAAACCTGTGCATTTTGGGAAGGTCTTCTCAAACACAAACAATATACTTCACAAATTCTTTCAATCTTCTGTTACCCCCGTGTGCTGGCCTGGCCTTTGGTGAACCAGAGATATCATTTTGATATCATAATTTGGCCCTATTCTGCCACCAGCCAAGTGTTTGTGAGGCCCGCCGAACAAGCACGAAGCTAGGCATGGCTATTCTCCCACCAAATCAAGTCAGATATTGCCAGATCTGCTTTGGGGGACCTCCCGAAACAAACACCTTCATTACATATGCATGCTACCACAAAGGGACCCTCTGCCCTGAGAGGACACCCCGGTGAGCTAGGTACTCAACTGCCGAGTTAGCCGCATTTACATACCGGCTATACTATTGTCAATTCGGACTTTAACTTAATCATGCAAATTCTACCTTTCGGAGACTTTGTCTCCAACCCAAAACCTATTGTTTTTATCCAAGACCAGACTAGCCTGAGGTTGTTCTTTCTCCTATAAAAATCCCCCGCTCAGAGCGCTCTTTGGAACTCTCGCCGGATCGTCTGAACTTCACTTTGCCTTGCTGCTGCTTGGTTCAGCAGATTCCCCTCGGTCGCCATACCGGGTTTCTTCCTCGTCAGTTGGCTTCTCCAGGACTGCAGGACAGGTGGCGTATCACCCATTCCCCTCAAATTCTATTTTCCTTTCCTAGTTAGGAGTGTGTTTGTGCTTTTCTTTAATAACTGTTTAATAAATCTTAATTGTTGTTTGAACCAATTGCCTCCTCACTGACCCGACACTGTAGACATAGGGTAAAAGATCCTGCTGCGTTGCCCTGCCTCTTGTTAGCCAAGAGAGTGCTCCAGCTAATTTCCCCATCTTTGCTTAGGTTTGGTTTGTTGTTTGGGCGCCCCTCCTGGGACCCCCAATTCACAGGGTAACACTTCTTTTAAAGTCATCTGAGCCATCACCCCATCCTTTGAGAATGGTTACATGTCAATGGTATATTACATGAAGCATGTTATTCTCTGTCATAACTCCAATGCTAATCAGTTTTAGCATGTAAAATGAACTCAACTTCTGGTATTATAAGAGAAAGAAACCTCAATTTTGCTTCATCACATCATGACAAAATTACTAAACCATTTATTTAGTGACACCCCCCCCCCCAATCCTAAAGCACAGTTTGAAACAATTTCACCTTAAGGACAGCATTCCAAATCCTGCTGGGGCTCTCTCAGAAACCATTCCTCAAAAGATAATGTTTTATGGGAGTAAAGCCTGTAACGGTCACAATAGGAGCCTTCTTCCCAATGCAAATACACAAGTATTTTCCACCCCCCAGAACTGCTGAAGTGCAGGACAGAGTCCTATTCCAGTAGCTGCTGATATTGTTATATGCCTTCAAACATATTCTGATATACGGCAAACCTGATGCAGGGTTTTCTTGCCACGATTTTATTCACAGGAGTTGTAAGGCTTTATCCTAAGGTTGAAAGCAACTTGGCCAAGTTCACCCATTGGGTTTCCATGGCTGAATGGAGATTTGAACCCTGGTGTTCTAGAGTCCTAGCCCAGCACTCAAAACTACTGTATGACACTGGCTATCATACTAGCTGCATTTTAAGAAGAGCACGGAAAATGCAAAGACACACTTAAAAGACACACTTTAGTCACATAGCAACATTTGAGTGTTCACAAAGTGATGTGGATTAATCTCTTCTGCACTTCATCTTAGTCTTAATCTGCAGTGTCCATTGAGTTGCTTTGCATCATTCCCTCCTTGTTCCCCTGCAGTAAGCACTCAGGTATCTATCAAGGCCTACATTCTGTGTGCTCTCTCTCTCATTTTTTTTTTCCTTGTAAAGCACCACATACAGTGATGGCACTATATAAATAACAATCACAACAACCTCATAAAAACTAGCAGCTCTGTCATACACTGGAGAAAACTTGATCAGAAGCTTGACACAGTCTTTTTAATGCTACATAATTATACCACTGTGATTCTATTTTAATGGCTGTGCCTCCACCTAATAAAATCCTGTGATTTCTAATTTAGGAAAAGGTACTTAGAATTCACGACCAGAGAGCTCTAGTTTCTCTAAACAGAAATCTCAGGATTCCATATGATGAAGCCATGGTAGATAGAGTATAACCATAATGCTGATCGTTGGAGAGTGAAAGGAGAGATATAAAATAGTTACAGCTCCTCTTAAGATTCCATCTACTTCATGATCCTGGAGATCATGCACAACTAGGAACAATACCAATGCTGCTCAATGCACTAGAGTTTGACCAACGTAAATCCATTCCACAATTAAATCTTAATCTTGTCAGTCCCAAACAGAGTATCCACTGAACCAGTGGGGTTTATCTATATGTTGACTCACTCTAGTTGCAAAGAGTCAGTGGGGTGTAGTGGTCTGAGTGTCGGAGTGGGCCTGTGGTAGGGCAGGATCTGAACCTCCAATCAGTTATGGCAACCCTCTTGGCTCCAGAGGAAGGCCATGAGAACCCCCCTCTAAACTAATCTTCAAAGAAACCCCTACAATAAGTGTCTCAGGGCCACCATAAATTGGAAATGATTTGAAGGCACACAACGACCTCTAGTTGTAGCTATTAGCATACCCTCACCTAACCCAATTTGGCAGGGATAGTCTGGATTAATCCTGTCATCCTAATTTTTCAGCTACTTTTAAAATGTGCCAGCTTCTGTCCTCTCCTCTCACTTTCCCCTTTTGTCCAGTTAACTTTAGTTGCTGGAAATCAAGGCCATTTCCACACTCCACTGTTATCATGCTATTATTCCACTTTGAATATCCTATGGACTTCTGGGGTTTGCAGTTTAGGGAGGAATATTTAGAATTCTCAGCCAGATTGCTCTTTAGCCTCAGTAAACTGCAGACCCCAAAAATTCCACAGGATGTTGAAAGTGGAATAATAGCACTACAACAGTGTAGTGCAGAAATGGCCTAAGTTCAAAGTATAGGAGACTGCAATTCAATTTAGCAGGAGGGGACAGAGTCCTATTTTCAATAGGCTGGGACAAAAGCAACATGCTGGAGCCTTTCCTAGCCTGTTGTCTTGAAATAACTTTAGTTGAGCTAAAAGCGCTCTGATGTTGATTGGTCACATTTGTTTTGAGTTTTCATTTGTGAAATTTTGCGAGGCATGGAATAAGTCTTTACAGCAGATTGTTATCACCTGTGTGCTAACAATTATAGCACGCATTTCTTTCCTGCATTACACTGTTATAGTGCAAATATTCCTCCTTTACTATCCTGTGGAATTCTGGGGTTTGTAGTTTATTGAGCCCAAAGAGCTCTCTGGCTGAGAATTCTAAACGCCCCTCCCTAGACTGCAAACCCCAGGATTCCATAGGAGGTTGAAAGCGGAATAATAGCACTGTAACAGTGTAGTGTGGACATCGTCGTAGTGGGAGCTTAAAAAACAGCAAGGAAAAGCATGCAGCAGCGCCTTTAAAACTAATTCCTTCTTATTTCAGCACCAGCTTATATGGGGAAAAAATCCACTTTTTCAGACGCAGCCCAGGGTGATACTAAACTCTCCGCGTGTACAGAATATCTATAAAGTTGTGGAAGTGGCCCAGAAAGCAGCACGACCCAGGGAGATGCAAATCACGTCCCCCACCCTAAATCCTCCAAGGGCTGCGTGGGGGGTTGCAGGTCTCTCCCGTCTCCGCCACTATTGCGCGCAAGACTAGAACCCTGAGGGCGAGGCGGGCGCGGCGGGGCTTCCAGAACGCGGGGGCGGCCGGGGCGGCGGCCGCGGCGACTCCCACGAAGGCGGCGCCCCAGTGGAGCCCCCTCCCCTCGCTGGTACCCGAGGGGAAGGGGGGTGCGAAAAGGAGAGGCGACGAGGCCCAACCCACGCGCCTTATTCGCGCCTGCGCGTTAACCTCCGGGGTTTCAGGGCGGAAGTGATAAGGAAGGGCTGGCCGGGCCGGGCCGGCCTTGCGTCTACTCGGTTTCCCTTCCGGTGCGCAGTTTCTCCACCGGTACCGGAGGCTTCTTCAGCCGCCGCTTTTTCGTGAGCCGTTGAAAGGATGAGTTACGAGCACCGTCGGGACTGGAGCCGCGGGGGCGGGCCTCGGGCCTCTCAGGCGTCTTCGTCGTCCTCTGGCCGCGACGGAGGCGGCGGCGGCGGCGGCAGAGGTGGTGGTGGTCGGGGTCGCCCCCCGCCCCACCTGAAGGGCCGCGAGATTGGCCTGTGGTACGCGCGGAGACAGGGCGAGAAGAGCAAAGAGGCCGAGCGGCAGCAGGTGGGTCGGTGGAACGCCGTCACGGCACCGCCGGGTCTCTCTCTCGGTGGGGTGCCCGCTAGACCAGCCTTGTTCTCCGAAGAGGGCCGCTTTGCCAGGACCGGCGTTTATGCTCTGGAAGAGAACTTTAGGCGGCCCGGGTTCTTAAGACCTTCTGGCCGCTAGTACTTCTTGTTATATCTGCTTTTTTTCCTCCGGTGATTCCAAGGCCATTACCGCACTAGCCTGTTATAGCGCTATTATTCTACTTTCAACATTGAAAGTGGAATAATATCGCTATAACAGGCTAGTGTGGAAATGGCCAAGGTGTTAACTCGAAACTCTCCTCTCTCCCTAATTTATAGATACAAAGGAAACAACCCTGTAAGGTGGGTCAGGCCCAGACAGAGAGGTTGGCCTGCAGTCACACAGTAAGCTTAATCATTCAGTGGGGTCTAGATCCTGGATGTCTCAATTTCTGGCACAACACTTTTAACCTAGCACAGTGTACAGGTTCTTATACATAAAGTAATTGTTTTGAGTCTTGAAAAACACAAAATAAGTGAGTGAGACAGAAGCTTGTTTTTAATCTGCACCTTCCACAAGATGGTAAGGAACGTGAAGGTGTTTCCTCTTCTACTCCTGTCTCCACAGTCTGTCCATTGCATCAACTATGTTGTAGGAGGTGGTTAGGCCGCATAATAATGAAAAGGGCAAAGGGACGTAAATGAACTTAATGGCTGTGTGGAGGCTTGGGTCTGTTTAATCTTGCAGCCACTGTCAGTGGGTGGAGGGGGGTTGTATCTGCTAGCCTTCCTGTTAATCTGTGTATTCAGCAAAGGTGTAGCATTGCTGTTTTCACACTGGTATCGTTAACTGCTGAAACAACTGAAGTATTAATATGGCTACATTGTCAATCTGGAGGATGCTGTGTTGTCAAAAGGTGCTTTCTTTCTCCATACAGAGAGCTGTGGTGCGTATGGATGAGCGCAGAGAAGAACAGATTGTACAGTTGTTGAACACTGTCCAGAATAAAAATGAAAAAGAGCAAGAAGCCATATCTTGGTGGTCTGATGAAGAAGGGTAATAAGTTTGTTGCAGTCTTTTTGTCCCTGGTCAAATTGAAATTTTATGCCAAATAGCAGAAAAGAACAGTACTACAAAGTAGAGAGAAGCTTCCTTTCTAAAATTTTGAACATATTGTGCTATTTTTGTTTTATTTTCATGGACTATGATAGTAGTTCATGAATGGTTTCTTTTGCTTAAAAACGTAGACATTTTAGTCTGTTTCAGCTTAAAAGGATAAGGGAACCCTGTAGCATATTTGTGGCTAACTGAGAAAAAGAAGTTCGTCTCATAAGTTTTTTCTGGGCTCCAGTTTACTTCATCATATGTTTATTTTGCCAGATATTTTTATGGAGCAGCACGTTACAAAACTATTGCTTAAATTGAAAATATCTGCCCCTGCAATGCCCAATGATAGAAGTGATAGAAGATAATTGGGATTGAAATTTGATTCTGTTCTTATAAAGTTTATTATAAAACAGTATGGCAGTTATAAAATGGCAATCAAAAACTGTACATGTCTGCATGGTTGGTTCTCCCCAAGTAAATAGCTGCATTTTTCCTATCTTTCTGCCGCTTGCTCTTACAGTAATATTATCTCAAATGCCTTTCCCAAAACTTAGTAATTGTAGGTAGTACAGCTGTGAACAACTTTTGCTCTCGTGTTACTTTGAAAAATCCCTTGGCATTTTCTGTGCTGGCTGGAGCTTTTGGATGATAAAAACAAGCAAGGGTTCCGTGCGATGCCTTAAAGGCAGTTTTTCTGTGTTAACACTTACTAGATTAATAGTACAGCTTGCCCTCCACATTTGCAGCTTTCACTTTCATGAATTTGATTATTCGCGATGTCCGCTTACCACCCTTCTCCCCTTCCCATTCTCTGGCCTGGGCGGGGACAGGAGGGCGATGGACCCTTCCCGAGCTCCTTTGGCCGCCATCACTGATGCGGGTGCACCGTCAGCAGGCGGCAGAAGGTGAGAGAGGGGGGTGCAGGAGACAGCCAGCAGTGAAGAGCTCTTCCCTGCTTGGCTTTCTCCTGTGCCCCTTCACTCGCCCAATTGCGCGAGTGGGAGCCAGGAGAAATCCAAGCAGGGCAGTTCTTTTCCCACTTGGCTTTCTTCTGCACCCCTCCATTCACCTGATCACGGGGGTGGGAGCCAGAAGAAAACCAAGCAGGGAGGTTGTTTTGCTGCTTGGCTTTCTCCTGCACCCCCCCCCGCCCGATCGCGGTGATGGGAGCCAGGAGAAATTGAAGCAGGGAAGTTCCTTCCCCGCTTGACTTTCTCCTGCACCACTCTACTCGCCTGATCCTGGAGGTGGGAGCCAGAGGAAATCCAAGCAAGGAAATTGTTTCCCTGCTTGAGTTTCTCCTGTGACCCTCTTGATGGTGCAGGTGGGGGCCCACATTTATTCGTGTTTTTTCCACTTTCGCAGGGGTTCTGTTTCCCTATCCCTTGTGAAACTGAAGGGCCTACTGTACCTTGAGTTCAGAGAGGTTAATGTGCAGCAGTTATAGTTCTATGCCCTTTGTTAGTTTCAACTTTGAAAAATGGGACATATTTTTGGGTGGTACTGAAAAATGGGCAGAAGGAGTGGTATAGGTGGGAACCATTTGTGATAGAGGAGCGAATAAAACAGTGGTATAACATCCTCTGCATGAGTTTTTTGCAAGAGCCACCAAAATTAGTAGTACCTAATTTTGTACCTGGACACAGGGCTGCTACTCAAACCTGGAAATGTCAAATATATCCAAGGTTAGTCATCTACTTAGGGCAGTGGTTCTCAACCTGTGGGTCCCCAGATGTTCGTGGACTTCAGCTCCCAGAAGCCCCAGCCACTATGGTCAATGCTCAGGGCTCCTGGGAGCTGAAGTCCACAAACATCTGGGGACCCACAGGTTGAGAACCACTGACTTAGGGAGTAAGTTCCGTTCAGTGGAATTTACTGCTGAGTAGAGCAGTTTAGGCTTTTACGTTAACATTTATTTGTCAAGAGTGGAATCATTTATGACTTTAGTGAATCTCTTTCAGGTATGCAAAAGAGCCTCCTGCCAAACCAAAGCCTGTTGTGGAGAAACCTGTTGTGGAAAAGGCTCCTGAAAGAGCTAGACCAGCCTTTGAAAAAACATTCCTAGATCAAGATTCAGAGTATCTCCTTCAAGAAAATAGGCCAGATACTGGTTTAGATGAGCAGCTTAAAGAAGAATTGAAAAAGAAGAGAAATGATTCCAGATATATTGAGATGCAGGTAGTCAGAACTTCTGAAATGGAAGACACAGCTTTTATAAGTGTGAATTTATTTTTATTAGATTTTAGAAATTATTAATCATATCTTGATAAAAAGTATTGTGTCAGTCACATTTGAGGCTGTGAAAAAGTGGTGCAGTGCTAGATCTACTCTTCTGTGCTTCTGTTGTCTTTAATGGAAAAGGCAACAACATTGTGGGTGTCTTCCAGTTGATCTTTTTTTCGGAATGTGTATTTTTCTATATGTAGCTATTGGAGAAAGAGAAGAGAGAAGTAAGTAGTTTTCAAAGATTGTATTAAACACATTGTTAAAAGCTAGTTCTGTGTTAGATCTATGTTTCCAGTTATTATAGGTGACGCAAATTGTATGACATGCTTATATTAAAAATCGTTAACTAAATTAGCTATAAACATGAGGTACTTTTGTTTAACCTTATTTTTATTTTTTTAATCTGCAGAGGTTTCGTGAGAGGCTGCCTTCTTATGGAATGAGGAAGGTAACTATTTTGAAATTACATACTTTATTTTAGTCTTCACAATTAGGATGTAAAAGCTTAACATGAGCGCATCTTAACCCATATATTAAACCCAAATATTAAATCTAGAGGATAATTATTTCTATGCAGGAATAATAATTTAGTAGTTTGTTGTTGAATTAAATCATTTCCTTTGTTCAGAGAAGAGCTATCGCATGATTTTGAATTATGAACCTAAATTTAAAATATAATTTTTAAAAATGGAAAATAGAACTTAAAGATGAGAAATGCATCTCAGAACTTATAGACAAATTAGGTTCATAATGCTCCCCAAAGTGGCTATTCATAGAGGTGACTTTGATTTTACAGTGCAATCCTGTGGGTTTGAATTGGTGAGAATCTGTGACAGAGCTACTATCATTGCTTTTACCTTGTTGGACTTGTGCCAGTCGGAGCAAAAGGTGCTTTCTGCATATTTGTTTTTGTTATTTCTTTCATTGTTTGTTTTCACATTCTTTCTTTCCTGAGAGAAAAGAATGTGCCAGGTCCAGCACTGATGGTGTTGTCCTCTCTTATCTAGAGTGTGAAGGAGTTTGAATCCTTTTCTCGTTGGCTCTGCTCCTGACATGTTCCTTCTACCCAGTTGCCACAGGACCAGTGTTTTGCTTTTGGAGCACTGTTAACAGTGGGTTTCTGTCACCATAACAAGAATACTTTTGGTGGTAGACCAGAGCCTTCCAAACTGTGTGTCACAACACATTAGTGTGTCGGCTGCAGTGTGTAGGTGCAGTATTACAAGCGAAAGTAATAATAATAATAATATTAGTAGTAGTAGTAGTAATAATAATAATAAAATTTATTTCTATCCCGCCTCTCCCCACGGATCAAGGCGGCGAACAACAATAATACTTTGGGTACATTTTTTAATGTTCTTAATGTAATTAATCTTCCCCACTCACCAACCCACCTAAAACCAACCCCCTAAAAACACACAACAATTAACAATCAACTATTAAAAGTGGGAGGCGGTGGAAGTACTAGTCTGGGAAGACCTGTTGGAAGAGAGAGTCTGACTGCTTTTTTAAAGCAGTCAAGACTGGTAATATGCCGGATCTCCTCCAGCAGGCCATTCCATAACTTGGGAGCGACAGAAGAGAAAGTCCTCTGGGTAACCGCAGCCAACCTAGTTCTGACCGGCTGCAGTAAATTCTTCCCAAGGGACCTTAGTGTGTGGGGCGGATTATATGGGAGAAGGCGATCCCGCAGGTAGGCTGGGCCCAAGCCATGAAGGGCTTTAAAGGTAAAGACCAACACCTTGTACTGTGCCCGGAAACCAATAGGTAGCCAATGCAAAGACTTCAGAATTGGTGTTATGTGGTCAGTTTTAGGTCTACCAGTGACCATTTCTGCCATATTCTGAACTAGCTGAAGTTTTCCAGACTAAGCACATGGGTAGCCCTAATGTAGAGCGCATTGCAGAAGTCAAGCCGTGAAGTTACCAGCACATGTACTGCTGTTTTTAGGTGTTCCAGCTCCAGGAAGGGGGGCAGCTGGCGTATCAGCCGAAGCTGATAACAGGCACTCCTGGCCGCCGCATCTATTTGAGCTGTCATCTGAAGTGGCGAGTCCAGGAGCACCCCCAAGCTGCAGACACAGTCATTCAGGGGAAGTGTGACCCCGTTTAGAACTGATTGACAAACCTCCATACCTGGGCTAGGGCCCTTAACAGCAAGTACCTCCGTCTTATCTGGATTCAGCTTCAGTCTGTTTTTCCTCATCCAGTCCATTACTGCTTCAAGACATTCGTTCAGAGGAGAGATGCCACCCTTAGTCGATGCTATTATCCAAGGCATGGAGAGATATATCTGGGTGTCATCAGCATACTGATAGCACCTTGCTCCATGCCTCCTGATGATCTCTCCCAGCGGTTTCATGTAGATGTTAAATAGCATTGGGGACAGGATAGCTCCCTGAGGGACGCCAGATTTAAGCTCCTTTTTCAAGGAGCAGCTGTCCCCAAGCATCACCATCTGGTATCTACCTGAGAGATAGGACCAGAACCACTTAAGTGCAGTGCCACCGATCCCCAGCCCTCTCAGGTGTTCCAGAAGGATACCATGGTCTATGGTATCGAAAGCTGCTGAGAAGTCCAAGAGTACCAGCAGGGTCACACTTCCCTTGTTGATACCTAGGCGAAGATCATCCACTAAGGCAACCATGGCAGTCTCGACTCCATATCCTGCCCTGAAGCCAGTTTGAAGTGGATCTAGATAATCTGTTTCATCCAAGACAGCTTGCAGCTGAAGACCAACAGCCTTCTCGATCACCTTGCTTAAAAATGGGAGATGGGAGACTGGTCTATAGTTATTCATATCCAGGGGATCTAGGGAGGCCTTTTTTAGAAGTGGCCGTATAATTGGTTCTTTTAAACAAGCTGGAAAATTGCCCTCCCTGAGGGATGCATTAATAATATATCTTAAGTGAGTCTTAATTGCAGCTCCTCCCTGGACGACCAGCCATGAAGGGCAGGGATCAAGAGGGCAAGTTGTCTTTCTTATATTTCCAAGGAGCTTGTCTACGTCCTCAGTACTCACTGACTGAAACTGATCCAGTATAATCCTATTCACGGAGTCGCCGGACACTTCACTTGTAACCTCTGCTATAACACCAGCATCCAAGTTGGCTCTTATCTGAGAGATTTTATCTGCGAAATGATTATTCAGAGCATCACAGCAAGCTACACTAGGTGCTAACAGCGAGTTCAGGGGAGTGGGTAGCTGAGTCAGATCCCTTACCACCCTGAACAGCTCTGCTGGACGAGAAGTCGCAGACGCAATACATGCAGAGAGGGAAGTCGTCTTCGCTGCATCTATTGCCACTCCATAGGAATGAAGGAATTCTCTATAGCGTGTCCTGTCAGATAAGAGTTGAGATTTCCGCCAGTTGCGCTCTAGTCATTGTCTGACCTGCTTCATATTCCTGAGTTCTACTGTATACCAAGGATTACGGTTTGAAGCAGGCTGGAAAGGACGCTTGGGAGCAATCGTGTCGATAGCCCTAGTAAGATCACAATTCCAGGTATTAACTAGGACTTCAACAGGATCACCGGCGATACCAATCATAAGACCCTCCAGGGCTTTCTAGAATCCAATAGGTTCCATTAGCCTTTGAGGGTGGACCATTCTAATAGGTCCACCACCCCTGCAGGGGCAGATACCAGCCATAAGTCTAACCCTGACCAGGAAATGATCCGTCCATGACAATGTGGTAGCATTTATTTTTTCCACCCACGGCTGTGCCTGTTCCGTACTGAAGACCGCATCGAGGGTATGACCTGCACAATGTGTTGGCCCAGAGACTAATTGGGATAGGCCCATGTTTGTCATGGATGCCATGAACTCCTGAGCCGCACCTGTCAAACCGGTCTCAAATGGGATATTGAAGTTGCCCAGAACCAAAAATCTGGGCGACTCCAACACCACCTCCAACACTAGCTCTGTCAGCTCGGCCAGGGAGTCTGATAGGCAGCAGGGTGGTCGGAACACTAACAGAATCCCTAGACTATCCCTTGCCTTTAGGCTCAGATATATACACTCGAAGTGGTCTGTTTTCCGAACAGGTATCCTGGTCAGCGTAAGATTGTCTTTGTAAACCAAAGCTGCTCCGCCCCCCACCCACTTCCCCTTACTTGCTCACTGACAGATTATCTGGCTGGCAAGGCCTGGACCCAAATTGTACCACTATCATCCTCCAGCCAGGTCTCTGTAAAGCTTGCCAGTAATAGGTGGAGGGGCTGCTTCTCTTGCTACTGCAGCAGGCCTGGCCCAGGTGAGAGGGCTGCCTCTGCAGCCCCTGGTGCCCCAGGCTGAGGATGATCTTGGCAAGGGTGAAGGTGGCAGGCCAGGTTAAGGAGCTGCTTCTCCCACTGCCACCACTGCCCCAAGCTGAGGAAGATGGCAGTGGGAGAGCTTGGGTGGAGGGGCTGCCTCCATTTACTAGATTACTTACTGAATTAATGTGTCTTGAAATGATGCATGTCTAAAAAGTGTGTCACCAACATGAAAAGTTTGGAAAGCTCTGTGGTAGACCATCTCCTCTACCTGCTTTTCACAGTTGATGAAAAAGTTCTGAGCTTTCACACATTAGTATTCAGATTGACAGTTAGAACTATTTTAGCTTATCTTTTTAACAGTGAGGATGGTGACTGAAGTGATGGTCTCTAACTTGAACTTTTTAGCTATCTGCGTTGGACAAATTGGAGTCTGCCTAGCTGTATTCTGGTCCAAGAAGAGATCCTGAGTTAGTTGATAGGAGTTCTTTTAGAAAGAATCAGGTTCGGTGTGCAGATGCTTCTGCTATCTTGTATTCCTTTCCATGAGACAGAAGAAATAGCTTAATTAGGCTGTCATAATGGGCAAGTGTTTGTTTTTGTCTTTGACAGAGTTGGTAATTTATAAACAAGATTTGAAATTCTGAACTTTTATCTTGGTATGAGTGTTTTTGAATGTGCTTCAAATGTTCTGTTCATAAACAAATGAATACTTCAAGGCATATATGTGCATATTAATGGAGTACTTTTTTCTTTTTAAAATAGGAGCTTGTAAACCTCATAAACAGCAGTCAGGTTACTGTTATAAGTGGCGAGACTGGTTGCGGAAAGACTACTCAAGTTACCCAGTTCATTTTGGATGCCTATATTGAGAGAGGGAAGGGATCTTCCTGCCGTGTTGTATGTACTCAGCCTAGGAGAATCAGTGCTATTTCTGTACGTTTTATTTATTTATTTATTTATCTGTTCTTTAGTAAAATAGCACTTATGTTCACCCACAAATACATTGATTTAATGATGTCCTTTTTTTGGTGTTAAGGTAGCAGAGAGAGTTGCAGCTGAAAGGGCTGAAGCATGTGGTAATGGAAGAAGCACTGGGTATCAAATTCGTCTTGAAAGGTACATGAATTTTTTTTGATAGTTTGTATATATCGAGAAGAAAGTAAAACTTCGAAAAAAATTAGAGCAGAAATTTTTATATATTTGAATCTCAGGAGGAAGTATTACTTTCCTTTGTGATCTACAACATCTAATCATGGTAAATCAAAGCACATTTCTTCTAACAGAGCATTCTCAAGGTTGGAAAAACAGTTTTTTCATAGCCTTCAGGGACTCAGTAGTTTTTAAGGAACTCATCATATGCGCACCTTCCAGGGGTGTATGTGTTCCGCGTATGATAACTTTTGGACATGGGAGCTCATGATAATGTGGCTAAACTGTTCAGTTCTGTACTAGTTTTTACAAGGGTGAAGGTAATGTACAAGTACAGCAATCTTACACTGTATTTGTATTGTATTGTATTTTTTTTTAAAAAAATGTGAGCTACTTTGTGTCCCAGTTTTGGGGGAAAAGAGAGATATAAATTTCTTGTTATTGAATAGCTACTTAAAAAGCTGTTTTTGCTGAGTCAGCAGAAATCTCTTTGGATAATCTTTTTGCTATCTGTTATCATTCACCCGTGTGTAAACTTGTGTCTCTGATGCTCCCAGAAGTACAGGAATGAATCCTTCACAGATGTAAGATGTGCACCTAGTAGTGGATCATGGGGCACACTTCTGCATAATGTGGAAATGAAGTAGTTAAGAAAATTCATTATCTGGCATAAATTGCAAACAAAAAGGGGGACTGTTATTGAACCATTCAACATTTGCAGAAAAGAGGAGGCTTGGTTGGGGTTCCAGCATCCAAGCAATAGATTGGCAAACTGGCAGTGATAGGCAGAACTGGGATGTGCTAGTTTACTAAATAAAAAGGAGGATAGTGGTAGGGAACAATGGCAAGAAAGACTTTGAATGCCATATACAGCAAAAGTCTTTACATTGCAGTGCCACAAAGAAGTTACATGTGACAGATCCAGAACAGTATACGATGAATTTGATTTCAAAAGGTAATTAAGAATAGTGCTAGGATTGGAAGTGTGACAGGTGCCCACCTTATGAATCCTAATAGAATTGAAGGATGATACTGCGGAGTAAGAGTACAAATGCAATGAGTATTGTACTCATTGCTCAAATCATGCTGAACTTGGGTTGGTATGTTCAGCTCTAGGGCTTCCTACAAAGAAAACTAGTCCTTTTGGGTTGTCCTTGAGCTGTAGTTCAATCAAATTGTTTCCTAGAATAAATAGAAGACTTCCATAGATCTGTGACTTCTTGGTTAAGCTGAAGCTTGTTGTCTAAGCATTGCAGAAGATATATTTCTAGGAGAAAATCAGATGGAGACACTCAAACAAGTAAGGGTACAATATGGGCTGCCCCCATATTGGGTTTTATTCTGCGGGTATATCTTGAGGAGAGGATGGTTCTGTAGGACCATTCTCCCGATACTGGTGGAATTTCCCCAGTACTGGAATTTCAGACTGTGTCTTTATTACATTACAGTACACTGCATGTTTGAATGTTAACAGGTGAATGCTAAAGCTATAGTGGCTATCATTATAACATTTAAAGTATGTGCTCTCCTTCTAGCTTTTGAATAATTTTTCAAGTGCAACAAAAAAGGGAACTGAACTATTCTTAATGGATCTCTTTTTCAGCCGATTGCCAAGGAGACAAGGATCAATTTTGTACTGCACAACAGGAATTGTCCTACAGTGGCTCCAGTCAGACAAGTATGTGTCTTCCTGTTTCAGAAGAATTTAGTAAATCCATTTCGGCAAGGATATATTCTGTCAAAAGAGTGGTTGCTGCTTATTGTGTTTGCTATGCTCGTTCCCTCTTATTTATTTCTAATTTATTGATGCCCTGTTCATAACATGATGGTTATGAACTGTCTTTTTTATTGTTGCAGGCAGTTGTCCAGTGTAAGTCATATAATCCTTGATGAAGTCCATGAGAGAAATCTACAATCAGATGTTTTAATGACAGTCATTAAAGATCTCCTAAGTATACGGCTAGACCTGAAAGTAATACTGATGAGTGCTACACTGAATGCTGAGAAGTTTTCAGAATATTTTGGTTTGTGAAATTATCTACACTTTGATCTTTTTTTAAAAAACAATCTCATTTTTCTACCAATATTTTGGGTTTCACAGTATATAGTATATTTGTAAAAACAAGTGGTATGTAGATGGATCTTAATAGAGAAATTCAAATATACATGAGAACATTACACTTCTATATAGCTGAGAATTCTTCCATAAACAGAAGAGTTCTGTGGTCTCTGTGGTGTACAACTTTAG
>CAOKZL010002735.1:0-162424 GCA_948472985.1 Iguana delicatissima | reverse complement strand
CATCATATTAAAACTGTTTCATAAAATTCATCCAATTAATTTTGTTTCCTGGATTGTTCCTATTTCCTATATTAAATAGATTAAAAATATTAATGAATTCACTCATGTTAGTTACATTCATTGCAGTAAAAGCATTTTGACTACTTAAAATATTTGCATTTTTGTCTGAACTGAAGATACTACTGAATTCCTCAATACATTTCTAACAGAATTGTTGTATATGATTCTTCCAAATTGATCACTTCCTTGCACCTTTGTAGCAATTACCAACATTAATGTGGACAGAGACACTAGCATGACTGCCTGGGCAGTCTGATGGTGTGTCAGAAAGAGTGACTGCTTGCTAAACTGAGCTGTCTTCCCTGACTGGCCTCTCAGATTTTGCCTTCTGCCCAGCCTCCTTGCTTCAATTTTGTATTTCCAAGATGGTGACGTGAAATCAAACCAGTGCCTCAAAGTTCTGCAGACCCCTGCTCACCATTGGGAAAACTTCCCTGGTACCAAGATAATCTTAGAATGAGATTTTCTGTCTTTATCATAACTGTCTGTGCCAACCCCCTACTTTTCTCCCTTACTGCAACTACCAGCTATTGTGGAAAGTAGCTTTCTGCTTCACCATCATTTGACAAAATAAATACTTTAATACCGATTCAGCCAATGCCCCCAAGTCTTTTTTTTAAAGGCCTGCTGACCACTTAACTGTTCACCTCACCCTCCTTAACCAACATATTTGTGGTTTTTGGGGAGCTACATTTTTGTCATTTAATCTTCTGCTTGCCAGCTTTGTTTCTGCAAAGGCAAACAGGACTCATCTTTCTCTAATTTCATTCTTCCCCTGCTTACACTTTTTTTGTCAAATCAAACACAGTTGATGCCATAGCCACTAATATAATTATTAACTGTTAGTTCTAAATTTGATAAGAGTAACAGAAAGATAGATAAAATGGGAGAGAAAATAAAATCTTGACCAGCTGGCAAGGCAAGAAGAAAAAACTGAAGGGGAGAGAGGAGAGTTAAGTGACACAACAGTTTAGAATTTTCAGAACTCCTGCTTGACCAAGTTGGTGCGAAGGGTCAACCCAACTGTATGGATTGCTCCTTCAGCCTACCTCAGAATGAGGTTCAATCCAATGAAAAAACATATTCATTAAGAAAATGGGCTCAATTTCTCCTTACGCTAGTATTATTTAGCAAGATACAATAATGAAATTATTTTACTACACAAATTCTTAAATTTATCCAATGGTTCCTATGTTATTTGTGGAAGAATCTTTGACTTTGCAGATGCTAACAGGCAATGAGGGGATTTCATTTCATCCATTCTCCCTTCTGTCTTCACACATTCCACATTGCTCTGGTACAACCCCAGGAAGACTGGTGGTGGTGAGGTAGGTACAAGGAGAGAACTGGTGGAAATCACTTTTTATCTTTACTGAAACGCTTTGCTGGATCAAAAGTCTTTTACAAATAGAAGGGCACATTTAGATTCAATCTATTAAGTTTTACACATTTATTCAGGCACCTTCTGCAGAAGGGATACAATGCTTCAGAAACTGGAAATAAATTAGATCTTTAAAAAACATACATTTATCCACTTTGATACAATTTAAAAGAGAAACGAAGTTTATATTTGGCAATGTTTATTAAAGAGTCACATTTAATTAAGCATTAGAATGCAGCAGTCTGAAAAAGCTGCCAAAACAACACTTGACTTAAGAAAGGTTATTATGAAATCACTTCCAATAAAATTTTAAAAAACCAATCTTGCTCTTAGTTACTGACTGCTTTTAATAGGGACAAACTCAAGAATCAGCGGAAGCTTTATAAAATCCACACACACACACACATGCACACACACAACCTCTTAAAAGCCGCACTTTGATCTCAATAGTCAAGTGTGGCATATTTCCTATTATTTACAATATAAATTTAACGCACCACATTGTAAAACCAGGATGCTGCTTTTAAAAAACACAGAATTATATGTACTATATGGTTACATTACTCTGTCAAGGATACATTTCTTTTTGTTTTCTTCCCATTTGTTGAGATACATTCTCTTTCCTAGTCTAGATTTAAAATATGGAAACAGCTGCCACTCTTTATAAGAACATCTTCCAAGACCTAGTAATGTGCTCAGTCAGTCACGGTGCTATTGTTTCAAGAAACATTCATTCTTAGTTTGTACTGTGCTGATTTTCTCCAGAAATAAATGGGACACTTGAAAAATTAACTAATGGAATGCTGCAACACAAATTATTTGCATGGATAAAAATGCTGCAACATGGAATAAATTATAGGCATGGATTCCATAAATATTGTGCCAAAACTGGTCAGAAACTATTGTTCTCTTTCATTAATTAGTAAACCTTACACTTAAAAGCACAATTTACTTCATTTACTTTTTAGTGTAAAGGCATAATGGTTTCTATTTTCTTAAGGCTAAACAATCAAAGAGCATTTAAGGCTGCAATCCTATACATACTTACCTGGCTGTAGGTTTCATCAAAAACAATCAGGCTTACTTCTGATGTATAGGATTGTGCTATCAAACATGATTTTAATTTGAAAACACTGGATAATTATATCTTTTAAAAAAACACAAACTACCTTGCCACTGCGTTTCCTGTTTCAAAAAATATCATCAATAAAAAAGGAAGAAAATGTAGTGTTTTCTTGAAACAAGTTCTTATAACGGAGTGGTTCTGTCAGAATTTTTTGATATTATAGCAACACAGTTTATTTCAAATGTATAAAATTGTTTTGCCGATGTAAATGTTCATTTCCTAACGTAGTTATCTGAGAATAAAATGACACTTTTAAAACTTTGCAACACAAAATATAACCGACAGTAACATACAGGTACACCATTTAGTATTTATTATATGCATTTTATATACATTTTTTAAACAGTTGTACTTTTGCTATGTTGTACAATCTTAAAAATTTGCTGATTCATAGTTTGTAAAACAGAAAACTTACAAAACTCATCAAAACTCGCAAACTGATCAGAAAGTTTTTGTGGAAGACTAGAAAAAATACTTTATTGTCTTAATCATGCAGTTACACAAACAAAATCTTTTAGTTACACCATAAACTGAAGTACATCTGAAAAAACAAAAAAAACAAAAAACAAAACAAAAAAACAAACCAAAGCAGGGAATAACTATTCCAAACACAGCCAATTTCCGACTCTTGATTCAACTACTTTCTCATTCTATTTGAACCGCAAATAAAAACATTTTCACTCCAAAAGTTCTGAAATGACTTTCTGGAATCAACTTTACTCCAGATATGTAACTGGAAAAAAGTCTGTCTGTAACTTTAAAAACTATTCCATGTCCCATTTTTAGTCTATTTTAGACTGTTCAACGAGTGCCATAATAGATATACAAGGGCCCCTTAACACGCTACATAAAAAGAATATAAAGTTCAACAAAAAGTGAAATAAATAATAGGCCATTTAGCCAGATGGGTACTCCTTGATAAATAATCTTGTAAATACAGTAAGATGTACAAAATATCACATAGTGATAGGATGCCAAGATTAATTTTAAAAGTTCATTGGGAAAGCTGGGGGTGCTTAGTTCCTTTGTGTTTCTTTTTTGCACTTTTCTACAGTCCTTTGGGAAGCCAGTAATTCAAAGTTGATGAATTATAATCCTGATAAAAGGACTAAGCTGAGCTTTGTTAGGCAACAAAAGGAACTGTGTGATTACAGGGCAGCAAGATCTCTGTGGTTAGGGTACTATAATGCAGAAAAAACATCATCCATACAATCTTGAGCACTGCTGTGACAGGCTAAATATATAAAAGACATATAAAAACTAGAATTTTATCCAAATATTTTGTGCAACTAATGCTAAATATTTTAAGTTAATTCCTTTTTCTTTAAAGCAAAATAAAAGCTTAAAACGGGAATCTGTGGCATTTAACTGATAGACAGAAGATACTAAGAGATGCAAAGAAAGCTACTCTTGGAGCTCACTTACCCTTCCCCCCCTTACAAGAGCACCACATTCCTAACCCTAAGGCAGCACACAGAGTCCAAAATAAAAGTCTTTAATAAGATCCGACTCCACGTTCGTTTAAAGACACATCTAAAGAACAGACAAACGCTCAGTTCATATCCAGTCAAGGCTACAAATACTGGTTTGCTTTCCCCCCCAAAAATACAGTAATTACAGTTAAGTGAATCAGCCCAATGTTATTCACGAGATCGTGATTTGACCAATTTACACCTGCCCCACACACAGTCTCTGTTGAGGCTGGTCACATGTAGTGTCTCATCAGTAACCTTTTCCATAATGGCAGTGACACATTCCTTCTCCTTGTCCAGGTAAACCTGCTATACAGGACACAGGTTTGCTCTGTTATGTCACACAAATACTTTGGCAAGGGCATCGGCTCCTGCACTGGCAATATATGCTTTTGATGGATGAAAAGCTACATCATAAATTGATTCGTCCAACTTTTTTCTATGGGCTGTTATTTCCTGCACACATGTTTTGCTGTCCAAATTCCATAATCTAATAGAACAGTCATGACCTAGATGAAGAGAAAAACAGAGTTAGATTTTCAGACCTAACAAAAATGCATTACAACAAATCTGCTGGCAAAACAAGAAGTTGTTAACTTACTTCCAGACATCAAGTAGATTCCATTAGGATCCACAGCTAAACTTGTGACAGCATCCAAGTGAGCAACCATAGAATGGATCATTTTACCTAACAGCAAATGTAGAAAATGTATCAACAATTCATATGTTCACAGATGGGAGAGATTCAAAGCAGTATTTGACAAGAATGCTACAAAAAAAACCAAATTAACTTCTTTGCTGGGTCACACTAAAGGCCATCTACTCCAGTTTTCTATTTTTAACAACGGTGTGCCATAAAGCTCACAAGCAGGTCTTGTTTTCAACATTTGTCCTTAATTCAACAGCATTTAAAGAGTAACATTCTAAAGAGCTAGTTAATTATATGGCTTTTAGAGTGTCTTTTTTGTTCTTTTCTCCAGTGCTTTTTGGATGCTTTGTTTAGACACCTACCAAACTGACAGACTGGGCTAGGAGATCTAAACATGGCATCTGCAGAAAACAAGTACAAAAATCAGTAACTATGTCATTAACCCTTTGAAAACAATTTCCAGATCAACCAGGGAGGATGAGTGAAAAATGGGGGGCGAGGGACAGAGCAAGGTGACAGGGAAAGATCACATGAGATAAGGGGGTGCTCCTAGCTCTTGTACCAAGCATGCCTCCCAATTAACTCTTACTATGGCTTTGAAAAATTACTTATACAGTACCCATCCTTTAGGACAGGAAATAACCACAGGCTGACCATTATCCTTCAGTCAATAAGCTCTCTGATAGGCACTGTTATAATCAAACAGTAACAGAGGAATACAGGGAAACATACAGAAACTCAAGACAAAGTTGAAAGGAGACCTGAATGACATGAACAAAAGTGAAAATATGCTCATGTCTAGAAGACCACCACGAGTAGAGACTTGAAATAGGAAATATGAGAAAAGCAGAGGGAAAAGGGAAAATTAGGCAAAAAAAGGAAAAGTGAGAAACTAAAAAGCATATTTTCATATCCTTACCCGTTTTATTGTCAAAAAATTTGATGTGCCTATCTTCATGAGCTGTTATCGTTACAGGAAGTGTAGGATGACTTACTACCCTGTTAATGTGATTGTTTACCTGTAAACCTGATATAAAATAGAGGAAACAATTAGCTAGGAGAGCAGCATATTGCACTCTTACTACTGATAACAAGCTTCACACTTGCATTTCTAACACTGAAAATTGTGAAAAATGACTGGAAGATTACTGAACTAGCTAGCACAATATGATTTTTTTTTTAATTACAGCTACATACAGGAGTTTGGCTAAGGGTTGAACTAATTTTCAGGCAAAAACAAACTAGCTCATTTCAGGGAGATCTCCCTGAAATGGACATATGTAGCTCACTGCTATGAAAATGAGCAACAGCATATTTCATATCAGGTTCCTATCCTTTTCTTTTTTTGTGCATAAGGGGAAAAGACAGGAACCTTCCAGTTCTAATTTTTAGGAGAACAATTAATTACAATGTGGTAAATGAAACTTTGATGCAAACTGGAATGGAAGCTTTCCATCTCCTTCCCTTATGCACAAAAGGGGAGGAGGATTAAGGAACCCAGAAGCAAACCTCCATTTACCATTATGTCTTTAGTCATTATTACTCCAACACAGAACTTTAAATAAAACATATCTGCAAATAATTCCTTTAATTGATTTATTATGATTCTAATACTGCAGTGTTCACAGAGTATTTCAGCAAGGATTTTTGTGATATGAGCCAATGAAGAACATGTGGCCAAGGAAAACATAGTGTTGTCATATGCAGCAGCTTAAGTGAATGTATTAAAAAGCAGAGTTTCTCCAAAAGCCAAATTCTGTTTCTCCTTACTTGAAGAAAATGGGGGTAGGATCCAATGCTGGGTGTTCACTGGCAGAACAAAGGAGCTCAGCAGGAAGACATCTCCTCACCCCACTGCAGCCTACTAATCACCCTAAAATCTTTTCTGGAAAGCCAGGAAACCCTCCACAGCTGGTGTTCAGATTGCTCCCATAAGTGCAAGTGGGTTGCAGGGAAGACATTTGCTTATGCAGGTGCTACAACACTAGTACAACAATAGAGTTAAGCCTATGTGAACTTGTCTACAAAAACACATCAAGGAACTAAAATCTAGCAAGTATATTGCACCCTTTTACCCTGCTTCTCCTCACTATACAAGATTCGAACAATTTATTTTAATATTCCAGTTTTAACACATGGAATACCTACCGAGATATAGATATTTCCAAGACTACCAGGTGAGTTCACAGCTGAGCAAAAACCAGGTTTTCCAGAACCAAATTCAATACTCTCAAGTGAAAACTGCATAATATTATGAAATCTGTTAGATGTAGAACAGTACAACATTGTGGCCACTAGCTCAAATGAAGTTCTTGATGAATCATATATATATCTATATATATATATCTATATCTATATCTATATCTATATATATATATATAGGAAAGCCTTTCTAAGATTAAGTTCCATCTCAAAGAGAGTCAAAAGCTATAAATAATCCCTTGATCTTACCGGAATCAGTCTGTGAAGAAAGCATTACCAGTGACTGGGATGTTTCCAAATCATAGATGACAGTGTTGCCAGTGCTAAATGATGTCACCATATGTGCTGGATCACAACCTATAAAGTCAACGGACGTGGGTATTCCATATTCTGGAGTAAAGAGGAAAGAAATAACACGTACTCTGTTTGGAGCATTCATTCATTATCTTATAAACCTTTAAACAATAAATGTTTTTGCAAATACAAACTGAGACAGCCTAGTGGAAACAACAAACACCGCAGTAATCTTACATCTGGATTAATGTAATGCATCTTCTATGAGCGGCTTTTACAGATTCAGATTAAATACAATTATAGATATTGCATCAATTGTTTGAACTATAGTGGCAATCCATTTGCTTCTGAATCTGTTTCCAAGGTTCCAATGTCAACCTTGTTGCTGTATGCCTTCAAATCATTTCAAACTTACGGCAACTGTAAGGTGAACTACCATGAGGTTTTCTGGGGGTTGAGAGTATGTGATGCTCCCAAGGTCACCCAATGGGTTTCCATGGCTGAACAGAGAATCAGATGCTGGTCTTTAGGGTCATAGTCCAACACTCAAACCACTACACCACGCTGGCTTGACTACAGAGCTCCAAAAGGCTTAGTGAACAAGTACTCCTCAGAATGCCTATTCCAGCCTATGTACTAGCCAGGGATGAGCCTGGCTGCAGATCCTGATAATGGCCAAAGTTTGGAGAGTGGTGATGTGAAGGCCCTTATCAGCTATGGCCTTCATCCTGACACATGTGGTACTTCTCTTCATAAGGCCTTTCAGTCCTTTTGATGAAACTATTCAGCCTTTTCTGAACGGCTGAGAATATTTTATCTTAGCTGAAATCTGATTTCATAAAGGTTTTTTTTTAGTTCAATAGTACTGTTTTACTTGTGTTTGAATGCTATGTTAATATTTTAATTAATTTTAAAAACAATAAATTTAACACTAATCTATCTTTATTTTAAAGCTTCCAAGTATGGCTATCCAGGTTGGGTCCTTGATATCTGAAGAACAACCTTCTTCCATAGCAGCCCAGCCAATTCCTGAGATCTGCTGAGGGGACTTTTCTGCATGTCTCACCTGTAGCCAAGGCATAGTTGGATGAAGTGCATTCTCTTTGTGGCTGTGCCTAGCCTGTGAAACAACTGCCTTTCCTTGTGATTCTTTTTTTGAACCCACCCCCCACCCTTTCTTTGGACACATAGGTTTAATTATTTTATTCTGGCAATCATCTGACCTCTTAGATGGATGATTTGCTCTAGCTTTTATTTTCTTTTGTATCTGTCTATTTTTCATCTGGGTAATTCGTATCCTTTGAAAAAAAACTTTCAAAAATAACTCCCTTGACATTTATCTTGTAACTCACCCCTATTTCCGTTGTAAGTGCAAATGCAGGGCACTTTTTCAGGTGGATTCCACAATCTAACACTGCCATCTGCTGAGCAAGATAATAAGTGATTCTTGATCCCACTGTAAGCAAGACCCCAGACAGCATCTGTGTGAGCAATTAATGCGCCAGCTAGAACGTTTGGCTCTACAAAGAAAACAGCGTGAAAAATTCAGTTAGTCTTAAGTTCATTTATTATTGCTAACAATAATCATTACAAAATTAACGGTTGGCCAAAAATTTTTCATTACTTTGAATAAATCACCATCCAGTTTGCAGAATGACAAGGATTTTATCCGAATACGGTTAAACTAAGAGGTAAAACTGTGGTTCACAGGCTATGTGTACCCGCTCCATTCCTCCACCCAAATTATTTTCATAATTTTTTCACAAAAAAAATTCTACACCCTGTGGAAGAGGCTCTTTTGATACATTTTTGCCTCCATCCAGTAGTTTTAAATCCAGGAGAGGCCTTTAAATAGCAAAGAAGCAATCTAAGAGTAGAGTTCCAGATCACTTTTTGAATAAACAAAGATCTGTCCTCAGTCTAAAACAGGCTGTGGAGACATAGTACAATGACACCCCCCCCCCTGCACCATTCCAGGTCAAATTATCTGGACTGAAGTACATTTCAGCATATCTAGACAATACTTACCATATGTATCATAAGGATCCACGTTAGGACTAGGCATGTTCCACCACTGTATAGTTGCATCAATGCCACCACTAAAACATTGTTCTCCGTTAGAACTAATTGCCAAGGACAATACAGGTCCACTGTTTTAAAAAACAAAAACAATACAGTATAATTTAAAGAAAGAAACCAGAAATTACAAGTTGACTTTATAAAATCTGGATAATTTATCAAAATTATAAGTATCTTACTTGTAAAACATAAAGAATGAGAAGTTGGTACTTACGTGAACGCTCATTCTGGGATGACAGGAGGAGCAATCCACCACGCATGGGATTTGATCCTCGTGCCAGTTGACGCAGGAGTCGTTCACGAGCTGTTTCTGTTAAACCATTAAAAAATAACGACTCCCTGTCCCTCTCTCTTCAGTTACTTTCCTAGCCGGACAGTGTTATTCTCCGTAAGCTCTTATCCTTCAACCCAGTGGTGGGCGTGGATTGCTCCTCCTGTCATCCCAGAATGAGCGTTCACATAAGTACCAACTTCTCATTCTCGGGCTGACAGGAGGATCAATCCACCACGCATGGGACTTTCCCAAGCTGTTTCCTGGGTGGGTTAATCAACTACAACACTGCCTGCAGCACCTTGCGACCGAAAGCCTCCTGTGCTGACTTGTACTTATCCAACTTGTAATGTCTGATGAAGGTGCATGCCTCCTTCCATCCCACTGCCTCACATATCTCCTCCAAGGAACATATGGTGTCGTACACCACCGAAGTCGCCATGGAATGTGTAGAATGTGCCCACACATTCGCCGGTCGAGGCTGTTTTGCATAATCATAACTGATAAAAATACATGTTTCGATCCAAGACGCTATCACTGTCTTACTGGTCCGTTGACCTAATGTTTTATTTCTGAAAGATATCAGCAGTGTCTTTCTCAGCTCTTTAGTTTTCTTAATATAAAACTTTACTACTCGCCAGACATCCAGCATATGCCATTTCTTTTCTAAGTGATGGACTAGTGTTGGACAGAAAGTTGGTAGGTATATCTCTTGTTTCTGGTGTGACGACCAACATTTAGGTTTAAATGTTGGATCGAATCTCAAAGTTAGCTTATCATGATCGAAAACACAAAGATTTTCGTTTACTGATAGCGCCGCCAGCTCTGACACCCTCCCTGTGGATGTAATTGCCAACAGAAATGCTCTTTTAAAAGATAGCAGCCTTAAGGATGATTCCTTTAATGGCTCAAATGGCGGTGCCGTTAATACATTTAAAACCAGGTTCAGATCCCAAGAAGGGAATCTGTGTACCGTGGGACCGGACTGCAAGGTTGCTCCTTTTCAGAAACCGTTTTATATGCGGGTGGTTCGCATAGGAAGTGCCATTTTCCGACATAACTGCTGATAACGCCGCCACCTGTCTCTTCAATGTGTTGGGCCTTAGGCCCTTTTCCATTCCATCTTGTAGGAAATCTAAGATTTGTGAAATTCCTATCTCCTTCAACGACATTCCCTTTCCTGAACACCAACACAGGAAAGTCTTCCACGTCCTTTCATAAATTTTTTGGGTGGATTCACGCCTAGACCCTAGGATGGTGTTTACCACCCTTTCGGTGTAGCCTTGACCCACTAGGCATCTCCTCTCAAAATCCGTGCCGTTAGCTTCAACCAGTGCGGATCCGGATGACTCACCGGACCCTGTGTTATCAAATCCAGTCTGCACGGTAACCTCCAAGGTTGGCCTTGAGACAGCCTCAGCAGCATTGGAAACCAAGGCCTTCTTGGCCAGAACGGAGCTATCAGCACCACCGAAGCCTTTTCTTGTCGAATCTTCACTAACACTCTCTGTATATTTCTTATTGGTGGAAACGCATAGTGAGTGCCTGTCGGCCATGATACCGACAGCGCATCGTATGCCTCTGCACCTCTGTCTCCATGTAACGAAAAATACCTTCTTAGTTTTGTGTTCTGTGCAATGGCGAACAAATCTATCTGTAATGGTCCAAAAATGTTGTTGACTTCCTGGAACACCTCCATATTGAGGGACCATTCTCCGGATGTAAGTAATTCCTGCTTAAGTAGTCCGCCTGCAGGTTTTTGATGCCCCTCAGGTGTATCGCCGTGATAGACTTTATATGCCTCTGCCCAGGTGAATAGGCGATCTGCCTCGCTCCATAGTAGCCTCGAATGCAGCCCTCCCTGCTTGCATACGTAGGTTTTGGCTGTCGTGTTGTCCGTTGAGACTAATACATGACGCCCCTTGACCAGATGGGCACATCCCTGAAGTGCTAGACGAATTGCTTTCAACTCCAGGTAACTGATGTTGCGGTAACTGTGACTTGCCGTCCAACGTCCCTGAATGGCCATACCTTCGCAATGTGCTCCCCAGCCATACAGGCTGGCATCTGTTGTTAAGTGCACCATGTTCTGCACTTGAAAAGGAATTCCTGATTCCATGTTCTTTGTTTGCAGCCACCAACGCATGCCTGACCGAACATGCCGTGGTATCTCTACTGTGTAATGCCTCTTCCTTGCAATTGCTGCCTGATGTGACATCAGCAACCTCTGTAGAGGCTTCACATGGTAGCTTGCCCACTGAATTAGTTGTGTTGTAGATACCAAAGTGCCCAGTATCTGCGCCAATCGCATTATGTCCATAGATTTGCTTTTCATTATCCCTGGGCAGCCTGCTTTACTTTCCCCACTCTTTCTGCGGAAAGGTACATCATGCCCTTTACTGTACTTATATGGGCTCCTAAATGTGTTAGTTCTCTTGTTGGAGTTAATACACTCTTTTCTTTGTTGAATAAGAAGCCGTAGTCCGACAGAATTTGGATTGTCAACCGCACATCCTGCTGTAATCTGGCCTCTGACCTTGCTTTTACCAGGATGTCGTCTAGATATGGGAACAACTGAACTCCTTGAGTTCTCAAATATGCAATCAGGGGAATTAACACCTTCGTAAACACCCTCGGTGCTGACGCCAGGCCGAACAGTAATGCTTTGAACTGGTAATGACCATTTCCGTACTCGAATCTCAGGTATCTCCTGTCCTCGGGACACATGGGTATATGTAAGTATGCTTCCTTGAGATCGACTGATGCCAAATAATCTCCTATCTCTAAATTTTCTTTTATGGATTGCAATGTTTCCATTTTGAATTTTTTGTATTCCACAAATTTGTTTAGATACCTGAGATTCAGCACTAGCCTGTGTTTCCTGTTCGGCTTGGGGACCACAAAGAATACCGAGTAAATTCCTTCCATTATCTGTTCTGGTGGCACATATTCTATGGCCCCTATTTCCATGAGATGTATAATTTCCTGCAACACTACCTTGTGTTTCTCCTGATCCCTTGGTTCTGGGGAAGGAAGATATCTGTCTCTGGGAGCAGTGTGGAAAAATATCTTGTAACCTTGCGTTACAACCGTTAACACCCACTGATCTGATGTTACTTCTGCCCACCTGCTTCAGAAAGACAGAAGTCTTCCCCCTACCTTCCTTATCTTGCAGTCAGTATTGTTGTTTTTCGTCGCTTGGGATTCGTCCCAAGCTTCCCTCCTTGACCTTGCCTATTATCCCTGTATTGCCTCGTACCTTGAGGCCTTGATCTATTCCACTGAAATCTACCCGACCTGTAGTCCGGGTATTTTCCTGAGTAGCCATAACCCCTACCTCCTCGAAAGGAGTAGTTGGAGGGCCTATAGCCCTTCCTTTTTGAAGGGTCGGCATGACTTGTTTCTTGTCTTTAGTCTCTACTAAAATGCTCTCTAAAGCCTTAGGGACAAATGTAGTTCACCCTGATAAGGGACGAAAGCTAAATTTGCTCTAGATTTCTGATCCGCATCCCAATGTCTAAGCCATAGGATCGTCTTGCCACCGTCACCAAGTTTACGTTTTTTGCTGCATACACTGTTGCATCCAGTCCTGCATCTGCCATGTATTTCAGGGCTTTCTGCAACCGCTCCACAGCCTTCCTTATCTCTCTCTCTGAGAAGTCCTGAGTCTCTAAAACTTCTTGAGACCAAAGTACCGCTGCTCTAGCCACCATGGATGCCGCAGTCGAAGCTCTAATTATGTTGGATGCTGCTTCATGCGCCTTACGAAGGCAGGACTCTGCTCTATGCTCGTCCACTTCCTTCAGCTGTGTGTCTCCCTCTTTGGGCATAATCGCACCTGACACTAAACCCCCAATGGGGCCGTCCACGGAGGGACTTTGAGCAACTTAACATCATCTTCCCTGAAAGCATACAGCCTATTTGTTTGCTTCTTCCTCCTCTATGTCCTCATCCATATAATTTATGTCAATCCCTGTAGTGTGTTCCCTTTCTGATATTGCTCTGCGCCTTCCATTCTGCCATAATCATTTCTTTGAAAAGTTCAGGCAGAGGGAACTCTACGTTTCTATTCTCTTTCTTATCACTGGTGGTAAGACGCAGACTTTGTTTCATTGTCTCGATCTGCCTTATCATTGTGCAGACCTAAAGTCTGCAATACCCTCTTAAGTAGGCTTTTGAATGACTCTGGGTCAAACATCCTGTTTGAATCCAGCTCCTCCTCCTTGGCCTCAGAAAACATTTTCTCTGAGTCTTCTATGTCTGCTTCTTCCTCCTCTATGTCCTCATCAATATAATTTATGTCAATCCCTGTACTGTGTTCCTCTGCTGAATAGTCCTGTGTTGTTGGTATTGCACCCTTTCTTCCAGAGGAATTATGTTTTTCTCCTATGGCCGACTGAGATGTATAATCATGGTCTATTCTTCTTTTCTTTTGACTGGGTTCGATGTGATTCCCTTTATCCATATGAATGTCATAGGAGTTATAATTTTGAGTCACTGCTTTTTGGCTTGACTCATCTTGCAGTGTGGAGCTGTGGTGATTATACTCCGCTCTGTCCACCAACCTCCTTGGAGAGGTGTGACGTGCTGGGAAATACTGGCCCATGACTTCATGAATTTGGCATGATACTGTTTCTTTAATCACTGACTGAATTTCGGAACGGACTGAGTCAGTCAGACCAGGTCTGTTTATGTGCTGTTCCCTGCAGCGTACCTGCTCTGGCAACTGCTGTGAGTCAGCTCTCTTTCGTGGCGCATTCATTAGCCATCCCTCAATGAATCACCTCATCTCCAAACTCCATGACCCACCGTCAGCCGCTAATGTGGTCTGGCCGGCTCCACTGCTTTCCTGACTCAGCGGTGTGACAGCCCTGCATATCTCCGCTGCTGTCGCTTTATTTTTCTCTGAAGTGTTCTGCGCAGGCGTGGCCACACTCAAAATGGCGGCCGTCGTGCCTGAAGGTGTGGTAGAACCCTCAAACGCCATCTTGGAGTGTTTATTTCCAAGATGGCGTCCGGACGCTTCTGAGGTGAGCTGCTTAGTAGCCTCGTGGGCTTTTGTACCCTTTTTACTGAATCCTTGCTTTTGCCTTTCTTTTCGGTCTTCTTTCCTGGCGGGTTTTTTATTCCTACGGGTCTTTTTACTTTATCAAGCTTAGCCTCGTCCACCTCACTCTCACTAGATGAGAGGAAAATGCGCTGGAGATCTGGAGCATGTTTTTCCTCCGAAATACAATGCTCCCCTATCTGAGTTGTCACTCCAGCTCCTTCGTCCGAAGACTGCCTTGAAGCGGTCTTCTGGACGACCCGTGTTTTGTAGTGACCGAGCCCAACTCCGTGGTGCTACGATTCACTTCCTCCGCCATTACGTTGTTTTCTTCTTCCTTTCCTGCTATCTACTGGAAATTAAATGCTTTTGTTTCTATCTCTATTTTTCTATCGTTCTCCTGAGAGAGGGATCCGAAACGCGTCTAACTGTACTGCAGGAGAAAAATTAACTGAAGAGAGAGGGACAGGGAGTCGTTATTTTTTAACGGTTTAAAAGAAACAGATCGCGAACGACTCCTGCGTCAACTGGCACGAGGATCAAATCCCATGCGTGGTGGATTGATCCTCCTGTCAGCCCGAGAATACTTTTACACAGCTGAACCTGTTTGGAGTTTTACCAGTTAATTTGATACAAAAATGGGACTTAGACAGCATTCAATATTTTTGACATAAACATACCTAGTCCATACCATGTTTCTCCTTACACATAGACTTTTGCATTAATTGCTCCAACTTTCAGACAGGCATTAGATTTTCTGTATAGAAAATATGTTGAAAAGGTATAAAAATATTTGGAACATGACAGATTATGGGGTCATTTGCTGTGAAGTTTCATTTTTGGAGGAGCAATTCACATACTATTGGGTTGTTTGCCATGTGCCAGCAGATAATGCAGGCATCCAAACTTCTTTTCTGTTTTAACCACTGCTCCTTCTTCCTTTACCTCACCTTCATTATAAAGCATGCCTCAGGCAACAAATCTATGTATGGCCCTATTTTCAATGCCATGTTTTTATTGTAATTTATGTATTCCTTTATTCTATCCTATTTAACTTATCTCATTTTATTATCAAGTGGGTAGGAAGGCAAAAGTTGGGCAAATGAGCAGACTGACAAAGTCCTTTATTTAGGCAATATTTAGGAAGGAAAGTTGAATCATGTGTCAGACTGTCTTGATCATACATACACAAACTTGGGTGTATTGAGAGAGCTATTAATTCTGAAACTGTTCTAGCAGATGTAATGGCTACTTAAAAAAGCCACCTGAAAGTTAGCAATCTCAATGAGGTTTGACTTAGCATCTCAAATGGTAGATTTGTCAACCTGTTCAGCACTAAAGTCAAGTTCCATGCTGGAAACCAATGCGAGCCTGCAAACTCACACCACTCAAAAACCCTATTACATGTGGATGTGTGAATAAAACATATTACCTCTGGTTTTACTACAGCAACTAATGATGCTATCTTTTGTTTTCAGAGCTTGGTCTTAACCCCTTATGTATACAGTACTTTCTTGCAGGAAGCCTAACACCTCACTGACTTGTACCTCCTGTATTTGTACTTCATGAAGATGACACAAGTTAAGGAAGGCTTTACATGACATGTCATAAATCCTTTGTGTGAATATTTTCCTTGAAGCTAAGATAATGTTCACCACTGAGTCAGAATATGAGAATACTGAATCAGGTATTCCCTCTCAATGTCCATGTTGTTAGTCTTAACTGGCTTGGATTGTGGTGCAGAATTGGCTCTCAATGGAAGAGATCTGATCTGTTTGGCAGATGCAGAAGCAGCTGAAATCAAGGATGTCTTGTCTAATATGGTGCTATTAGCACTACTGTGGCTTTCTTCAAGCGTACAGTCATTAGTACTGGTATCAGCATGAAAATCTATTGTATTCTTGGTGGCCAAGATATGTTCATTTCTGTTTTCTTGATCTTCCTATTTTGCTTTGCTTTTCTGTTGGTAAAAATATATGGGCACCACCAGAATCCTCACTGAATGTTTTCTTCTGTATATGTTCCATTTTGGGGTTTCTGTTTTTTGCCTGTCTAATAGAAAGACGTCTGATTGAAGGGAGATTGTGCATTGTTGGCTAGACAGGAAACCGAAAAACTTGATGCAAAGGTAGAAGGAGCCAACGTTGAAACAAAGAAGAATTTTGGACTTTGGACTTCGTCTGCTGGTGCATGCCATCCAGAGAATCTTTTCTCATGGAATATTAAATAAATAAATAAATCAGAAGCAAGCATGGGAACCCAGAGCTGAAAGTATTAAACTAGAACATTTTGCAATATTACTTTCCTTATGTCACTTGAGTAAGAATATTGGAGAAGATTAACATATATTAAAATACTTACATATGGGCTCTAAATGTGTAGATAGGTTCCACATCTAAAGAGGCACTCCTGAAAGGAAGATGCCAAAAACAATGTATCAGCGCAATCTCTTTAAATATTAAATGACAGAGATTTCAGAATATAAGGGACTTTTAAAACTGTAAGCATATACTTGCTTTTTGGCAGGAACTGTTTTCTGCAAGTTCCAAAGTTTTAAAGTATGGTCCTCAGAGGCTGTAACCAGCACAGGCTCTATAGGATGAAAAGCTAATGCCCGCACTCCATCAAAATGGCTGCGCAGCGTATACTTAGGATTCCATGTTTTCCGAAAGGCATCTTTATTGGCTGGCAACTAAAATAAAGAGTGCATACGGTTAAAAATAGTGAGAGAAGCACAGCACTTTTTACATTTGATTTTTTACTGGTATATAAGTGATAAAAACCGTATGTGCAATGATTTTTCTTTTCTAGGGAGAAAGACATTTCTACAATTGATAACTGCAGTGAAACTTTTCACTGTCAGGTATGCTTCTGTCATCAGAAATAACTCGAAAGATTTTCTGTGCTCAAAAAATGGTTTCTATTCTTAATGATCCACCATAGGCAATCTTCCTTCTTCCTGTTTTCCAGCATTCAGGGAAAGACTGGAGTTACAGATTTGGAGTACGTAGCTCCAGATGTTGTTGGACTGCAATTCCTATTTTAGCCTTTGACAGGATAACCAAAAATGGGAACTGTGGTCCAACATCTGAAGCTTACAGTATCTACCTTTGCATATCACAATACATAAAACCTCTAAACCATTTTTCTGTGAAATCATTTTATTTGTAATTATTTGACTAACTTTAAAAATATTCTCATTAAAAATCCTTTTTTAAAATTTTACAAGTGGAAGTTCTTCAAAGATAACTGTATCCAAGCCTGCCCTTCTATAAAAAGGAAGGACATCTTCCATTTACAAAAATCAAATAGCAGCTCCCACTGGAAGAAATGGACGAAGAGGCAGCCCACAAGAAGCATCTCAAATGAAGGTCTTCTGAGGTGCTGTGGATTGCGATGTCTGCAGACTTTCCCCAGACACAGAATGCCCTGAAGATAGGCAGCTGCAGCAAGACAACAGGACGTCTCTCCAACTGCTCATCTCAATGCACCCTGCAACCAAGGCAGCATAGCAGCTATCATTTCCCAGTGCCATGGAAACTCTTCAGATGGAACACCGTCTCCCTTAAGAATTAAGTTTTTTGAGGAGTCAGCATCAGCAAAAATTGCAATGACAACCGAGCTCCATTTTCAAAGCTATATCTGACAATGCAGAAACTTGGCCCTTTTCTTGTTTAACATATTGTTACTATAGCATTTAATATTTGAAACACAGGCACACATATACGCTTACTGGAACATCAGTGCACTAAAAAATAGAATTTTCTTGCCCTTCCTCTACAGCTCAGCACATTGCCTGAAAATCTGCTCTAGAGGACTTCTCAGCCCTTCCAAGCAGTTTCTGAACGTGCATTGTGGGGGTGCCACAGTTCTGGTGACAAAACCAGCCCTGTTGAATCCTGGCCCTATTTTTAATCATTATAAGCCACAATACATATGCTATACAATTGCTGATCCTACATATGTGAAACTTTCTAAAATGTACTGTTGTTAGATTAAAATAAAAGTTCACTTACATCATAACTATAGTCTGCATCATTAGCTACAGTCAAATCTGCAAGGTCCCCAAGGCCCAGTACACTTAACAATACGTCATCTGAACCCATGATAAATGACTTGCCCCCTCCAGATGGAAACGTTATTGGCTCAGCTATAAAAAAAAAGACAGCTTATTAAATTTTAGATATGAAAATCAGTAAAAAAAATCACTAGGAATTAAAGCTGAATGAAGCACAAAATGTTACTCAACAAGAAGTAAATATCTGCATAACAGTAACAGTCTCTTTTATATTTGTAGCTGCCAACCAGGTGCCTTCAGAGCCTGAAAAACTGAGGATTAAGGGAACTGATGCCCAAAATACCTTGATGAGAAGGTCCCTCTAAATGCCTTAAATTTTTCAGTTACCTGGGTCATTTTGAGCATTTCACTGATTAAGGACTGAAAGCAAGAAATAGACCTCTAAAGAATTTCAATCTTATTTTATACCTACTTACCTTTAAGTGTAAGCCTCATTTCCCTTTTGTATTTATTTTATGGAAAAAACTAGAACATAGGTGACATTCACTTTTACCAGAGACCTTCCTTTATACAAAGGAACTTTGTGCTTCCCCTACTGTCTCCCTTAATCCATTCCAGAGGATGCTGCAAATCACCTGAAGTAATTTTAACAGGACATGGGGACTGTGGTGAAGGAGATCACATCTTAATATTCTATAGATGGAAGCTATTCTATTTGCTCCCTGAAAAGCTGATCTGGAGGGCTGGGGAACCAGTAATTTATTGTAAAAGCCTTTTCCTCTGTACGTAACACCACAGGGACTAACTTCTTACTAAAAGTCCAAGTTAGAACTCCTTAAAATAATGCACATTTTGTACTTAGCCTAAACAGCTTTCACTGTCATTTTTAGTACAAATGCAAATAATATCTAGAATATTAGAAAGGTCTTTGGTCTCCTACATCTTCTAAATTTCATAAAAACTGTATTTCCTAGTACTGGCACTCTTGCACAAACGAAAAATCAGATAAACATCAGGAAATCCAACATACACTCAACATACAGAGAATAGTAAATAAAGCATATATACAGACACCCTGGTTTTTAATAGGCTACACAGCTAGTAATGAGGGAGGAACATAAACTGCTAAACAAAATACAGTCAGCCCCCTATGGTCTTACTCTTCCTCCACCAGCCTCTCCCTGGTCCCATAGCTCACACCCCAATTTCTCAGCACTACAAATCCTTCCCTGATGCCTCCTTCTCTACATCCAAGAAACGAGTTGAGTGAGAAAGTATAGGGCTTCCATGCTGACCCAATCCCTTCCTCGACCTGGTTTGGATCTTGGGTTCCTCCTCTTCCCACCATGCCTCAGTAACCTTCCCACAGACACTTCCCCCACATTTTTATATTGGTCGTTTTTCCACATTTGCAGGGGTCCTGCATCCCTAACCCCAGCAACTGTTGAGCTGACTGTACTGCTATTTTCACCAGAAAATAAAATTTGAGCATGAGATACCTGAATCCTGTCTTTTAGTGAGGAAATTATATATCAACTCCCTCTATGCATCAAATCCATCTAGCTGCACTGAAAAATTGTATTTCATGTAAGCAAGAATCACTACATCCCTCCCCCCACTAAAATAATTCATTTTAAAAACTTTTTAAAAAGTTCAGGATAAAAAGCACTTCAAAGGTAGCTCTGTACAAATTCAAAACAATACTGGTAACATCTGAATCCCAGGTTTGAGGGTCTGACTCTGTGTAAATCTCTTGTTGAGAATACTAAAGGATCAAGGATCAAGGATAAAGCTTGGCAACAGCAGATATAGATTAGAGCTGAAAAGTTTACACACATATCTTCACTTCATAGATTTGCACTGAACTCCACAGAGTGCCACTTAAACCAGTATGTACAGTAACAGTTTTGCACTGCAATCCAAGAATCTCCTGAAGTGAAAAAAGGGTTTTTTCACTTTTAAGATCTTTTTTTTTTTTTAGGACAGTGCTTCTTTTCTTTTAGGGAAAACTTCAATAGATTTTGGATTGATGTTCCACACTGGTGAGGAGATAGGCACTGCTCAGTAAGGAGGGATTCCCCCTCCTCCAATTATAAGAGGCTATTTTAATATGAATCAACAACTGCTAAAATGTGATATAGAAATATTTCCTTTCAGATGAGGAACAGAGCACAAACTAGTTTTACTCAAAGTGACACAGTAAATACTGGCCGGGGACAGTTTTTTTTTTTTAAAAGGTCTTCTCAATACCCTATGATGAATAGAATTTAAAACAGAACGGTCTAATTCATCACCAGCAAACTGAAATTCTGATCAGTCCCTAGAATTACTCTCCATGTTATAGTAAACTCTGTACTATTATATACATAATTTAAAAACCTTGATCTGGGTACTGATTTCTGTCTTACAAGACAAAAACTGCAGAAAGTACAGTGGCACTCTTCTGCAGAGCCAGTTTGTAAGCGATAGTGGCATCTTAATGTTACCATCTGGTTCAGAGGGATTCAGCAACTGTGGTTTTAAAATAAAACCTTCTAAAAACAAAGTAAGTAGGTGAATTTATTGTACCTTCCTCTGCTCTTGCACCTTCATGATCAGTCATTCTAGAAGAGGGTGACCTAGACTGATTAATGACTCCTGAAGGGATGTGGGGTAGCTCATCATCGCCCAGATCAGCTATCATGTCGTGCAGTTTTGTTCTGTTGACCCCTGTAAATTAACGTCAGCAGCACAGATTCATTTGATTGCTACCGCCTGACTTGATAGCCATTTACATGCCTAGATTGCTAATCAATCTTGAATTTCATGTGATTTCACTAAGACATATGCTTGAGTAGACTCTCTCTCTCTCTATATATATAGATAGATTTCCACAAAACTGTGTTGGAAAATGAACTAAAATTTAATCTGCATGTTTAAAAAGGACTCTGACTTTTTTTTCTTTGTGCAATTGGTATATCTTGTGCTTATAGCAAATAAGAAGATACTTAAGTTTGAAACCCCTAGAAGACTTCAAGAGTGCAATCCTTGAACAAATGCATATTTATATATAAAAAAAATTCCATTGTTTAAGACTAACATAATTAAGAAGGTACAATTTTTGATTATTAAAGAGGAGAGGTAAAAAAAGAATGAATTAGATGAACAGAAGGCAACAAACTCTAACTTTCCCCCTTTTTAAAATGATTGGGCAATTTAGCAATATCTTTAGTAGTTTAAAAAAATGATCTGGAATACTGACTTGAAATTGGTAGGCAAGATGTAGATATAGTGAACATGTACAATGTTTTAAACTAAATATTTTGGGTTTTTTTTTAACGTAAAGATAGAATAATAAACTATAATCACAGATCACAAATTGGAGAACTGAGGAAGAATCTTCGCTTAGTCTATTTTCTGCCAACACAACCACCAGCAAGCACTCCCCTACCTTGCTGATCTGGTAACCACTAAGTCAGTGGTTCTCAACCTGTGGGTCCCCAGATGTTTTTGGACTTCAGCTCCCAGAAGCCCTGAGCATTGACCATAGTGGCTGGGGCTTCTGGGAGCTGAAGTCCACGAACATCTGGGGACCCACAGGTTGAGAACCACTGCACTAAGTGATTATTATAAGAATCAAGATGACTTCCTCAAGTAAACTCATCCTCTTACACCTTCACAGTAAGATCTCAACAAACCGAACTTACACTAAAGGAAACGTGACATCCTGATATTACAAGAATTGCAGCCACTCTATGCAAAAAGAAAGCAAAGGCAAAACCAGTTTCCTTCTCCTGGCACCTACCTGTCCCCCTAAAAATGTGTTGTATGTATGCATACTCAACAAACCACTCATCAAAAAGCACCAGATGTCTATACAAAGTCAACACCTATAAACACAAGCTACTTTAGAACACCTCTGTTTAAAGTAAACAATGAACAAGTTGGCAAGTTATATTCTATGCCACCTCAAGCAAGTCACACTAGATTCACCGGACCAGAGAAATAATATTCCAGCAGGGTAATAAATGGAGATTATGTCCATTACTGTCACTGATGAAAAAAAGAACTATGAACAAGAGACCTCCAAAAGGCCCAGTCATCAAAATTTCTGCCCAGGTCTTACAAACTCAGGGCTACGGCTTCCGCAATAGAGATAATCCATCTGTAATGCAGTCTTCCTCTTTCCAAACTACCTTTCACTTTACCAAGTATTATTATCTTTCACGCTGGGTCACAGTACCTTATCATAGTCTCAGTTTAGTCATTCATGCTTCTAGGATGTAGGATGCTAAAACTAAAACAGAATTACAGTAGTTTAAATCCCAAATTCATATTCTAAAAGAAACTCAGATCAGGAAAACAAGAAGGCTCACTAACACAAGAACATAGAAATCAATTCATATTCCACAGCCATACTATAATTAATAGTCTATGCCATGCCCTCGTCTGCCAAACTTAGGCAGCCTCAGTTGAATCTAAAGCATGTAGTAATGAGTTAAGTTAGACAGCTGATCAAAAAGTTTACAGAATAATAAAGCCTAGAATTTTTATTAGAGTTTTTCTAATACTGCTGCAGTGGCAGCAGACAAAAAGGAATCATTCCTTTCAGTGTGTGTACCAAGGACAGAGGGATGCTGCTAGATTCTTCCCATCCATTCCTCCTGTAATACTGAAACAGACTAACACTCAGTCCTTTTCTGAGGCAGTATTCTAAACAGCCAGCTACAAGATAAGATTTACAGTCATATGGACCTCCAGTTCACATCATCAGCATCTGAATGAATAATACATTCATGGTGTGGTTATAACTCTTATTTTGAAACAAGTCTCCTGGCTAAGTCCATTAAAATTTGCACAGCACATCCTATTCCAAGTTAAAAAAATGTTCAGTTACTAGACTCCCTTCTGAAATAAGCAAGTGAAACCCATACACAGCCAGTGACTGTCAATATATCTGGGAAGAGCATAATTCACCCTTAACCAACTTCTATTTTGTAAATTTGTAGCTTATGTCAGTTTTGAGCTTTTCTAAAAGATCAAGCTCAGCAACACAAAAAATATTTGTTACTAAGGTTTACAAATGGGTTTCATTTTACCCACTAAATTTATCTGATCATCACTGGAAGGGAATTAATAGTGATATAACCCATTTGAAATTGCTTGGCATACAAGTAAAAACAGAAATTATTACTGTGTTGCTTGATAGTAGCTGTATAGCTGCCACAGTTCTCAAATGAGATATGTCCTTTGGAAGTGATGGTGCACACCTCAATGGGAAATCTGATCTGTTTGCATTGTCTCTTAAATTTTAGCCACTGTACTCTCAACTCAGATGTTCTTAATCTTGTTCTTCAAGATTTTTAGGACTTTAGCTCCCACAAGCTTCAGCTAGTATTGCCAAGGAGCAGTGACTCTGGAAGCAGAAAGTCAAAACTTCTTGAAGAGTGATGACTAAGGGCCACTCTTCTAAAAAAAAAAAATTAACTGAACGACTTCTACAAGATAAACTACCAGCTGTAATCCTATCTGCTTAAGTCTCAGGAAAATCATTATATATGTACAGAAGAGCTCTTCTAGCCATGAAGGCTTTCAATGGATATTGGAAGTCACAGCTATTCTTATGCAAGATAGCATTCCCTTTAATAAATTAAATACATTCTGTAAACTCTTTTGCTACAAGAAACTTAGGGTTTTTAAAAATAATTTTAGCAGCTGGAAGTAATTCAAGCACTAGCAAGCATCTGTCTATAATATCCAGCTGTTTCAACTGACTAGGAAATGAATCTATGGGAAACCTGCCTTGCAATTTTCTGTTGTTTGAGCAACTGCAACATGTGAAACATATCTACACTTTCTTCCAAAGACTATTCATCATTACCAAATGTTATTCACTATCCCTTAATATTTTATTCTATGTATTTTAAAACATTATCAACTACTAGTATTTAAATTAAAATATATTATACAGGAGGTTAGATTTGGAAGAACAAACTACAGATACTGTAGCTCCAACAACTTTACAGCAGAAGTCTATGGATGAAACTACATGGTGGATTAACAGTATTTTCTGAGAAGCAAGGAAAGAACCATTCAGAAGAAGGTAATTAGTACTAGGTTAAGCCAGTAGTGCAGAGAACATGCAAAACCAATTTTAAATATAAAAAATACCATGCACAAATAAATTTATATTAAGAGTTTGCCTATAAAGCCAAACCAGCATTAAATCCTTTACTAAAACAGTGCAAAAAGAAATAAAAAAACTTTTTTATCAGTACACTACTCCAAGGCTGCATACTTCAAAATAAAACTCTCTTATGGGGCTTACTTCTGAACAAAACATAATTAAGTCATATACACTAGGATACAGAAAAAGTTTATGGGCTGAGACATTAAATCCACATTAACGTAAGAAGTGATTACAGCCATCTTAAACTAAAATCAGCATTTGGGCTAATACAGCCCAAAAGTCTCACATCATCCTTGCCCTTCCACCTTTCATGGCTAAGGCAGCTGCTTTCACGGCAACAATCTTCTACTTCTGGATGAAATTGTTTCTGGCAGACCCTACTGCATTATAATTAATTATAAGCATCGCTCCAGTCTTGTGCCACCTTCTATATTAAGAGTAATTGTTCTAACACAGAAAGTGGAAGAGACTACTGCTGTTGATCCTTATAAATATAAATACGTGCCTTGTAAAAGAATTCACATAGCATTTCATCAGTTCAGTTAAAAATGAGACTTGTTAGGTAACCAATGAATGTAGCTCCTTCCCCAGTGAGAATTCATGTTTCTTTAATCCATGTCTGGATTCCTCATGGTGGCTTTTCAGCAGCAATACAGAAGACTCCCTGATTCTGTCAAAATTCCAGACAAGGTGACACTAAGCTGAAGCCTTCCTTAGAGGTTTCTTCTCACTTGTCTCATTCTCTAAAACTCAGGATAAAATGAGAGAAAAAACACTAGCTCTTCCACAAGACCCCCTCAAATGCCACAAGACTTGGAGAAAGAACTGGATCTTGATTCATTTCATGCAGCTTTTACAGAGAGACAGAGGTAGACACAGGAAATGAAACAAGCTCCATGCTCTTGGGCATATGAAAAGGATAGGGGAACTACAATAGCTGACTACAAAGTCAGGACAAAATGTGTGGAAACTCCTATTATAAATACTCAACATTTATGGAAAAAGTCCATTTACTCTTTAAGAAATAAAACCAAAAATTACTAAGGTTTGGGAAAATACTGAAGTCAGAGGCAGTATTATTTATTTATATTTGGATCAGATTTCAAGTCATCATTGCCTTTATAAATTATTTTAGGTGATACTGAAGCAGTATAACATGTTCAATTTCCGCCTCTATGCCAAGGTTCAAATTAAAATAATTTCAGTTTGATATGTTCATTTGCAGATTTATCAGAAGGAAAGTTAAAGTTGGTTGCCCCAAACAGCCAAGTGTTAAAATGGAGGGGAATAAAAGAGAACCCATTTTTAAAAAAACTGTTCTCCACATAATTCAGAGTTGTGTCAAGATTCAGAATCTGCACTTACTCTTTACCCCTTTCTTCCCCTTTCGTTCCTTCTTGTACTGTTCCTTCAGTTTAGTTATTAGTCCCTGGTCTACATCCCAAACCTCAGCAGTTGGGGACAGGTCATCTTTGTCTACATGCAGCATATTATTGAAAGAAAAATAAATCAGCAATTGGCAAAGCAAGCTTTTTGTGAACGTTACAAGTTAATAATCAATAAATAGTGTTATTCAAATCTATTTCAGTATGTTAAAGGTGCAGTTTGCTACTGTTTTGGAAAGTGCTTCAATTTTGGTTGTATGGCTTTTCATGAAGTTACATTATGTAATTTGTCCACATTGATGAAATGATTTTAATTTCTTTCTTGTCACTGATATGAAAGAATTAATGGATTAACAGTAATGTGTGAAATTACTGCATCTTTAGTAAGACAATATTAACAAATTATTCAGCCTGTCTTAAATAAGTAAATATACTTCATGCAATATAACTCCTGAAGTGCAATACAGATGGTCATCGCCATTTTATTTTTAAAAAGCACCATGCATTTTTTCTACTTTTACGCTACATGCAATGAGATCTAATAGCTCTAAATTAGATCTTGAGATAAGGACAATAAAGAAGTAGTTTTTGGGTATTACTAGCAACATTAATAGAAATTCAAAACAGTTTGGAAACCACAAAATTTATCCAAATTTATCCAAGCTTTTACTTGTTGATCTTTCATCTTTTAAAAGTTAGAATAGTGCACAAAGCCAGTGATAAAACATTTTGAAGCACAACCAGACAAAGTAAATGGGGAAAAATAAACTAATGGCAGTTTGTTTGTAGCCATATTCTGATATTACTTTGCTATCTTCAACATGCAAGCAGGTGAGCACTTAGCCATTCAGTTGTTTTCCCACATGTGCAAAAAGACATGTCTCTGTGGAAGAAAGGCTCCAATTCAGCAAGAAACTTGAAAAATCATGGAACCTGCAAGTATGAAAACCACTACACAAACAGGAACATCTTCTCTTCAGACTTAAAAAAAACAACAGAGCTAGGGGCTCCTCTGCTTGCAAGCTGAAGGAATGAATGTGGCTTATGTCAATCACTTAAACTGACAAACAAGCATTTACATCCAAACTATAAAACGTATTACATGGAAGTTCCACTGAAAACACTGAGTCTTGTATGAAATACATTTTGGTACTATTATTTATGTTAACTTATCAATATTGGCAACCTTTGGCCAGAATTCACTACAGCAGTTATGAATAGCCACTTGAGTTATATAGCTGTATAGGATCTCCCAGCCCTTCCCTTCCAAACCTCATTTACTGGTCAGCAGCCAATGCAAGCAACAGGGTCAAACAGGTGTGGTTTCCCACCACTATTTCTTATAATGAAGGAACAAGACTCCACTTGTCAGCTACAACAACCTAGAATTACACATTAGTGACTGGTTCGTTTTTACAATCCCTTACATATTCGCTAGTTTAGGGAATACACAGGGATAGTAAAAGTCTACCAATCCTCATTACTGGGCAGCAGCCACTGTGAGCAACAGGGGTTTGCCCCCTGTTGGCCAAGAAACAGCTGGCTAATGTTTCTATCTCGCTCCGGTGAATGATTTGCAATGTGATAGTCAGAAGCAGGATCCCTGTCACAATTTTCCCTCACACTAGAGATTGCTCACACAATGGGAGTGGGGGTGAAAACAGCCAGCTGTTTTCCAAGCAAAAAGGAAACAGCTCTTGTTGCTCGCAGAGGTTGTTGCCCAGTAAATGAAGACTGGGAGACTTTCATAATTCCTATATATTTCCTAAATTAGTGGATATGTAGGCATCATAAATATGAACCACTCACAAATTCATAACTCTAGGCAACTGTCTTAGTGAATTCTGGCCTTAATTCAGAAATGGTTACAGTAAACACAGATCAATTGCATTCTGTATCATGGTCATGGACAAATGTGTTCAGTTTAGTGAAACTGCTAGTAAGAAGGGTTCAAGATGGACTTCTGAAGACTGCAATCCAACATTCACATACTCGGAACAAAGCGCTAATACACTACTTATTTCTATGTGTCTAGCTTTCAGGTGCTACTTAACAAAAAAATACACATTTAAAAATTAACACTGCCCTGAAACTACTGAATGCACATAAAAGTATTAGCTTTTAAAAGCAAAGTACTTCTTGGCAATTTTAATTAGTCTGTGCACCTGTTCACAAGATAGTTTAGACAGTTAATGCCAGAACCTTCAAGATAATGCCCTTTATGAACTTAGGAGAGGGCACATGCTTCCTCTTTTGCCTGTCTTACTGTGGGGAAAACTAAGAGATCCCACGAAATCTGATAATGCACAACCTTCAAGAGAATGCCCACTGTGAACTTAGGAGAGGACACACATTTCCTCCTTTGCCCATCTTACTGTGAGAACTAGGAAATCCTGTGAAAACCTAGCGAATAGAGAAGACATCTCCTCCTTCATAATCTGTTATGGAGGAGCATACTGAAGATCCATATAAAGCTAAGGATCATTCCTAATTTCACCTAAAGGAGGAAAAATAGCATGTGAACAATCCCTCTAAAGTTCAACTCTCAATAAAATGTATGACATGACTTCAGTTTCAAGTGAACAAGCTTTGCAGGAACAGAGAAGGCTCTGGTTAAATGTTGCTTTTATTTTTTCTTCTTTTTAGCTAGAACTCCGCCATGAAATCAGTGGTGAGCAATGTGTGGACCTACAGATGGTTAGACAACAACTCCCACCAATGCTAGCCACCACAGCCAATGCTGAGGGATGGAGCTCAAAATCCAGTATCTGAGGACCACACTGCATACCCCTACATTAAACAAACAAATGGGAACCAGAAAAGGAGTAGCCCACAACCATCTATGAGATTGCTGTAGGGCTCACCCATGCTTTACTGAGACTGAACTAGTACTGTGAATTACCAGTTAGAATTAATATGGGGTGGGGGGAGATATCATTTCAAAAATTTAAAAGCAGCTACCTGACCACCGGAAGACTGATAAGCCAAGAAGGAATTGCAAGTACCACATGATTATTTTCTTGGGGACTGATGGCACAACATGCAAACACACTCTTTAAGATCTGCTGATGAATTGCTGTTAGAGCAGTCATTACCTGTTGGCAGACAAGAAGGCCAACCTCGACTGAGGCAGCATGCCCCTCCTGCATTGTCAATTGACTGAATAATTTTATATCACTCAACACAGTTCTTACTGTCAGAAAAGTAAGTATCTGGACTTTATTCACAACAGTCCTGGCAGGTGCACAGATTGAAGACTGAAATGCATTCTTTCAACTTCCCCAACACATTGTGCCTTTACTTTTTAAACAAACACTATGACTGCAAAGGAGAAGGTTTGCAAATTTAATTGGTTGAAATTTCATCTAAGCATTAAAAGCTGCATTTAAGTTACAAAACAGTTCTTCATAACTGTGTAACTGAAATCTTTTTCACCTGCTCCTCATGAATTAGGAAAGCATTAATTTCATTAGATGGAGATTTTGTCTTGCTTGCACCATTTTTGAAAATCTAGAAATAAAGAGGTTAAAACTGATGCTGTGATCCTATACATATTGTTTGGAAATAAGTCCCATTGGTTTCAATGAAACTTCCAAGTAAGCATGCTTTTGACGGAACCCAAAATATTACTTTTATATTGTTTCATGGTTTAATATCTCACTATATGTTGGGCAAGAATAATTATTCTAAATGTTTCTAGAATAATAATGCTAGACTAATTCAGAACAATTAGTTGCCAATTTTGCCAGTAGGAAATATGTCGGTTTTCAACAACTGCTTCGAAAAGCATTAGTTTGTCTCAGAACGCTCCATCAGAAACAGTGATATGGTATTATAAATTCAGAACAGATTGCTTTTTCAAAAAACAAAACAAAAACAAAACAGCTGAGTTAATTGCCATACTTAAGATTTCTTTAAGGAGAAAAACAAAAATCAGTAGAACATAAGAAATAAAATGTTAACTATCAGTTATGCTCAATTTCTAAAGACAATTAAAAATTCTTAAGAAATAGGACACAAAGGAAAACAGAATAAATGAGACACAGAAAACATACTGAATAGATTCTGATGCAGTCAAACATGACCATATCTTCCTATTGTTTATAGAATATGAATATCACAAATAATCCACCACATTTTTTGTTCTGGTGTGTGTATGTATGCGTTGTGATGTTCTTGTTAAATTTCACTTTATGGTTGTCTACTCGAACTTCTTACCCCATTCTGTCCCATCCCCTGAACTCCGTGCTTCTCCAGCTCCCTCTCCATCTTCTGCTGTAACTAAGAAATCAAATTCTTTCAAGGCTTCTTCTGTGTCTGGATCATCAGTAAGGTCAGCTGCAAGCCCTTCATTTCCTATCTGCAATTCAAATATAATATAGTAATCATTAAGGACAAGATAGTTTGAAAGGATAATTTTGTTTAGTCCACCTTCCCCAAGATAGTTATTTGAACATCTGTATCATCTCATGCAGCTCTCTGAAAATTAAGGGCAATGGTCATGATTTACACCTTTCTAGATCCTACTACATTTCTACCCATTCCCACACCTGTATAAATATCCTTTATACCTGAGGCCTTAATACCACTTGAGACTGCATCCGTAGAATAGGGTTTACATCCATGCATGCAAATATAAAAACTAGTTAGTCTTAAAGGAGCTACCACAGTTTTTTCTCCCCTTCTTCCTCCCCTTCACAATGGCACATCATCTAACTTTATTAACCTAAAATAAAGAGAAAGAAAGCAGTACACTAAATGCACTGAATCCAGTATAGCAGAAGATGTCCTAATGAAGATAGCTATGGTACCTGAGGTGATACTCAAGTTATACAAGGAGCAGGACACATCTCTAGATTTAAGCAGCAATCAACAACATAATTTATGATACTAAAGTACAATTACATTCATTCATGTAACAACAGTACTATTGTGCTAATTTAATTTAATAAATGCAATGATATTTTATGATGCAATTTTTAAATTGTAAAAATACATAATCTATTTAAAACCCCAAGCAAATAAGAATATACATCCAAGGCCATCCTAAAATAACTGACGCTCAGAAATAATTTCAGACTGAAGGCATTTGGACAGTGAGCCTCTATTAATGATAACAGGTTCTGTTAGCTTATATCAGTGACATGGGATGATTCCCTGAGAACAAGAATATTATCAGAATACTCTCCAAAAGATTATTCACCAAGAATTAGAGAATTTTCAAAATTTGTATTACTTCTCCCTCCCTCCCTCCCTCCCTCCCTCCCTCCCTCTTTCTCTTTCTTTCTCTACACACACACACACACACACACACACACACATACATATATGAACTTCTCGATCATTCCTGAATATTATGGAATGTTCTTGAATATTCTTGATGGCTGAAGAACTTTACAGAACATTCTCCAATGTTCTGGAACTTTGCTGCCATGCGAAACTACCCTCTATTTTTCCATCATCTTGTCCTTCATCCCCCCTTCCCTCCTCATCTTCCCCATTTCCTTCTTGCTGCCATTGCCCTTTTCCATCCCAATCTTTGCCACTCACCATCTGTTCTCCTCCCTGCTACTGCTGCCCTCCTGCACCTTCTTCTCCCACCACTCTCCTTGTATTTATTCTTCCTTCCTTCCTTCCTTGTTGCTGCCACCAGAGACAGCTCTCTATACAGCCAGGTGCTTTCTGCCTCTGAGTCTTCATTAAGTCTGACAGAGCTAACGTGGGAATCATTTCTGCTGTGAATTCAAACTGGCGCTTAGTGTTTTTCTCATCTTTCTCTCATTTTCGTTTTAACAATAGGAAACACATTTATAATTAGCAAAAGTTTTTACAATATATTTAAGAAGTGTTAGAGAAACAATCCTTCAAAATTCTTAGGTTCAAGAATATTCTTAAGAATTTTGCAACACTAGTTTCTACAACACTATTTTTAAGTATTACTCTGACAGATGATAGCCTCTACGATAGAAATATGCCTAATAAAACTATACTTCTGGTAATACACAATAAAAATCACTGCAGTTTTTCTTTTAAAATAAAAAAAATCTCCTTTCTTTTTAACTATTCAGATGCATTTACAGCACAAAACAGATCTGCAAGGAACTAATTTAGGTCTGATAAAAAAAATCAGTATTTTGCATCAAATATTATCTAAATTGACATGTGGCTGATTGTAGCAGACAACCAAGTGAGGCTGGAATCATGTTTTTCCAGGGTCACACAGTGGGGCAAGGGAGGGTTGACAAAAGCTGCTAGTTCTAATTAGTCGATTTCTGTACTACCCTACTTCCTTCATGGCCACTGTGTCAGCTATCTTTTCCTTCCTGCCGCCACAGCCTCTGCTGCTTTAGTTACATCAATGTAGTAAAACCAACAAGATTCTAGCCTAGAAATTTCAGGAATATACAGTAGGCAAAACAAATCTTTGAGGTCTATAAAAATCTCCCATGTAAACAAAATGTCAAATACAGCTTACATTACTATACATTACATTTTGTATCAATCACCCTACATTATCCTCATGACATTGTCGTTAATCATTAAAGAGGAACTATCACTTAATGATGGTTTGCACACAGGAGACCTCAACATCTCCAGTTAAAAAGATTAGGCAACTAACAGTCTTCAAGGACTTCTGCTTACCACCTTTCTCAAAGCAGTGTATATGGTCTTCTACATCTCTATTTTATATTCGTCATGATGTGAAGCAGGTTAGGCTGAGTGACAGTATGCTTTGCATCTCAGCAGAGATTTGAAACAGTCTTTCCAGTTCTAGTCCCTCACTAATCACCAGATCACACTGATTCTCAATAGTCTGACTCAGTAAGAAACAGTTCTCCAAGCTGCACGTTATAATAAACTATGTACTTACTCTGACAATTTGCAGTTTGCTTCACCTTAAATTAGATCAAGTATTCCAATGATTATGATTTTAAATTCTAAAAACTTATGGAAAAGAATTTACACCAAATATCTGTAGCATTCTTTGCTGTATATTTTGAACAAACAGTAACCAGACTGTAGCAATAAAATGACACAATGAAGATCTCACCCAACAACATGCAAACACTGCTGGCTGTTCAGTAAGACTGTTTTAAAAAATAAAATTACTTTGTGTTTTTTATTTATCCGATGTTTTTCTTTTCCTTCTGCAATATCTTCAATCATGTCACTCTCTTCTTCTTCATCACTATCATCTGCATTTTCCAAGAAATTAAATGTTTCAAGAACATCTCCAGGATTCCTACAGAACAAATTATAGAACAATCTGTAATCCAATGTGAAATTTTGTTAATGGAACCAATTCTGTCAGCAGGCCCAGGAAGAAGCCAATCCTACCCCACCAATGCATCTTTCAATTCTGCTTTAGAGGGTCAGGAAACCACTCTGAACAGATTTTTGGGGCAGTACGGAAGACAGAGGGAGAAAGCCATGTGGGGAGAACAGATTCATGCTTTGTCAATGTTCTTTTAGCCCAATTAAATCAGAATGTTTATAGGCATGTTTTTTTAAAAAAAAAACTGAGTGTGAAGCTACATGCAATTTAAGACGCTGACAAATCAAGTTATTTCATCAACTTGACAAATCCTATCACAATATGGTATTAGCATACCACTGTTAACTATTAGTTGCCAGTTGGAATAAAGTAGAATTAATACTTGTTATTGTTTGCAAACTAGTGTAAGCACATTACTTGATTAGCTTTATGAAACAGAACTTTTCCACAATGATCTTCAAACTTTCTGTATTTCCTGCTATTAGCTATTGTTGCTTATTCTTTCTATAATATGTCTAAGCTGGAAAGCTTGTCTTGTTAATCTGTGTATCAATTTTCACATTACTTTTATAAATGAATACTTGCTCATTATCTTGCTGAATGCAGTTTCACCTTTTCTTTGGCAATACACAAGAAGCCCTAAATCATTCACCCTAAAAAGGAAGTCATAGCTAAGCACATGCTAGCTATCTGGAAAGAGGCAAGGCTACCCTTAAATTCAAATATTATATAAAAGATCAGATATCTGCAATCAACATTACTACGCTGCTGCTAGTGGACCAATGCTACAACAGCAGAAAAACAAAGAAATTAAACCAGCTATACCAGAAACAAGCAGATTCAGATATCAGTTAATAACTGAAAATATGTGGATATTCTCAGGTAAATCTTTTAAAAATATAGCAAAAAAAACAAATAACAAAATTCATTTTTATTGCCATAAGATTCAATTCTATTGCCATAAGATTAGAAAGCAGAGATCTAGTTAGCTTCTTACTTTCTCCAAAAGATTAACAATAATGGAATTATGCAAAAACAGCACATATATTCAAATTTCCATAATTTATAGACTGCCAGATAAAAAGAGGGTTTTGGTTCCAGAGCAATAACCTGCAGATTTTCTACATGCACCAAGTACACAGACTTAAACAAGGACTATGTGCATTCATTTCATACCAGACAGTACTAGTTCAGTATCCCTTATCCCAAAATCTGAACTGCTTCAAAATCTGAAACTTTTGAAAAGTGGAACCAGTTTTCTTCCTCTAGGAAACATGAGGAGGCTTCCTTGGAACCATATGCATGCTAAAGCTTTCAGCCATCCTGACACCTTTTTCTCCCTCTCACGCTCTACACACACTGCTTGCAAAGTCTCTCAGTTTGCCTGGCGTCTTGTTTCCCCCTCTCAGCTAATTCTGCAAGCAGCACAGACAGTTCAAAGCGAGTTAAGAGGAGAAAAAAGATGCCAAGCTGACCGAGAAAGTCTGTTAAGCAGCAGGCAGGTGTGCAGTCTCAATCTAGCCTCCATAATTCCCTCATGTTCCCTACAGGAAGAAGGCAAAAGGAGAAGAACTGAAGAAAAAGTGGGCCCCGCATTAAAAGAACTTTATCATTATGTATATGCAAATATTCCAAAATCTGAAAAAATCCAAAACAACAGCAAGTCTAGTCTCAGGCATTTCAGGTAAGGGATACTCAACCTGTACAGGTAAAAGGTCAGCTTATTCATGACAGTGATTTGAGTCCAAATGATTCTCTTGCTGATTTTATTTCGCAAATGTATAAGAGAAAAAGTGTAATGTACTTTTTACTATGTAATTGTAGATAAATTTATATCAAACATCTTGTAACCAGTTGTGATGAGAAGGACTGGGCAAATCTGGTTATAGCCAGCCAATCATAGCTAAGGGGAATATTGTGAAAGGGGCCTGTGGGGGAAACAGGATGCAAAACTACAGGCTTGTCTGTTAAAGGGAGAGACAAGAGTTAGATAGAGAAAATATGCAACAGAATAGTTAAGATAGAAACAGGGTGGAAATCTGAATAGGGGTTTGGGAGCTGAGAATGACAGATTAAACTTACTGTGAAGGGTCATTCTAGGAAGGCTGAAGGAGCAATCCACAACGTATTGGGTTATCCCCTCATGCCAGCTGATTGAGGCAGGAGACAAACATTCCAAGTCCGTTAATAACATTGTCCTTCTGACTCTGATTCAGTTTTTATTATATAGCCCTGCCTGCTGCACATTTCTTTCCCTTTCTTTTCCTTTTTTTTTTTTTTGCAACCCAGGCAGGGGGTGGATTGCTCCTTCAGCCTTCCTAGAATGAGCCTTCACAGTAAGTTTAATCTGTCATTCTCAGGAAGGCTTCAGGAGCAATCCGCAACGTATTGGGAAATACCCAAGCTATCACATTGAAGGGTGGGAAAGGCTGCTTTCTCTCTGAGCCACGAATTGCAAAACAGATCTTCCAAACGCAGCTTGACTGGGAAGCAAATCTGTCTAACTTATAGTGCTTGATAAAGGTTGTGGGCTCCTTCTAGCCTGCTGCCTTACATAGACTGTCCAGTGAGGCAGTTGTCCCAAAAGCTGTTGAGGCGGCCATGGACCTGATCGGATGAGCACACACTTACTGAGGTCTTTTGACTTTTGCATAATCATAGCAACAAAAAATGCATTCTTTTCCCCATCTAGATATAGTAGAACTTGAAACCTTAACTCCTAACTTCTTAAGGTTATAAGACACAAACAACGCCTCAGTCTGTCTTATTCTCTCAGTTCAGTTCAAGTACACTTTAACAGCCTTCCTTATATCCAATGAATGCCACCTCTTCTCTAGTGGATGAACCAGCCAAGGACAAAATGATGGTAATGTCATTGTGGGCAGCACGGGAGAAGAGGCCATACACTTGGGCCTAAATGAAGGATCCACTGTCAGAACCACAGCATCCTCGGTAAACTTACACAAATTAGGATTTATTGACAACGCTCCAATTTCTGATGCTCTTCACGCTGTTATAATTGCAACCAGAAAAACAACTTTCAGAGTCAACAATTTCAGAGATGCATCCTTTAAAGGTCTGAATGGTGGCACTGTCAACCTATCCAAAACTAAATTCAGATCCCATGAAGGGAATCTATGCATCATCGGAAGAGCCTGCAAACTTGCACCTCTTAAAAATTGCTTTACATGCGCATCCTCTGATAGCAGTTTATTGTCCATTGAAATTACTGTAGATAAGGCTGCCACCTGTCTCTTTAAAGTATTAGGTCACAACCCTTTTTCAAGACCATTCTGAAGGAATTTCAGCACATTGCTAATATTAACTTTAGAAACATCCACCTAATTAGACAAACACCATCTTTTGAACACCTCCCAGGTGTTACCATATATCTTCGGCGTTGAATTCTTTCTAGATGCCAACATTGTTTCAATAATATTGTCTTGAAACCCTTTATTTTTTAAGATGTCCCACTAAGTTCAGTCATCTTGGGTTTGGATGACAAACTGGACCTTGAGTCAATAAGTCTGACCTGACTGGAAGCCTCCAAGGGTGATCTGTTGACATGTTCAACAATCAGGGAATACATGGTCTCCATGGCCAATGCGGCGCTATTAAGACTACCTGAACTTTCTGCAACTTCACCTTCTGCAGCACCTTCTGTAGCAATGGCAAAGGTGGAAAGAGGTACAACAGACCTTCCGGCTAATCTGACCTCAAAGCATCCTGACTTTCTGCATGCACACTTCCATCGATCAAAAAATATCTTGGCAATTTGTGATTTACTGCTGAAGCGAGCAAGTCCACTGAAAAGCCACCAAATCTTTCTTGCAGCATGGAGAATACTTCCTGATTCAAACTCCATTCTCCTGGAGAAACTTCTTTCCTGTTTAAATAATCTGCCTTCCAATTCAGAACACCTCTGAGGTAAACTGCTGCCGAAGAGTTCACATTTTTTATGCCTACACTAGAATATTCTTGACCTCTAACATCAGTTGCTTTGATCTTGTACCTTCTTGTTTGTTTATGTATGTTTTTACTGATACATTGTCCGTGTAAACCAAGACATCTTTGCCCCTTACCACATTAGCAAACTCCAGTAATACCAATCGGACTGCTCTCATTTCCAATACATTTATACTCAATGTCTTCTCCAACTCTGACCATTTCCCCTGAGCGGTCTTCTGAAGACAATGTGCTCCCCAGCCATGGAAACTTGCATCTGTTGTTATTGAAACTCTCTCGAGTTGAAGAAAATATGTTCCTTTCTCCAGATTTTTTAAACTCATCCACCATCTCAATTCCCTTTGCAAAGCCTTTGTCATTCTGATCACCAAACTCTCTTTCCTTATGATCTGCCCTTGAAACGGCTTGAGGAACATAGAGGCCTCATACGAAAACTCGCCCAAGGAACTAGAAGGATGGTAGACACTAAAATTCCTAACAATTTGGCTAGACTCATCAATTGTACTGCCTTTTGCTGTCGGAACAACGACACCTCGCTCTTAATTTCAGTATTCTCTCTTGGACAGAAACACATTCCCTATCCTGGAATCTATTTCTGCCCCCAAATGAAGAATCCTCTGAACTGGAATTAACTGACTCTTTTTGAAATTTATTAGAAATCCCAATCCCTGAAGAGTTTGTATTGTCACTCTGAGATCCTGTTCTGCTTTGGTTATACTGTCCGCTTTCAGCAATATATCGTCCAAACAGGGAAACAAATGTATCCCCTGCTGCCTTAGATGAGCAATTACAGGAACCAGAATTTTTGTGAACACCCTGGGCGCTGATGCCAGTCTGAATGGTAGTGCTCGAAATTGGTAATGGTTGTTGTTGAAATGAAACCTTAGGAACTTCCTGCAATTGACATCCATAGGCACATGTAAATAAGCTTCTCACAAGTCTACAGATATAAAGAAATCGTTCAATTCTAAGCCCTAGAGAATTGAATCTCATGTTTCCATTTTGAACTTCTTGTACTGAACAAATTTGTTCAAACATTTTAGATCTAACACTGGGCGGTATCCACCACTGTGTTTCGGTACTGTAAAGAAGACTGAATAAATCCCCTGAAATTTTTAATTGTTAGGAACTGATTCTATTGCTCCTATCTCCAATAAATGTTGTATTTCGTTTTGCACTATGTTCTTTTTCATATTGCTCTTTGGTACTGGTGAGAGTAAATATCTTCCTTTTGGACACCTTGAGAAAACAATTTGATAACCTTGCTGTACACTCTTTAACACCCACTTGTCTGATGTAATTGCCTCCCACAGATGTCCAAAATGAATTAATGTTCCCCACCAGCATGATTTTTGAGTCAGAACTGTTATTACCCCTAACTGATTGAGACGTACCTCTTTTCTGTTGCTGTTGGCCTTGCTGTCTAGGCTGAAATCTATTTCTATCCCATTGTTGCCTGAAACCTCTGTTATCTCTTTGCCTCTGAAAATATTTTCCAGTTAGAAAGGAATAATTATCCCCCTTGAACCACTTCCTCTCAATTCTTCATTTCTGAATAGAATCATAGAATCATAGAAATGTAGAGTTGGAAGAGACCACAAGGGCCATCCAGTCCAACCCCCTGCCATGCAGGAAAACCCTCAAAGCACTCCCGACAAGTGGTCATCCAGCCTCCGCTTAAAAACCTCCAAAGAAGGAGACTCCACCACACTCTGTGGCAGCACATTCCACTGCCGGACAGCCCTGACTGTCAGGAAATTCCTCCTGAGGTTCAGGCGGAATCTCCCCTCCTGCAGCTTGCATCCATTGCTCCTTGTCCTGGTCTCAAGAGCAGGAGGAAACAAGCCCACTCCCTCCTCGACATGACACCCCTTCAAATATTTAAACATGGCTATCATGTCCCCTCTCAACCTCCTCTTCTGCAGACTAAACATACCCAGCTCTCTAAGTCTGTCCTCATAGGGCATGGCTTCCAGGCCCCTCACCATTTTGGTTGCCCTCCTCTGGACCTGCTCCAGCTTATCCATATCCTTCTTGAATTGGGGTGCCCAGAACTGGACACAGTATTCAAGATGAGGTCTAGCCAATGCAGAATAAAGTGGTACCAATACCTCCCTCGATCTAGACACCATACTCCTATTGATGCAACCAAGAATTGCGTTGGCCTTCTTGGCTGCCGCATCACACTGCTGACTCATGTTCAGCTTGTGGTCTATGAAGACTCCTAAATCCCTTTCACACGTACTGTTAGCCAGCCACGTGTCCCCCATCCTATATTTCTGCATACCATTTTTTCTGCCTAAGTGTAGGACCTTACATTTCTCTCTGTTGAAGTTCATTTTGTTAGCCTTGGCCCAGCTCTCCAATCTGTCCAGGTCCTTTTGAATTTTGATCCTGTCATCAGGCGTATTAGCAACCCCTCCCAATTTGGTGTCATCTGCAAATTTGATCAGCGTGCTCTCTATTCCTTCATCCAAGTCATTAATGAAGATATTGAACAGCACCGGGCCCAGGACAGAACCCTGTGGCACCCCGCTAGTCACTTCTCTCCAGGATGAGAATCTGCCATTGGAGACCACCCTTTGGGTACGGTCAGTCAATCAGTTACAAATCCACCTGACAGTAGCCCTGTCCAGCCCACATCTTACTAGCTTCTTTGCTAGAATGTCATGGGGAACTTTGTCAAAGGTCTTACTGAAATCAAGATATGCTATGTCTGCAGCATTCCCTTCATCTATCAAGCAAGTAACTCTATCATTAAAAGAGATAAGATTAGTCTGGCATGACCTATTTTTGAGAAATCCATGTTGACTTTTCGTAATTACGGCATTGTTTTCTAAGTAATTAGAAACTGACCGATGATCCGTTCCAGGATCTTTCCAGGTACTGATGTCAGGCTGACTGGGCGATAATTATTTGGGTCCTCTTTTTTTCCCTTCTTGAAGATGGGGACAACATTTGCCCTCCTCCAGTCTGCTGGAACTTCTCCGGTCCGCCAAGAGTTTTCAAAGATTATAGCAAGAGGTTCCGCAATGACCTCTGCTAGTTCTTTTAAAATCCTAGGATGCAATTCATCTGGCCCTGGAGACTTGAATTCATCCAGTGTGGCCAGGTATTCTTGTACTACCTCTCTATCTATTCTGTGCTGCATTTCCCCCACTTCCTCACCTGCTCCCCAACCTCCAGGTTGAATGTTTTTATCCTTTTGGGAAAAAACTGAGGCGAAGAAGGTGTTGAGGAGTTCTGCCTTTTTCTTCCTCCTGTTATTAATTCACCATCTTCCTTGCGCAGTGACCCTATCGTCTCCTTCTTTTTCCTTTTGCTACGGACGTATTTAAAAAAGCCCTTTTTATTGTTTTTAATGTCTCTGGCCAGCCTAAGTTCGTTCTGTGCTTTAGCCTTTCTGACCTTCTCCCTACATCTCCTGGCTACTTGCTTATAATCTTCTTTGGTGATTTCCCCCTTCTTCCATTTCCTGTACATGTTTTTCTTAATACTTAGCTCAGCTGAGAGCTCTTTAGTCAACCATTCCGGTTTGTTCAGATGCCTTCCATTTTTCCTCCTTAATGGCACAGTTTTAGCCTGTGCCTTCAGTACCTCCCTTTTAAAGAACTCCCATGCATCCTGAACTCCTTTCTCATTGACTATTCTTGACCTCAGGATTTCACCCAGCAGCTCCTTCAGTTTACAGAAGTCTGCTTTTTTAAAATCTAAGACGAATGCCTGGCTACACTTGCCTTCTCTTCCCCACTGAATGCCAAATTCTAATAGGGCATGGTCACTCTCTCCTAAAGATCCAACCAGTTCTACGTCATTAACAAGGTCTTCCCTGTTGGTCAGGATCAGATCCAGAATATTTGATCTCCTTGTCGCCTCTTCCACCTTCTGGACCATGAAATTGTCTGCAAGACAAGCAAGAAACTTGCTGGACCTTGTCGCCTTTGCAGAGTTTGACTGCCAACATATATCCGGGTAGTTGAAATCTCCCATTATTACTGTATCTCTCCTTTTTGAATGTGCAGTCATTTGGTCTACGAAAGCGCCATCGAGGTCCTCAGTCTGGCTTGGAGGTCTGTAGTAAACCCCCACTATAATATCCCTATTGTTTCTCGCTCCCTTAATTCTTACCCAGATGCTCTTGACCTGGCTTCCGGTGTTCAAGTCATGGATCTCTTCACAGGTGAAAACATCCTTGACATATAAGGCTACTCCTCCTCCTTTCTTATTTGGTCTAATTCTACAAAATAGGCTATACCCCTCTATTCCTATATTCCAATCGTGAGACTCATCCCACCAGGTCTCAGTGATGCCTATCAAATCATATTTATTTTGCTGTACTAGGAGTTCAAATTCATCTTGTTTGTTTCCCATACTCCGTGCATTAGTGTAGAGACACTTAAGTCCCCAAAAACAAAACAAAAAAACAACACAGAGAAATAAGCAAACAAACTCAGCCCCACAGTCCTGCAAAAACACCTATCAAAGTTGTCTTCACAGGCCCAGCTTACCTTCTGCTCTCTCCTCTGGAAGTCAGCAAGAAGACTGCTGGGAGTTCCTAATAAAGCCTCCTTCCCCTAGCTGGCTCCTCCCCCTAGCTTGATTAACTCTCCCTAGTTTGATTGACAGTTAACTAACTAACAAACAATTAGCTGACAATAGGCTGTGAGCTCAGGGAGAGCACACGGCCAGCGCAAGCAAAAAAAAAACAAAAAAAACCCAAAACAGCAAAAAAAAAAAAAAAAAAACTTCTCTAGACATTTCCACTTGCTATTTTTCCAACAGTCTTGCCGGAATTTGAGCGGCATTATTTTCTTTCCTTTCCTTTCTGCGTTTGTCCGGAAGTGATAAACTATCATCCTGCCCTTGAAACTCCACATTCTTCTTTCTCTTCCCATTTTTGTCAACTGGCTCCTGTATTTTACACTCTAAATCCTAATAAAATTGCTATTAAACTCAAGAAATAAACAGGGGGGTTAATTTCTCAACTGGCTGGCAAGGTAGGAGAACAAAAATTGAATCAGAGTCAGAGGGGCAACGTTATTAATGGTCTTGGAATGTTCGTCTCCCGCCTCAATCAGCTGGTGCAAGGGGATAACCCAATACATTGTGGATTGCTCCTGAAGCCTTCCTGAGAATGAGGACACAGTTCACAGATTTCTTGTTTAACTATTTTGTTACATAATAAATCCTTACTTGATTATTTTCTGCAACTCAGTCTATTCCATTTAAGAATTGGTAAAGAGACTGGTCACACATACCACAGTGAACTCACTCATCAACACAGTCACTTGTCCATACTTGAGGCCCAAGTAGAAGATCTAGGGACTGATCTTGATGGTAAAGGCACAAGGTCAGAAGCCCAAGAGGTTGGAACTGTGGGGCCAGTTCTATCACGTCATGCAAAACATTTGTATTGTACTGCCTACCTTTTTATGTCCTGTCCCTTTTGTTTTGATGCAGGAGATTCTCCTCCATTAAGAATCTGTTCCAAATTTTTTGTCTCTACTGAGCCATTTGGTTCTGAACTGGAAAGCCCAAGTAAAGACCTCACCCTCTGTGACCGTACATCCAATATTGTGTCTGTGTAACCAACTTCCTGAAGATACCTAGAAGAATGAAAAGATTATCCTTTTATACAAACATGAAGCCACACAGATTTCTTTACAAGACTGTCTGAAGAAGTCTTCCCCAATTTCAAACTGTGTCAGGCTGTAATTATTATCACCTTTACCCAATATGACATTGTCTTAAAGACTCTCCAGACTTTGCTTTTTTCTTCATTTGAGGCAGCTTAATTCACCTAATTCTCCAAAGGTTTAGATTATTACATTCCATGTAACATTTTTCCATAAGCGGGGAGGGGGGGTGGGAAGATTTTTCACATTACTTCTTGTGTACTGACACGGGGGGGGGACAATATGCAAATTAACACTTACTGCCTTAATAACTGTCGGCCTTGTTTCCAGGTTAGCTGACTATTGTGAGGTATTGTAGGAACCTCTGTATCTTTGGTTTCTTCTGAAATGGAAAGAAATACTTTTATTGCAAGTCTTGTTCAGGCTGCCAAACAGAGAAGAGTAAACATCTCTTAGTAACTTTCCCTCTTTTGTTTTAACAAAGGACATTCTTTTCCATTAAGCATTTACTCCAAGGTAGGCTTTTTGGTTGGGCTGGGTATTTTTTTGGGGGGGGGATGTCCATAAGCCACTTAGTTCGAAATTGGAATTTGAAGCAGTGATAAGACAACACTTCATTTATTTATATTTATTTAATTAATATTAATTTCTTCCCTCCCTTTATTCTAATATGGGGCACAAAGATCCATGGTGCTATTCCTTAGAATTACTTGAATATCTAGACTCCCACTTTTACACATGTCTTAAAGGCCTCAATCTGAAATAAATTCCATTTTCAGCTCACACGATTTCCAAGGATTGTTGTTGCATGCCTTCAAGTCATTTCTGATTTATGGTGACCCTGTGGCGACTCTATCAAGAGTTTTCCTCGCAAGATTTGTTCAAAGGGGTTTTTGCTACTGCCTTCCTCTGAGGCTAAGAGAATGTGACTTGCCCAAGGTCACCCAGTAGGTTTCCATGACTGAGTGGGGATTTGAACCCTGGTTTCCAGGGTCCTAGTCCAACACTCACGTAACTACACCATGCCGGCTCTCTTTTCCAAGGACTCATTTAAATCACGTGGTACAGTCTCTCCTGTTACCACTTCAATTCAGACTATCTACATGTATACATTTTCACCATGGTAAGTCACTATATATCAGAAATCTAATGCCTGGAAGTTACACTAAAACTCCTCCCAATATGCAAGCATGAATGTTTGCTTTTACACAGAGAATATTCAAATATTATTTCTCCTTTGGCAGTATAAAGCAATACAGTCCCAGAAAGACTGGTACACATGGCCTACTCCTATCTTCTTCCTCATTTTTTTTCAGTATCTTTTTTCTCCCCTGAGGATTTTTCCCTTTTAAAACAGACTCATTCAATATATACGCATCCTATCTACCTAGACCCACTATCTCTGGTTCTCTGTTTGTTCAAATTCCAGGCCATATTTCAGTGATTAAGATCATATTTAAAGTTCTCTTCTGAATTAACAGCACTGGAGAATTTTGTCCACTCAGATCATCATATCAAAATAACTCTGATCAATTTTTTTTCTCCTGTTGACTAAGAAAATAGGTTGATATTACTGTTTCCTCATAATGTTATTGCCTGTCAGTTTTCATTCTACATTACATTCAATTTTCTCTTTTTGTCCCTTCTCTTTTATTCAATTTACTTCTATTCGCTGCCCATATATTCTATCCTTCCCACTCCCTTTTTCATGCCCTTCTAGCTCCTTCTACTCTTTCATCTCAGAGAAATCTTTGTGTCTCATATTAGAATAAAGGGAGAAATCTCACCTTTCCCTTTAGCTGTCTTTTCCCAATTTCTTTTTATAAATAGCTTGTTAACTTTAATACAAGCATCTCTGAACAAGTATTTAAAATTTCTTTTCTTTGAAGAATACTAGCATACTGACAACCTTGTGGTCATATTCTAAACACTCACTGGGACAACAAAGATTGTTCATGATTTGCTCACGTAAATCAAAGTTACAGCTTAATTTGCAAAATGATGTTGCCCCTTTCATCCAGATAGAGTGTCCTCAGTGAAAATGAATTGCACATTGTGCATTTAAGCCATTTAAAAGCAGCTATGTTGTGCCCCGTGTATACATGGGGATTCCATTCCAGGAACTCCCACAATGGTGAAATCTGCACATGCGTAGGTGCTATTATATTCAATGGTGGTGATGGGTGGATGCTTCAGTTCGTGCATGTCACTGTCATTTTAGGTATAGGACATGACACAGTCATGGATGTTCAAATCTGGACATCCAGAAGCTATGGGTAAGAAGGGCACACTGTATTTCATATCTCTTAGGCATCACCTACTACTACATCACATTTATTTAGCAATTAACAATGACAATGATTATTTTACAAACAGTATCAGAAGGATTGCTAATCCATTTTTATTAACTGCATCAAAAATTAATCACCTTGCACAGAGCAAAAGCTGTATAATAAAGGCCAGTATTAAAATTAATTCATTTTCATTTTAGCTGCAGAAATATACCAGGATACTATCAACACAGACAGCAGGCAGGCTTCTCTGAATATAAAAAGTGAGCAATAGAAGAATATAAACTTAATCCAACCATAGCAAATAGATTGTTACCTGACTCAAAAGTTGGCATTTTCAAGTCACCTTGGTTCAGTTCTGTGCCATATTTTAGTTTGTGATATTTTGCCCTTAAAAATTAAAACAAAGTATTTTTATCAGCAAAATTTCCTGTATTTTCCCAGTAAGTTACATCTAAAACAGTACTTATACAAAGACACACATGGGGAACCTCACCACAGGTAACCAACATCAGAAAAAGATTTTTGGCACAGAGGGCTGCAGTGGGAAATGATATTTTCAGCAACCACCCTAGTGAGAGTACTGCTTTAGACGTAACCCACAAGATTCTAATAAGCCTCTTTAGCACCTGTCTACCCAGACCATTTCTGGATAGTAGATTTAAAAAGAAGGAGAACGCATATACTGTACAACTGAAACAGTTTGGTCTTATTTCAACAGCTGTAAAACAGACTCATATGACAGTACAACCATTCTGAAAAACTACATTTTCTGTAACTACCAAAATATGAAAAACAGTTCCAGACTCTTTCTGTAAAAGGAAATATCAATCTTTACATGACTGAGAGGATGTTACATTCTGAAATGGCAAAACAAAACCCATTATCCTCTATACACTTAATTCTGAGATATGTGCAGCGGCGCTTCATCTCTAATCAATTCAGGAAAAAACAAATAATTTCAAAATAGATTTACTGATACAATTTTTCCACTTAAGCTAGGGCAAACTTTCCATTTTTGCTTCCGTCATCCTAGCTTTCAAGAACATGTTGGAATGGGTAACTGTAAAATTAAGCAGAAAATGTACAAGGTATTGGTTAAAACATTGGGAAGTAGATCAAAAATCCTGAAATAATTTGGCATTTGTACCTTTTAAAGGTGAATTACTATTTGGGTCTCAGGCTTTGGAAAAGGTACTAATTGAGACTAAAGAAAAGAAATAAGTAATGCCTACATTACAAAAAAAGAAGAATGACAAAAGAATGTTAACTATTCCTTTCGCACAGGGTGAAGTGGAGCTAGAATGGCAGAACACGGATCTGGTAGGATGCAGTGGCCCAGACAGAGACCTCAATATAACAGACAGTCACAACCTTTACAGCAAGGACAAGGGAAAGGTGGACAATCAACCCTCTAACTGGGGAAAATTGCACTATTGACAATCAGGACACTTCAGTGGGGGGAAGGCTTCTACAGGTTGGAGGAAAGTGGAGTCAAATAACATCAGATAAATGGGTAATCATTGTGGTAAGGCATGGATACAAAATTTGTTTCCACAGTCCTCCAAGAAGCAGATATCTACCATCACCAGTGTCCAAGAACAAAGTCAAACAGAAGATCGTTTGGCAAGAAATTATACATCTACTTCAAATGGGATCTACAGAGGAGGTACCTCTGGAACAGAGGGGTTTAGGAGTTTATTCCATTCTATTTGTGGTGCCCAAAAGCAATCGGGAATTTCAACCAGTGTTAAACCTAAGATACTTAAACAAGTTTATTAAGTATCAGAGATTCAAAATGGAAACTCTGCAGTCCACAAAAGACAATCTGAGAGTCCGGGATATGATGGCATCAGTGGATCTGAAGGAGGCTTATTTGCATATCCCGATGGCAATAGAGGACAGACAGTATCTGAGGTTTCAATAGCAGGGTCAACATTTCCAATTCAAAGCTTTGCCTTTTGGCCTACAATTGGCACCATGGGTTTCCACCAAGATGTTAATTCCAATCATTGCTCACTTTCGAATAAAAGGAGTTCATTTATACCAATACTCGGACGATATATTGACAAAGGTAAGTACGGACACCAAACTGAAGAAGGATATGCTTTTGACTATTCATACTTTAGAAACTTATGGGTTCTTAGTAAATTACAAGAAAAGTCATTTGTTACCAACAAAGACTTTAACACACTTAGGAGAGCAAATAGATACCTCAGTAGGAATGTTGTTATCTCTCAGAGAAAAGGTTAGTAAAGTTAAAGCACAAAGTGTTACAGGTGCGGGAACTGGGATCAGTAGACCTAATGCACTTAGCAAGATTAATGGGGATTCTGATATCGACAGTGCAATTGGTGCAGTGGGGCAGGTTTCATTCAAGGCCTCTGCAGAGATTATTGTTATCTCATCAGTTAGACACAGGTCTGAAGAGACATTACAAGATTCATCTGTCAGAACAGATGAAATCGGAATTAAGCTAGTGGCTAATGCCAAAGAATGTGGTGTTAGGGGTGCCACTTCAGATTCCAAACAGAATTCAAGTCACAACAGATGCGAGTTTAACAGGATGGGGAGCACATTGCAACAGACTGTCAGTACAAGGACTATGGACAGTGAAGGACAAAAAAATCAATATAAACTATCTCAAATTGAAGGCAGTTTGATTGGCTCTTCAAAGATTTGTGAAGTTGGTGAAAGGCCAACAAAATACATCTGACTGATTCGCAGGAGAACTAAAAACTGGCTAGACAGGGAGAGGAGTCCAATGGAAAATAAATGAATGGAATGTGTGAGCTCCTGCATCAGGCTGGTGCATGAGGGATCAACCCATGCGTGGTGGATTGACCCTCCTGCCATCCTGAGAATGAAAACTGAAAAGATTTTCTCTGATCATTTTCTTTTAATCGGATGCCTCAGAGGCTGACAGTACACTCTTGTCAATTTGATCTATGCTGCAAACCAAGACAGCATCCATCATATTCTATGAAATGTCAACTCTTCCATTTTAAAATAATTTTTATGAAGTACTACTACTCTCAAAATGACAAGAAAGCAATTCCCTACTTCAGATGGAAATTAATACTTTCTTATTTTCTTTCTAGAAAATCAGATTTTACTCCTACCAAATTCCTGTTACTACATATTGTCTTGTAACTGTCGTGATCATTTTATGACAAAATTCTTAGATATACAGTATTCACCATACCGTTGCTATAGTAAAGGGGAGGCTTCCAGAAATACTTAGAATAGGCATGTCACATTTTTGCAAGTTTAAATACAGAGTCCCAAGTATTGTCATAATTTGATATAGATCATCTCATACTCATGTCAAAGGCTATTCCACTCAACTCCGAGTGTTTATTATACCTCCGGCAATACATTACAGGACAACTTACAATCAGGAAAACAAAGCCCAAAATTATGACTTATCAAATTAAAATACTTATTTTGAATTGCATCAAAGAACTAAGAAAACAATGCAGATTTAAAAACTAAATTATGTGCCAGTTTTAGCTACCAATTTCAGCATAAGAATTGGTGGTTGCCATCTCCAGACCACGACATGGCAAGTGCTAGTCAAATTACTGCTTAGGTTCTTTCAAGAAAGAATGCTAGCTTTCACCAGAAATAATCAATTAAAAAAACTGCTGCAACATGACAAGCCGCTTCAGATAAGTGAGACTGGTCTATCCAAATCAAAGAAGATTGTGCAAGAGCTTGCAATAAGTCAGTTTGTTTCATTTAAATCCTTTAAGTTTTCTAAACTGTAAAACACCTATATGCATTTCTTAGTTGAGATGGTACACATACCTTTCTTGTTTTAATGCATATTCTAACATTTTTATTCTTCGTACTAAATCTTTCTTCAAGTTTTCTTGACCTTTTCTCTCACCTTGCAAAAATGCTATCCGAGCCTGAAAATATAAAATGGAAGAATTAATTTTTCCTTTACAAGTCTGTAGTTCACATATAGTTTCACTGGCAGTACCACCCTGTATTTGTCCGGTCAGAAATAAAGCCTACTAAGTACAATGGTGCTTACTCTCGGGTAGGTAGATACAGGATTGCAGCATAAGCATACATTCTTCACAGTGATTCTCAAAATGCATGTTCTCAGCTACCATGAACTGGAGAAAATGGTGTAGATCACACTGTTGTTTTAAAAATGATGTTAAGCAATTTCACAATTACACTGGCCTGCTTGACTTCATTAGCCTATTCAAAACAATAGACAGCAGCAGAAACAAGTTTGTTCTCTAAACACAACCCTCCCCCAGCACATAGAATGTAATGGAAAAATCTGGTTCTATCGTGATTTATTGCTGTATGCCTTCAAATCATTTGTGACTTATGGTGCCCCTTAAGTCAAAGTGTGTGGTATGCCCAAAGTCACCCAGTGGGTTTCTGTGGCCAAGCAGGGAATCAAACCTCGGTCTCCAAAGCCGTAATCCAATGCTCAAATCAGCAAACCACACTGGCTCTCATACCTTATCTATATTCCTATAATCTATCCCCCTCTCTAAAGGATTAGAAGTAAACTTTGGAGGAAAAGAACCCCTACGTATAAATACATATAAAAACAAGTATACCTTATGCAAGAGTCCCATTCTGCTGGAAATGAGATGACTATTAGCAAGTCAACAGACCACAAAAGTATCATTTGACCATATCTTTAATTTAAAGCATATACATAGTATGTATGTATGTATATGTGTGTGTGTATATAAATGAAAATTTATAAAGCAAATGAACATGATTTATTCATTGGCTTGGATTCAGAGCAAAGCAAATAGAACTCCACTCACACAAAGTTCTACAGCTTCATTTCTACTGAGGCCCTAAGCATATGGGGGAACTTTGGAACAGCATGGGATATGTCAAAGGGGGCTGCTCTAGGAGGAGTGAATCAATGGAAACTTGGTGGGGTCACCTTATGCAAGTGTTCTTTGTAACTCTGGATCTAATTATTTAGGCATTCAACATGAATTTAACTGAACAGCTTAGAGAATTAATTTCAAAATGTAGAAGAACAGCAGATGCAAAAGCTGTACATGATTTAAAGTAGCTAACCTTCCATGCTACCTTCTAATATTGGCTTCCCGCCTCTTTGAACAGCCATAGAGAAAATAGAAAACACTACAAATTACTGAAGAGTATTACTCTGATGCCACAATCAGCAAGCAAGTTATTTGAATATTTGAAAACAGCGAACTTGAGAAATCAAAACAAAAGGCCACACTCTCAAAAGTTAAAAAGATTAGTGCCAGCTGAATCCGCATGTACTCCTCCCACCAGAGTGACTATATTAATAATTGAGACATGTGGGTTGTGATAAGGAGGACATTCAGCCTACCTACTTGTCATTGTGCAAAGGAACAGTGCGCAATTGCAATTTGTTCAAATAATATGTACGTAAGAATCTATATAACAAAAATTTTAACCTATATTAAGAAATCAGTTTTACTTTCCCCCAGCTTTCATGATATGTCAATGCTATCATAAAGATGAAAAAGAAGGGAGATAACAAATCAGAAGTCAGCACACAGGTTTTTCTAACAAATGGCTGGTCCTCCTCCTTGGCAGACAACCTTCCACAACTGAACTTATCTTAAACAAGTAAGTATCTACCAAACTATCTATGAATAAATCTATACAATTATTCTGGTTATACTGAAATTGTCTGTGATAACTGTGACAATTATATTTTAAACTACATGGTATACGTGTACCATTTCATCTTAAAAATTAGCCAGAGTTAATTACCTATATCATGTCATTTTGGGTAACAGATGTTATTGTATACGTATGTGGAAGGAACTAGTAAAACCACATCTGACTATTCCTTGCCTGAGAAAACACTATGAAATTCAAGGGGTTGTCATGAGTCAAGAGATGACCTGAAGGCACATGCGCACACATGACTACAAATCGTGTATCGACCTATGATGACCCAATGGATTTCATAGCATTTTCTTAGGCAAGGAGTATTAGTGTTGCCATATCTGAAAGAAATATAAGATTTTTTAATTTCATTACTGGGGTGAGAAGTTGCAGTAAGCAATGTTTATTACTCCTAGAATGCAGCTTCTGGAGGGTCACATTTGAAGATAATTGCAGTCTTTCTTGAGTCATGCTTGGGAAAAGGGCAGCATATGAATGAAGTGACTGAGAGATTGATTCTTGTATTTTAAGTGTATTCCTTAAAAAAAAAAAAATAACAAGAAACTATAATCAGTAACAAAATGCATCACTCTTAGGATAAAAAGTAATAGCAAGAAATCACATTTTCAAAAGCAGCCAGCAAAGAATTATTTTTGTAAGTAATGTTTCAAGCTCTGAAATTAGCACACACAATGGGCCCCAAGCCAACTGTCTCATCCATAAAGGCAATTCATATAGATAGTTAAGTATATTCCTTTCTCAGCTAGTCTTAAATAAGCTGAGCATGAACTGATTAAACACCAGAGGGCGCGCACACACACAATCTTGGAGGCTTATTACATTTGTTCAGATCACATCACCATTAAGTTTATAAAATATAAAAACTAAGAAAAAAATTGGTAAGTGATAAAGATACATGTGATGTTTAGCTCATAGCATGTTTATGATGGTCAGAAGTCTGCAACTGAACTCCCACAAAGGTTAACTCATTGCTAAGGTGCCGTGCTTTATTACCATAATATTTCTGTTACTATAAATTAATCTTTGTATAGCATTAGTAGCATCTCAGAGAAATTTCTCCCATAGTCAAGATTATTCTTTTTTGATTGTCCATTTTTTAAATAATTACATAGACTTCTCCCTATTCTAACTCATTTAATGATGTCCTTACAAATCATTACAGCAATCTGTGATTCTGAGTGCTTCTGTACATCTGTAATCTCTTTTGTCTCACTGCATTTTTACTGAAAATGTAGCTTTTGTTGCATCGTGGCTTTAAGATGATATGAACCACTCTTAGTTGTATACGCAGTATCACAAGATATATATTTCCATATAAAATAATTTTTTCATTATGAAATATTATTTAAAATGTGGTTCAAGATAAAAAGCAAAAGGTATCCACTCCCTTAAGAGTAAAGGATACCTTGCTGAATGGAACTGTATGTCAGATGGGTTTGTGTGAAGAGAAAGGGGAATGTTTTCTTACTTTTCGCTTTCTACAACATTTGGAACCACTGCACTCTTTTATTTCCTCCTCCCCTTTCAACCAAAATAATGCTTCAGCATTTGCCGAACCAGACTCCAGTTCACAACAGTTTATGCTATAATAAATAAATTTCTAAGGTGCTACATACAAGCCTTGGGTATTTTTGCTACAACAAACTAACATATTAGTTTTTCAAAATTTCAGTCAGAGATAAATTATTGAATGATTAAATACTTTACACCCCACAGAATAGCATATATTGTATTGTACCCAATCAAACCTTACACAAGGAAATTATTTGAGTGTTTTCCCCAATGCAGGTTGCTGGGATGTTCAAAAAAAAAGAACCTTTTGAGGCATAGCAGGAGGAAATCCTCATCTGTGTAAGAATGCTTGCACATACACTTAACAGAACTATTTCCTATGTTACTGAGTGTCAAAACATGCTCAGCTGCTTATGTCTGTATTTGTACAATAAATGCTGCCTTTGTATCTGAAAATGATATTTATTACTTATTTTATTGTCAAAAGATTTTAAGATACCCATCTCTGAACATTCAGATGTTGCAGAAATATAATCAGAACAGTGTGTAAGTATACAATCATAACTAAAACAAAGGTGGGAACAAAATCAGCAAAGTTTCCCAATAAACCCAAGGTACCTAGAGAAGAAGCTTACTCCCAACCAAGCCATGTGCATCTTTTTTTGTTAATTTCCACTTCTTAAATAAAGTTTTCCCAAAAACAGTGTATAAAACTTAGACCAACTAAAACAGAATTCAAAATTTCTAATAGGGTCAAACATCAATAGAACATTTAGAACACTTATAGGTTCTACATGCCAGCCAACAGACTACAACTCAGCCTGTTAAAAACTGGCAAATGTATACTTTGGGAGACGGAATTCCATAAATAAGCGAGCAATGCTGAAAAAGTCCTTCTCCCCGTTTCTACCAAGGTAGCCACTACAGGTCAATGAATGCAGTCCCTGTTACAGATCTCCATGTTCTCACAGGTTTACACAACACAGGTTGTTTGACAAATAACTTGGTCCAAACTATGCATATTTTAAAGGCCAATACTTGTACTTCAGATTAAGCTACAAAATGAATGGGCAGCCAGTATAGCCACAAAGTATTCTAAGCTGGATATTACCAGAACATGAGTAACTGAAGCAAGATCTGCAGTGTTAATGTCACATCTGATTTGCCAGACAGAGCTGGTAAAAGGCATTTCTGACAACTGTGCTTCCTTAGCCACAAATATTGAAGAAGCCCTAGTCAGAAAACTTGCTTTTTCAAAAGAACCAGAATCCCATTCAAGACTGCTTGAACACTTCTATTTGGATCTGCCACCTTTCTAACCCAAAGCTTTTTCTGCCTTGTTGCAATTAATTTTTTCAGCTTGTTAATACTTTTGTTTTCCAAACAGCCTCTAGCAACTTCTTCACAAATTTTACAGCCTCCCTGAACTTACTCTGAAAAGGGTCACAGTAGTCTTTAATGAGAAAAGTTTAATAGTTTCAGACACTTCTTTTCTAGAAATCAATGTTTGTTTCTTCTCAGGAACTTTATAAAACCACGACAAGGAGATATTTCTGAATAACTTTCAGAATTTCTAAGTCTGACTATATCACTGTTCCTAGAGCAGCCACCTGTGTACCCGCTTGAAGACAACCAAAGGTGGGGGAATAGGTGTAACACATGAATATTGTGCCTCTATTCCCCTCTGCACTGGGAAAATACAGCAACAGGTGGTACACAGAATGCTTTCAGCTCCATCTTACCACTCTAAAAAGATGTAATATTTCACTGCTAACCCCAAGACCATTTAACTATGTATTTAAAAATTCAGGTTTAATACAATCTAACAAAATATAATATAATCTAACAAAAAATGTATATTCTATGTGCAAAGCACAACATTACCTTTTAAAAAACACAGTGGCCTAGGTCTAGGGCAGCGGTTCTCAACCTGTGGGTCCCCAGATGTTTGTGGACTTCAGCTCCCAGAAGCCCTGAGCATTGACCATAGTGGCTGGGGCTTCTGGGAGCTGAAGTCCACAAACATCTGGGGACCCACAGGTTGAGAACCACTGGTCTAGGGGATTCTGTAAGCTGAAAGAGTCACAGAAGGACTCTTTCTCTACAGAACCCAAGGAGGCCCCACAAACCATCCACTCTATTCCAGAGGGTTCCACAATACTCTGCAATAGATTTTCAGCTTCAGGAGAAATTGCTGAACCCTCTGTTTGTGAAAGCTAACATTTTTCTTGCAAACTAGAGCTCCAGTTTTAAATAAAAAACTCAAATGCGGCTAATGAAGCTTGATGAAACTCGGTTGTACATCATATTAGCAGCCATGGTGGGCCAAGAGGCAACAGACAAATGATTCAAATGAATAATAAATAAATGAAGCAAAGAAAAAGAGGGAGATTTCTATTATTTCTATAATGTTGAACTTAGACCATTCTATCAGCTATACTGAAAGTGTAATTCCACAGGGTTCTCTTTCTCCCTGAACTATTTCCAGTCCAGCTAGACATTACAAGGCTGCTATTTAATTAAAAATTGGTTTTTAATTTAATTTAATTTAATTAAATTTAATAAAAATTTAATCAAAAATTCCTCAACCCACCATCTATGCTTTTATGTTACATCATTTAGATTGTAAATCTGAAAAGGTAATGCCATTTATTTACATCAGGAGTACATATCCCTACATTTCTAAAGATCAAAGAAGAAAAAAATAATAAAGAATGCTGCAGGAAGGCTTACAGAAGAACAGTTAATGTCAGGTTTTTTAACAAAAAAGAGAATTTTCTATATAAAACTGCAGCACCTTTTAAATATGTAATAAACTATTCTCCTAGAAACAAGTAGCTTTGGATGGCAAAGTTTGTACCTGAGTTTTTAGAGAAATAATTAGTTTACATAAAGTACCATATTATGTATTCAGACAAATTACAGCAAAGGAACAGATATAAAAACAAGTAGTGTCTCATCTCAAAGGATCCAAAAATGGCTTTATTGTGAAACCATTTATTGCTGTTCTTGCTGTCATAATCATTATCATCATTATTACAACATTCTTTTCAGAACTCAAAGCAAGCTAGAAAATATTTTAAAAAACACATTATGAAAAATTCACAAAATACAAAAGTTAAAAGGAAATTAAATTTAAAATCAGCTAAAACACAAACACGCATGCTAGAAAAATACAGCATATTGTTTAGATGGGATGAGCCTTATACAGTCAAACATTAGTAGAAACAGAAAAGTCTTTACTCGTCTGCAAAAAGGAAGTGGGGGCCTTCTTCTCTTGTGATCTTCGCATGCACAAATGTGTGGTCTCATAAAACGTTGCATCCTGCTATAGTGCACTGACTATAATGGGACGCAACACTTCGGCTTTTTTTGTTTTCCACAGAGAAACAGAACAGAACCCCTGTATATACAAAAGGTGCACTGTACTATTTAATTATTATCTGTTTTACTGCTAACCCACTTTGAGAAAGACATCTGATTATTTTTAAACAATATTTTTACTACAAGTTCAACAATTGCTTCAAATAAATCTTAAGATGCATGCCCCTTTTTTATCTAGAGTTTACCACCTGACCTATTTTTTTTTCCTGTGACAGAATCTAAATGTAACTGTAACCTTGTTTATATTCAGACCAATTTATTTCAATGGAATAATTCTAGAGGTTTTTTCCCCAATGTGCACAAATGCATTTCTTCATAATTTGTTTAAGATCAGGACAAATTTATTTTGTTCCCCCACCATCACCAGTACTACCTCTCTAATGATGAGAGCAACACAGTGAAGACATAAGCTACAAGAAGGGAGTATGGAAGACCATTATAAATACTGTGACAATTTTTACCTGCCTTCGTTCCACATTGGGAGAAAGGCAGGATAAAAACAAAATTTTAAAAATCCAACCTAGCCTGAGGGGAAAAGATTCTGTTTCACATTTGAGCATAAATAGAACGTAGCCATGGGGCTCTTCAAACAGATGATTATTCAGATACAAAAGAGTACTGTAGCAAGCTCCACTAACACAAACAGGCTGAAAAAAACAACAGGTTTCACGGTGAAGAACTAGCACTGATATCACAAAACACTATTCATAAATGAATCTGAATAAGCTTTGAAATGAATATAGCATTTTAAAATTTCAGTTCTCAAATTAAGTTAATTCAGGCAAAATATAGCTATATATTCTTCTACTTAATCACCACTAGCAGAAACCGATCACTCCAGCTCTATGATGTAACCTACAAGGTGAACATGTAGACTTCCAGATGTTCACTGAGTTGTAACCTTGCCTGAGACATCCAAAATCTGAGCCATTCACTTCACAGATCTATCACCTTCATGTCTCTGTCATTTTGTACTCAGTATCATATACTCTGAGAGGCCCTGAAAGTGGGTACAGAAGGGCTGCAGTGGGAAGAAGGACTCTCTTTTGCATGACTGCTGCACTGTACATAGCCTCTCCTATATTTCTTTTTGTTGCTTGCGGTTACTGAATGCCTTCAAGTCATTCCTGACATGACCACCCTAAGGCGAACCTAGAGAGTCAAGCTGGTGTAGTGGTTCAAGCGTTGGACTAGGGCACTGGAGACCAGGGTTCAGTTCCCCAGTTGACCGCAGAAACCTACTGAGTGACTTTGGACATGTCACACGCTCTCAGCCCTAGAAAAGTCCTGGGATAGTTTTGCCTCAGAGTCACCATACACTGGAAACAACTTGAAGGTACACAACAAGAACATGGTGAATCTACCATGGGAAAGAGTTGTTCAGAAAGGGTATGCCTTTGCCTTCCTGAGGCTGTGACCTGTCCAAAGTCACCCAGTGGGTTTCCTTTTAGACATAACTAAAATTGTAGGTGTCTTACTACAGAAACTAAATAGAAGTCAACTGAGTTTCAACCTGATGACATGGACATTAAACAGAAAAGAAAGAAAATGGCTGGGTCAAAAACTGTTCCAACAAATCTACTGTATTTTGCCACCAGTTCATTCCCCCCAACCCCCAAGACCATGAGATGAAAAAGTCTCATCCCATTTTGAGGTCAAAACATGAGCTAGTACAAATGACTGGTTAAAAAAGCATCAATACTGATGAGCTGAAGTCATACATTGACCTGCCGGTCCTGATGGAGGTATATCATGGACAAGAAGCCCTGGAAGAAATATAGTATCTGGTCTCAAGGGACTGTGGCTACAGAAAAATGGCCAGCTAGAATAGATTTTGTTAACTTACTAAGCTTCTTTAAAAATCTATACTAAAACCATAGGGACTTGCTATAGTTTAATGTTCATGTAGCTGTTTACACTTCCTGCACTGTAATTGGTTCTCTCAGCCTCTCTAATTCACAACGATTCAGTGGATGTTTCTGAATCTCATTTTTACAAGATCTTTCAGCCATATGATGTAAAGGACGAATTTTCCATCTTCTACATAACTTGAATTTCCAGCATACCACTTTTTGTCATTTATTACTCATATAGTACTTTTTTTTCCTCTCAGAAAACTACTCTGCCCACATCTCAGGTGCTTCTTTTCTGGAGAACCTTCCCTCTTGGCAGCTCCAATCAGCCTGTGCAGCCCTTTAAAAATCTGCCTCTGGTCTTCCTCTTCCTCCACCAGCCACTGCCTGGCCAGCTAGGGATGGCTCACAGCCCAATTTCTCAGCACCACAAACCCTCTACCAGTGCCCTCCATACACCCAGAGAAGGAGATAGGTGAAAAAGAGGAAGTAAAGGGACACGATGCTGACCCCCCCTCTCTCTCCTTTCTCTGACTTGATTTGAACCTGTTCTTCCCACCATGTCTTGGCCCCCCTTCCATAGACACACACACACACATTTTGATATTTGCAATCTTTCCACTTTTGCAAGGGTTCTGCACTCCAACCCTAGTGAATGTGAGGGCTGATTGTATTCCCTTCCATTCCTTTCACAACCCCCTAATGTGTAAATTACTTTACATATGACTGCTGAGAATCATAATTTTGTACTTTTGAACATCTTCTTCCTCACACTTTGTAAAATCCTTTCCACAAAATCTTAACACTTTATCTGATTCTCATGCTTTGTGTGTACTGCTTCCTTTTCAGTTCTGAAAACTTAACAAATGCTACCATGTTTTTATTTCTCTGCAGTCAATCTTTTCTCCAAGTTTCAGGAGGTGGCTTCTTGTTCCCTTTTCTCTGCTGTAAATGCTTTAAAATGCACAAGTTTAAAAAATTATTTCATTTTGACTTCCTATATTGTGGGAAGTCTTTCTTCTGCTGATTCATCTATGCATTTTCTCATATGTTGTGCATTTTTTCCATAGAAATTTCAGCCAATATATGTCTTCAGTTATTGACCACATAGAACCCACTTGACAATTGCTCAGTTCCAACTGGCACATCACTTAGTCTTTCAAATGCACGCACCTATGTGTACGTATTAATCAACCCATTAAACAAAATCTGTTCATTACCAATTCATGAGAGCTCTCTGAGAGCTCTTAATACTGCCAACACCCAGTGCAACTCCAGAGACAAGCCTACACCCTCCTACCCAGCTAGGTGGAAAGGCATCCTCTGAAAGGAGGAGCACAAGGTTGACAGGATCATCCTGTCCTTTTGCATGTTCTGGAATAAAATGAGGAAAATCTCCAGTTCTTGTACTGGCTCTGTAAATTTCGTGATGCAGAGAGTTTTCTGGAAGTGTTCTCTACATGTGTACAGTAAAGTGAAAGAACAGAAGGATTTGCAAGACTTCCTCCTGCTACCAGAGGAAATTCATGGAGCAGGTGACAATTTCTTTTCTCTGGTTGATCCACAGGCTCTCCAGTTACAAGATTTCTATCCATTAACAAGTTTCTTAATCATTACAACAGGGATGGGAACCATGCTGCCCTCCAGATCTTACTGGACTGCAGTTTCCAGTTTTTCTCACCACTGACTATGATATTCAAGGCTGACGGGAATCCCAATAAAACAACTTCTGGGAGCCATGTGATTCTCATCCACCATCATCCCCCAAAATACGGACATACTCCAGTTAATAAAGTAGATGTGTTCTTGGACATTACCTCTTTAATAAAAAATTTGGTACCAGAAGTAGAAATAACATGGGACGAAGAGGGATATACTCCTACACCAGAAAAAAAGAAGAGTAGTTCATTATGTTTCACCACTGTTGTTATTCCAAACTTACAGCATTCACATGTGAAATGAACCAACCAGGCCAGATAAGCCTTGCATAAATAAACAAAAATATTTTGAACTTTCCAGAGACCACTTGAAAGCTTCTTCCAAAATGCCTCCAAATTATTTTTGATTTCACTAGCCGCAGCTTTAATTATGATTTTCATTTGGTGGCCAAATTTATAGTTTTTGGGTTTTTTTTTAAACATGCTAGGGGTAGCTAGTGAGGCCGGCTAAGAAAGCTGCTCTTATTTTTCCTGTGAAAAATGGCATACACCATTAGAGTAGGATCAGCTGACCTCTAACTTACTCTAACCTACCCTATTCTTTCTCAGCTCAAGCTCTATTGCTTGCTTACTTCAGACATGAATTTGCAACCTGCCATCTGAAAGTCTGTGTTTCTGTAGATCTTCACCACTCTCCCAATGGCAATGCTGTTTAAAAAACTTTCAGACAGACTGAGGAGGAGGAAAAGAGGAGGGACTGATGGGTAGAAAAAAACTTTGTGGTCAGAAGCTTTGTTAACTGAGGTATACCTGTACACAATTTATTATTACCATCATCTCCTGTTATTTCATGTTGGTACTTTAACATCTACTCCATTTTATAGTTAGTTACCAATATTCCCTTATTCAAAGAAACTCAGTTATTTTCTTTTAAAAGGAAGGAGGGCTTTACTCACAAATGGATTAATCACAAACAGCCAAGAATTTGAGGTTCTGCATGTTGGAATATGGGTCTGGAAATTCATCAGCAGCTGGCAGGGGTATGATGGGTGAAAGGGCTGCTGTATCACAGGTAGTAGAAGAAGACATTGAAATGTCATGGAGGAGTAGCATCTCTCTATAGTGACAGGAAACTCTGACAAGTTCTGTCAAGTTCTCAGTCAGGATAACAGTGACATTTTTAAGCAAGTTACTCTGCCATTTTTTTATGGTGAGAACACATATTTAAGTTTGAATTATATTTAAATTTTAGAAACAGTAAGAACCCAAGTCTGTTTTTAAGTAATTCACAAATGCCAATAAATTCAAAGTTCAAGTACACATGATTAGGCCCCTCAGACATGTCAGTATAAGTATAGGAGTACCAGTGCCTTAATTTTGTGGCTTATAGTCCAACTGAACATCTCTATATGCACAGTGATATCAACACTGCTATGTTATTGTGAATAATTCGACTGATGTTACATGATAAAACTGTACTGATGAAGCAAGTTCAAGAATCCCTTGGTGGGAATGCACATTCAAAATTCAAAAAGCTGCCCTAACTGAATTAATAGTACTGGAAGCATTCCTCACAGAACAATAGCAGATGGCTGAAAATTGTAAAGATAATTTCAATTCTATATACAATCAAAATTGTAAAGATAATTTACGGACATTCTGTATTTATTTAAGCTTATGCCTCAGTTGACTAGGCAAGCTGCACCTCAAAGGCTGCAGAAAGCTCTTCAAGAGTTTGTGTTCACAGTAATGGCATGATGTTGTAATGGCCAGCAGGGAATTGTGCTATTATTCTGTAATCACAAGCAGAATACAGCAAATTTTGAAGTGAAAAACACCACCAAAAAATCAGTTTTTAGTTGCCGCTGGTTTCTTTCTAAATGTTGAGTAAAGTGTGATCTGCTTGAAGCACTGTCTTGGTCATTTTCAGGCAGCAAGAAAAACTTTATAAAGTTGGTTAAAGAAATGGAAACTGTATTCAGTCAAGTCAAAGAAAAGTATGCTTTATTTCTTAAACAAATACATTAAGATAACTATTTAGGAAAATAAAAGAACAATAGCAGGAATATAACCTTTCTGATTTTTGAAAAGGACACCAGTACTGTCAGCTCTCCACATTTGCAGGTTTCATTTTTGTGGATTTGATTATTCATGGATTATTTGCTGTCACCTCTGCTGCGTCCCTATGCCATTTTTTATAGGGACTGCAGGGTCGTGAGACTGAGAAACTGTGAAAGAGGCGTGTAAGTCCTTATTAAAAATGGTGTGGGGTAAAAGCAGGGGTGGCATTAAGCTACACCAGCCACCCATTTCTGTCTTATGAACCCTGATGCCTCAAAGAAATCCATGGTGGGTTGAATATGGTGATCATACTTTTTTGTGTACTAAATAAGGTTTGGGAAGGCCTAGAATTATTCATGGTTTTTTCACTTTCACGGGAATCCTGTGCCCCTAACCCTGGCAAATGTGAAGGGATGACTACACTTCAGAAACAATTTAGGGATGTAAGATGAACTAAGTGGGGAAGCTACAACCTATAGCTCCAAAGTGTTTGGAAACAAGCCTGTAGCGGCCTGTTCAAACGTGTCCAATCGAACTGTCAAAGGGCGAAAAGATTTATAAGGCAATCCTAACCCCCTCATAGTACTTGTTGATGAAGTTAGGATCTGGCAATAGTTCTCCTTTACTGGTATGAAGGAGTTGTGCTTCTCCTGTTGGCTCACACTATGCCCATGGATAGCTCCATTTCCCATGAGGCTATTCCTACGAGCAACAGTCAATACAAATTCCTTTGGATCCACCAGATCCAAAGCTCTGAGGATCTCTATGGAGACTGATGGTTAGATATAAGCTAATTTTCATCCCATTCTAACCAACAGAAGTAAAGGTTTTAAAAAACACAAGGGGGCACATGCAACATTCACATTCCATTCTGGCTGGTAGGAGGTGGCAAGGCTTCAGATGTGATGGCACATTCATTATACAGCATTCCATGCAGAACTGCCCTGTCCTTCATTTCATGTAACTCTAAATTGTATAATCTATTAATACAGTAATATGTATTATAAAAGCCTGATCCAGAACTCTTTCTAAAACAATCTCCGTAATTCATGTGAATCAGTAAGCCACAGAATCTACATAGACATTTTCAGATTATTAATTTTTTTAAAGTTTAGGATTTTTAAAAACAACTTTTTATATGTTTTAAACATATAATTTTGCATGCAAAATGTGATTCTGATAACTTCACAAAGGCATATGGGTCTCCACCTTGGTGTAACTCAGTAATGGGAATTATGCACCCCTCCAGATGGTGTTGGACTCAGCTCCCAAAAGCACTAGCCAGTGATGAGCACTGCTATAGTCCAAGGGATATGTACCTGAACAATATCTGGAATGCCTCTGATGGAAGTGAACCCTGAAGTCAGCAAAGAGTATTATTACCTATTCAGAAGCAAGTTACTGATATATTCCCTAATCACAACAACATCTTTCATCAAGAAAATATTCCTGTCACAATTTCTTGATTGATCTCTTTTAAAGTATATTTTTAATTCTGCAAAAAGTTTCACAAATTGCAGCAGAATGCTGTTAAGATGGACAACCATCTATTCCTTTCCCACACAACAGGAAACTCAGGGCAAGAAATTGTGTTGTCTTGCCAAATCAGCACATGCCCCTTGACAGCAGTGACTAACAGTCCTACACTTCTTGAAACCCAAGCATATTCATCACAAAAGGTAATCTTTCCTTTTTAAAAAGATGACATCGCATTAGACCTAATCTTTACACTAGGCACATGCGGACAAAAGTCATGGGCTACACCCTGTTTGAATGCGGGTTTGTTTTTCATTACTGTACATCTTTCAAAAATCTGGTCACAGCCCACCTTGTTGCTCAAAGCCTACCATTTTGAAAGCTACATCCAGATTTAGTGAAAAAGATGGATGCACCTTTATATCTACGCACCCAACTTAATGATCATTTGTATCCTAGACAATAACAAAGCCAACTTAATGACAAATAGCATATTAGTCAATGACGAACCCATACTGAACACCTAGTACTGTACACACTCAGCATCCTTAGGGTGAGTCTATGGAATAGCTGTATTTGCAACAGCCATATTTCATTTTGCACATGTAAACAAAAATATCATGTGGCATGAAGATTACAGAAACATGCAATCTATTCCATTTCTCAACCCACCTCTGTTGATTATGTAAATGTGCCACACCTTCCTGAATACTTCCAATTTCCATTGATACTGGAAGCTAAAAAGGGTTTGGCTTGTGGGTACTTGAATGAAGAGAACCCCAGAGAGCACCTGGGATCTTCTAGTACCACCAGAAAAGAATACTGCTTGAGCAAACCCTGTAGCACTGAAGTTGGCAGTACTAGGGTGGACAAATCAATGCTCCGACCCAAAATAAGACAGCCTGCTACTATGTCTCTAGCCATGTGAGTACTCAGAACAAATAAGGGGCGGGACCCCTAAGATCTCTAAGAAATCACGACAAGAACGAAGTACGTGATTTAAATTGTCGAGATACCAGAGTGATCTGTGCGCTCTAGCAAAATATGACATCGTTCCTCACGTTAGGCCGTAAAAGCCTCGGAAATATCCGGCTGGTTCCGGAGTCACTGGGACAAGCCAGGCAATAAATGTCCAGATGGATCAGGGGATGGGGTCCCAAATCTGGAGCCCAGGCAGAGGCCGAGGAAGAGACAGCAAGACTCTCCCTCCCTCCCTCGCTGATTCTTCCCCCGCAACCCGTTTGACAGGCCCGAACCCAGGCGGGCGCCATGCTAGAAACCAAAATGGCTGCCCCGGGAAAGGCGGCCCAGCCCGAGGAGCCGACAGGGGGCTGTGCCGAGTGACGCCCGCCCCGCCACGCCCCGCCGGACTCGCCACACACAGGTACTTTCTCCTCCCCTGCCGCGTCCCCCCCCCCGCCACCCGCGCCTCCGCCGTACCACCGGTGTCCCCACCTCGCTCCTCGAAAGCCGGCAGGCCCCCTTCTCTGACCTTCCCGCTCCCCTCCTCTGACCCTCCACGGACCTACCTCGCCTCCGTCCCGGTCTTATTGTGCCCCCCGCCTGCCTGCCCCATCACCCGGCTTTCGGCCCTGCCTTACCTGGAGCTCGGCTCTTTCCACCTCCCAGTGAGCGCGCTCCATCTCGAAGCGAGCCCACTCGTGCTGGATGTAGTGCAGGATCCCCGGGATGGTGTAGTGTTGAGGCCGGGACAACTCCGACCCGGTGCCGGGGCCCACGGCTTCCTGAGCCGCGGCCGCCGCCGGGCCTTGAGGCGGCTGTTGTTGCGGCGGCGGCTGTGGCGGTAAACCCACGCCGCCAGGCCCCGCACAGCCCTGGCCGAGCAGCGGAGAGTTCACGTTCCCTCCGGTGGGCGGTAGCGGCTGCTGCTGGGCCCTCGGGCTGGCCCCCGCCATGATCCCCCCGCCGGCGCCGGGATGTTCGTCCATTGTCTGTGGGGAGTCCTCCCTCCCCTTTCCTCCCTTCCCGCCTTGGTTGTCTTGCTGACTCCTGAGAGGCGCTGGCTGCGAGGAGGGACCGGCCCCGGGAGGGGGACCGAGGCCACGCGGAGGAGCAGCCGCGCGTCAGAGCAGCGCCGAACTCGAGCCGCCGCCGCCGCCGCCGCCGCCGCCGGCCGCCATTACGGTCTCAGCTCCATCATCGGCCGGACAGAATCACTCAGCTCGCTCGCTCACCCACCCGCCCACACGGGCGCGCGGGGGGGAGGATCGCACGGCATGCTGGGAAAGAGCACCGCCTTACTCCGGCGGCGGAGTCGCCTTGGTGTACGCATGCGCGAGCGTATTTGCGGGACGCCGAGGAGAGCCAGGGGTGCTTGGTCTCTTCTCCTGGGCGGGCTTGTTTTCTTTTAAATCTAATTCTTTCACTCAACCTTTCACCTGTTCCCCGTGATTTGTACCTTGTAAAGCAAAAGGGTCACGACTGGCCTGCGCTTTGGAAGCCTAACGTTTGTTGTTGTTGTTGTCTTGGCCGTATGCGCAGCGCCTTACCCTTCACTTTTCGCATTTTCCCCCTTCATATGTGATTTTTAGCGCCTTTGCCTCACGAAGACTCTGGAGGAGCGTCGAAAGTTTGCATGGTGTATTTTGTGCATTTTTGGTTGGCTCAAAATAGGTGTTTCTATTTTTGGGATGTTGCTGTATTTTCCTAAAATGTATAGAAATCACTTTGGGGGGGGGGGAATACTTAGACGCACCCACGAAGATGCTCGCTAGGTTTTATTGTTATTATTATTTGTTTTAATTCAGAACGATACTAATGCTTAACATTTGTGAAGTACTTCCAAGAGTTCAGAATGCTCATTGATAGTTTGGTATGCAGGGTCCAGTTGGTCACTCATCCTCCATACTGCAGATGTCAAGAGTGGAATCTGCACGTGATACTTTATGATTTGTATCTGAGGCCACTTCAGCGCTATGCTGTTGGTGTTTACTATTCCACTTTCCGCATCCTACCTATGGAATCCTGGGTCTTGCAGTTTAGGGAGGGGCCTTTAGAATTCTCAGCCAAAGAGCTCTTTGGGCGCAGTCAACAGAATTCCACAGGATGTTGAAAGTGGAGTAGTAGCACTATAACAGCTAAGTGCAGAAATGGCTTCAGTCTCGTGGCGATTTACCTGCTCTACCAAGTCAACTTGACATAAAACCCTACCACAGAGCTTTCCAAACTTCATGTTGGTGACACTTTTAGGTACGCATCATTTTGTGACACAGTAATTCTGTTTTACTAGCAAACGAGGTTAAACTAACTCTTTATAAGAGATACACATACATAAATTGTAATAACAACATGTATGGGACACAACATATCTCATGAAAACCTTTCATATATTTAAAAATATATGATTTATAAATAACATACATTTCAAAGATTGTAAGTGACACACCTACACACTTCAGGCGACACACTAAAGTGTCACAGCACACCATTTATAAAGCCTTCCCCTACCGTGTAATCTACTGGTTTTTTCTCTACTGATAGCTGTAATGAGGACTTCACTTGACAAAGGAATTGCCTGTACTGTGTAGTAGATGTACATGTAAGTCCTCTGAGTGTGTACAGAGTACATTCCCCTGAATTAGGATGGCTTTCCAGGTCAGATGTTATCTTTGCAGGAAGGTGGTACACTGCCAGTTAGTAAGTTGTCAGTGCTTTCAAAATGTTGGGAGTGGCATTTTACCCACCAGCATTCTAAGTATGGTCTGTTATCTAATTCTGATGGTAAGTTTTTAAAAGACTGCCGATGTCTCTTTTCCATGTTTCATTCCAAAGTCTCGATTGTAATTTCTCTCACAGTTTATAGTCTTCCAGTGGGCAGCTACTGTTGACTGCTCCTTCAGCTCACTTAAAATGGTTTCCCTGATGTTGGGTTATGCCAGCAAAAGATTCTTGGCATTGCAGTTGCATTCCTCACATGTCTATAGCTGACTCCTTGGGTGGACAAGGAGACTACTTCCCTAAACACATGCATTGCACACTCTTTCTCTCGCCCAGGATGTGAAGCATACTCTGATTTTACCACTGCTGTTATTATTACGCTGTCACCCAAAGTAGCAAGGCAGCAAATAGAAACAAGTACAGGCAGCCAGCTACTAGTATCAAATTACTACTATGAGTATGGGATTAAATTAAGCAAGGTTGACCTCTCACTGCATAAGGAGGCAGAACTTTCTGAGTGATCCCTCCAGGGACACTTTGGAAACTCCATCTGTGGAAACTCCATTGTGGAGATGTTTAAAACAGAGTTATAGCTTCAGGGAACATGCCTTCTTTGGCCTTTCATAAACTACTCAGCCATCTTTACAGGCTATATTCTTCTTCTTAAAAGGAACAGACTGCTAGACAAGCTATATATCTCCATTTCCTTTTATATATTCATAATAAGTAGAGAACACTTGAAAATAAAAGTAGATTTCCTTTAAACAAAGTGACTACAGGAAAGTGTCCTTTTTCATACTAATCACACATAAGCATAAGTCTCATAAAAAAAGAATCCTTTTTGTTCCAAAGAAATGTTGATTGAGATAATTGGGTTTTTAAGGCCACAGTCATGAAACCATTGTCTATAACCATGCAGTGTGCTGCAGTCAGAATTGCTCCAATCCTTCCAACAGGAACAAACAGCTGAAGTCATTTTGAAAATTTAATATTCTCTTTAGTACTGGGGGGGGGACAGAGAGGCAAGGTCAAATGAGTACCTGTGAGTCACTTGCTGTTAAAGGCTCACTTGAAACAAATAAAAGAGCATCGCTTGTCATCTAGTTGTATTTAGGAAAACGTCTTATCTGCCTTGAGTGGAAGGCTTATACGGAATTTTCCAACCCCTTCACTATACATATGCAAAGAAATACTTACAGCAATAGACAATCAGAGGAAAATACAAAACCAGGACCTAGTTCCTGCAAAAATCCCATTTTTGTTGCCATAAGTACTTCAGCATAAACAGTGGAAAGGATCTTGCCAGTCTACTCTGGACAGGTTGGCACTGTAATTGTTTTTAATGCTAAAATGCTCAATGAAATACAAAAAAGGTAGGAATGTGACACAGAAAACACTGGAATTGCAACTAGTTGGAAACACAATGTTGAGCAAGGGTTTGCTGCTGAATGTACACCTGAAAATGTGTTGCAGCCAGTTACCAAAATGAAAACATTTATTTACCTGTTTGCCATGTTCACAAATTTACATTTCTAGATGTACACAAGAAACACCAAAGGCATGAACTAAAAATACAACTTGTGATTGTAGATTCACTACATGAAGCATCTCTCTATAACGCTCCAACTCTAAAACCAACCTACAAAACACATAAAAACATCCTACGACTCAATAGGGTTTGGACAGCTAATCAAATGCATAGTGATTTGATTTTTAAGAACACAAGAAAAGCCCTCTCATACAAGACCAAAGGCCTGTCTTGCACAGCATTCTGTTCATACAGTGCTTAAGCAGATGTGAAGTTCAGAAGCATAAACTCAATAACCTCCTCCTGCAACTAAGTTCCCTATCATCTGTTCCTAGTGCTTCTGCTACTGGAAATGATAATATAGCCATCATGACCTTTTGTCTTATTGTCCATGAATTTGTTGAAACTTTTTAAAGTAGGTATGCATGCGTTTGATATGCCCGTGAACCAGTTTACTGCCTTTGAGATCTTGCTAAGGCTGCACAGACTGCCAAAAGGCCAAGCAACAAAACTGGAATTGAATCATGTCTGGCTTTGAAAAAGCAGATGTTTTTAATTGTTAAAACAATATAGTGGGTGTGTGTATTGTGAACTGTCGCTAGTCATGGAAGTCTCCAGGAGAGGCAGTCAACTTTGGAGAGAGGGACTGGTTATAGTTAGTTTGGGAGGGTGGGGGCCTGTAAAAAAACAGCCTTGAGGGGCACACTGCTCATCCCTGTTTTTTTAAAAGCCATACAGATGGATGACCATCACATCCACCAATATATGCATTCATCTGTTCAGAGGATTACACTCTACAATCCTACTTTGATGTGGGTAAATTACAATATACTGTATTATGCTATAACTGATATTGGTAGAGTGGAGGATTAATTATGTCCCTTCCTTTCTTTTGAATTTGTGGTGTTGGTTGCTTTTGTTGTTTTAAAATGTCCTATTCTTCAGCTGAAACTTCATGATGGAGGATATATCGAGGACATTATAGTTTTGAAAAGCAAAGACATTCTGTAGTATGCAGAAGAGTAGGCAAGGGTAGCTATTCCCCCCAATACATTTTGCAGTTGCTTGAAAACATACTTTTATATAATTGAAAAGATGTAATGATATAATAAAGAACTACAATTTTACTTGGCATAAGAGAAATGAAAAAAGAATAAAATCTGTATCAAAGTAAAATAGCAACAGAGTAATGAATTCAAATTGATACAAAACAGGTTTAAAACAAACAAAAGGAAGTAATTACACAACACATAATTAACTAATAATCCATATTCATGGGATATTACAATTTGGTGTTAGTGGTATTTGAAGGCTTAGATCATTACCTAGCGGAGGGATATAAGTCTAGCTAATAGCTGTAACAGCAAGAACCAGAAAGTGTTTCGAGACTCTGTACCAAGCATCTGATTCAAGAAGAGAAGATGTTGGGGCTCGTATCTATCTGGGCCTAATGCTCTCTGACTTGGAAGTGTTTTCCCACTAATTGCTGGGGAAAAGGCATATTGCCCATGTAATTCTCTCTGACCGCCTCATATGTGTCCTTGGCTAATCCTAGCATTAAAAACATTTTAGGGCTAAACATTTTGAGGCTATGCCTTCCTATATTTCCCAGAGTCAGATGTAGTGATAAATTGGGAAAAACATCAACATCATGTCCTGACTAGTAGGATGATTCTGTCCTGGGCCTGGTGTTGTTTAACATCTTTGTAATGACTTAAATGATGGAATAAAAGGTAAACTTATCAAATTTGCAGGTGACACCAAATTAGGAGGGGTAGTGAATAGTTCAGAGGGCAGGAACAGGAGTCAAAATGACCTTGATAAATTGGAGAGCTGAGCCAGAGTAACAAAGTGAATTTCAACAGAGATAAATGTAAGATACTACATCTAGGCAGGAAAAATGTAAGGTTCAAATATAAGATGAGCGACACCTTCCTTGAAGCAGTACACATGAAAAGGATCTAGGGTTCTTTGTAGACAACAAGCTAAACACAAATCAGCAGTGTGATGTATTGCCTAAAAAAGGCCAAAGACTCTATTCTGCTTTGGTCAGACCTCATCTAGAATACTGTGCCCAGTTGTCACCACAATTCCAAAAGGATGTTGACAAGCTGAAATGTGTCTAGAAAAGAGTGACTAGGGTGATCAAAGGTCTGAAAACCAAGCCTTGTAGGAACAACTTAGTGAGTTGGGTATGTTTAGCTTAGAGAAAAGAGGAGACATGATAATCATCTTTAAATACCTGAAGGGATTTTACATAGAAGATGTAATCTGAACCAATACATTTAAAGTACAAGAAAAGGAATTCCATCTAAACATTAAGAAGAACTTCTTGACAGTAAGACAGTTCAACAGTGGAATAGAAGGTGCTAGAGTCTTCTTCCTTGAAGTGTTTAAAGAAAGATTGGATGGGCATTTCTCCGGAGTGCTGTACTTGCATATTCTTGCATGGCAGGGAATTGGACCAGATGGTACCTGTGGCCCTTCCAGCTTTTAGGATTCTATGCATTCATCAGGCAGTCCTTTGTGTTATGCTTTCCACTTTCTCTCTGTCTCAACTCTTAATTCGTAGTATGATTGTGAATCAAAGGTTAATAGTTTTCTATTCATTCTCAATGAAGAAGAAATGGGAGCTTGCACACGTTTTGGAGAATCACTTTTTAAAATTAGTGATGTTTCGGTATGATAGCTTATTTAGTTATATTTTAACTTTCAAATAATCAGGCTTTGACACTTTAGGCTTGCTGAAAGCTGCCTTGGGTCCCATGTCAGGAAAAAGGTGGCCCTTGTCTGTTGTTTAAAATAAACACAAAAGAAATATTTCCAAGTTAAGAAGAGCTCCACATTTACAATATTGTTTCCATTTATTTTTTGCTCTACCTCTAAGCCTGTGGAATGCCCTCACTCCTCAGTCAGTATTCTGTCTCCTCACAGACATGTCATAACTGAAGCTGCTAATAATGACCACAACCCATTTTGTGACTTGAAGATTGAAGCTCTTCAAACCTTTTGAGGAAAGAAGACTTCCAGTGATCTGTGAAAGACCTTAATATCCTCTGAGCATTTCCACAATTAAGGCTGAGTTGAGTTTTGTATTTAGTGCAGATAATTTTGTCTTTATCTATAAATAATAGGAATATAGTTATTTTTGCACACTGCCGGTGATTAATAGTGGTAAGTTCTCCATAAGGAAATCCAGCGCTCAGCTATAAATAAAATCAGCATGAGGCAAATGACAGAGCACAAAAAAAGTCAGAGTCAAGCTGGCAGTGGATTATACTGTCATGGCCATAGTTACTCCTACTTATTACATATAATGCAAATGCAGCAAGAAAAATTAAGGAAATGATTCTTTCACTAGAATCCTAGTATTCTCACTTTGAAGCCAATAGGATTTCATGGATGGAATTGTCACTTCTGTCTCTCTCAAGCTCTTATTATTATAGCTGTCCAAAGTGTAGATCAATATTTAAAACTTAGATTATTTATTTAAAAAAAATCTAGATGTTTCTGAGTAGGCGTGTGTAGGACTTATGGCCTAGTTCCAATAAGCCTCTGAGGGAACACCACCATTCATAGAATTTATGTAAGAGTTTCAACATTAGGATAGTGCCTCAGGTGGACAAAGTGCGACCTGTGTATGGCTCCAAGGTTGTTTTTATGGTTCCCAGCAGCACATCAGGCTCCTTTAGACTGCCATTTCCTAGCAAAAAAGGACGGGTATGTGTGAACTGCTTCTTCTGAAAGCATCCAACAGTGATGGTTTACCTTTTTAAAAGACTGCTTAATTTTAAGAAGACTATTTTCCAAAACCAGAAATACATCTCCCATCTTTGGAATCTGGCCACACTGGACAGAAACATGTACACTGCACGTTTTGATAGAAATTACATCAGTTTCAGTGAGCTAGTTTCTTCAGAAGAACTTTGGGAATTGGTGCTTGGCCAGAGCATAGGCAAGAATTCAAATAACTTCTCTGCCACTTCCAGTCCTGTTTTGTTTTCATGTGCTTTTTCTTTTCCTTCCTTCCTCCCTCCTGTCCTTCCTCCTTTCCTTCCTCCCTTCCTCCTTCCCCCCATTTTTTTTGCTGTCTGTGTGGCCCCAGAGGGTCTAAGAGAGAGAAAAAAATTGCCCCTTGGATTTATCAGTTACCACCCCAGTAATTTCCCATATCTTTATGCCACTGCTCCAACTTATCCTTAGGCAAAAATCTTTCAAGTGCTTCCCTGTACTGCTACATACAAAGAGATGCAAAGAGTAAATGTAGCATCAAGTCATGACTTGCATGTCTGAAGCAACAAAGATCAAATTCCACAAGAGAATTTTCATATCACTCGTAATTAACTCAGAAGAAATACTTTCTAGTTCACTCAGTTGCTAATCATTGAATGATAAGCCACTAAGTATGTGTGACTTGAAGCTTGTCTGCATGTGGTCTTCATGTATGCACACACACTTTTAAATCACCTGTTGACATATGGCAATCTCATTAATTTCATAGGGTTTTCTTACACAAGGAATATTCAGAGTTGATTTTGCTAGTTCCGTCCTCTAAAATATAGCCTATAGCACCTGGTATTCATTTGCAGCCTCCTTTCCAAGTGCTCACCAAAGCTGAGACTCCTTAGCTTTCAAGATGAGACAGGTGGAACATGCACTTGAACAAAAAAGACTGCTAGTAACGTTCAGAAAGATGTCTCAACTCTGGATACAGTTTCCCAGAGTTGAATCATGGTATTCTCTTGAGAAGAATACGATGTTGCTTGATCTGTACCTATGTAAGTTTATAGGACTAGGTTAATATTTATATTTCAAGAGTGAAACATTGCTGTGGAACATGGAGAAAATGAAATGTACCTTTTGGTAGTCCTATCAGAACTGTAAAGCACTTATTCAAACAGTTTGTTTTTAATTAAACTTACATTAAATTTACTGTTATTTTCCTCAAGTCACATTTTTAGCTACATGAATTTTATATGTTTAAATATCAGTACACAGTGATACTGGTCTTGAGTTGAACGCTTGGAATTAAAGTTCTCATTAGTTCTCATGTTTATAGGATTCTTAATATAGTGTGGGAGTAGGTAAGACTGTTACACACATCTCCTGCTAACATTCCCAATCTTCGTTGGATGATTTACATAATTATTGCCCTCGTCATTGTATATTGTGTACAGGTAACATAATAGAGCACATGGCACCTGTTCAGCTCTAGACATTCTTGGAGAATACAAGTTTCTTGACATAGTGTAGACTGAAGATCAATTTGGGGAAGCAGTTTAATTGTCCAAGAAGGTGGGGAATGTAATACAGTCAACAGTACTGAAAATTATTGATTCTTCTTAGAGATCTAGTAATCTTGAGTTGGGAACAGAGAATTCAAAAGCACTGCACACAGTGGTTCTGGCCCTATTTGATGGGTTTCCAGTAGACAATAGTGTTGGATAATTTATGATAGATAATTTATACATTACCTTATGAGGACTGTCACAATTTTCCTTGAAAACAACATTTACTAAGTAATGTTACTTAAAAACTGGAAAGCTGAATGAAAGCTGTAGTCTCATACTATGTTGAACATTTATTACAAGGTATTCCAGGATAAGTCACATCATACTTAGCGTTTTTCCTGTTCACCTACATGCATAGCATAGTGGTTTGAGCACTGGATTACAAGCCTGGAGACTAGAGTTTAATTCTGTACTTGGCCATAGAAACCAAGGTGACACGTACTCCAAGCCCAGGAAAACCCCATGGTAGTTTTGCCATAAATTGAAAATAACTTGAAAGTGCATACAACATCAACAACAATGTCTAAAGGCTAAATACAACTCTCTTGGTCTCTGAGTAAGGCCCTTACAAAACTTCAGACAGTCCTTTGTAGTTATTGCTTTAACCTGGATGGAGCTAATGTCCTATAACCTAAACCAGGATTGGAAAGAAGTCAACTTGTCATGGGTGACTAAAGATCGAGTTTTGCAACTATTACTCATGTGAAAAGGATACTTTGGTGAGTGTTCCTGTTTACTGACTTCCTGTCATAACTGGGTGTACTACTCGCATAACTGGGCTATAAATTGCAAGATGGTGAGAAATGGCGTGAGAACATCCTTTTATTTGGACTAGCCAGGGACTGGCTCAATACACAGTATGTCAACACTCATAGCAAGATAGTACCTGCGTGGCAGAAAGATGATTAAATTTGCTGTTTACAATTCACAGATAATGCCTCATGATTATTTAACAGATCTGTTACAAAATTTATCCTGGGATAGTTCCGAGCTAACTTCAGCCTTCTGTAGGTATATTTGATGGAGACATCTGTGAGAGAAGTCAAAGGTGGCAGTACTGTAGAAAATTTCAAATGAGCACCTTGCCCCAACAAAAAGAAGAGGGTCTTCCTGCATGTTTCTAGTTATAAATGCACCTCAATAGGCATGTGTAGCTGGGCCTAAAGACAAGGAGTGCCAAAGGGAAGTTGTATTTTGATATATATTACACTAATGTATTAACCTGTCGTTGCCCAGGATTTTATTTTCTCATAGGTAATACTTGTTAGAAATACCTTAGGAATCACCTTACCTTAGCTTCCTTTAGGAAGTAGATGCAGTTGAAATACACAGATTTGAGATCCTGTGTCTCTAATTTGCCAAACAGCCTTGTCCAGGACCTGTAACTTTTTCCCTATATTCCCCAATCCAGTCTGTATTCAGAGTTGTTAACATACAGAGGTTTGGTTTCTGATGTGATACACTGACCTTCTCCTTGCTGCTAGGCCTTGTCTCCATAGCAACCAGCCTGAGGCCCAAGAGCTCTTGGCTGATAATTCTAAAGCAGTGGTTCTCAACCTGTGGGTCCCCAGATGTTTTTGGACTTCAGCTCCCAGAAGCCCTGAGCATTGACCATAGTGGCTGGGGCTTCTGGGAGCTGAAGTCCACAAACATCTGGGGACCCACAGGTTGAGAACCATTGTTCTAAAGGCTCCTCCCTAAACTGCCAACCCCAGGATTCCATAGAATCTTCAGAGGCAGCCAATCGTATGAGATCTTCTTGCCTCACACAACCAATCATATGAGGTCTTTGCCTGCCTGACATAGACAAACTCACAAACTTTGACTTTTATATATTAGATATTATAATGTATTTTATTATGCATTTTACGTATTTCAGCTAAGGAAAAACTAGCTGTTAAAAACCAACTGAAATTTTAATAAAAAGTTGTACTTAATACAGATTTCCAAAATGTGCATCTTGAATACAGAATGCAGTAGTTGGCTAGATAAATTCAGTTAAAACTTAGAGTAACAATGTAGCCAATGGATAGACAAAGAAAGACAGAGTCAGAGAAGTTACAGTTGTTGAACTCAAAATCAGAGGCTGTTAGACAGAATTGGAGCCCTAAGTGTAATGGGGAAACACAATGTCTTTATTTGGGGCTGGACAGCAGGAAAGAAAGAACAGAGACTGAAACCCACTGGGTGACTTTGGGTGTGTCACACACTCTCAGCTCCGACCTTATGATGATAGGGTTGCCAAAAGTGGGAAATGAACTGAAGGCACACAACAAAAGCAAAACGAACCTTTCACGGTATTTTCTTGGCCATATTTGTTCAGTGGGGGTTTGCATTTGCCTTCCTATGAGGCTGAAACAATGTAACTTTCCCAAGGTCACTCAGTGGGTTTCCATGGCTCAGTGGGGATTCAAAACCTATTCTCCAGGTCCTCCAGGTCCAGCACCTAAACCACTACGTCATGTTTGCTCTCTGGGTAAGAATAGAAGGGTAATATTGCACTCATGTCCTGTTAGTGGCTTATGAAGGACAAATGGTTGGCCACTGTTTGAATAGAATTTGTAAGTGAATAGGCATTTGATCTGATCTAGCATCCTACAACACTAAAAGTAACATACAGCTGTCACAACTAGAAACAATGATAGCATAATCTCCGTGAATTATCTAATCCTCTTTTAAAGCCATCCAGAATGTTGGCTATTGCTACATCTTGCAAAACCAAATTACATTGTTTAGACATACATTGTTTGAAGATATATTCCTAGTGCTAGTTGTTGGGGAACATGGGTAGGAAAGTGCTATTGAGCTTTTGTCTTGATTGTGGATTATCCAGTTAGACACTAATGGGAGTGGAAGTTTTGATCTGATCTAGCATCGTTCTTATGTTCATATTCATCATGTTTAATTTATTTGTCACATTTGAATTCCACTCTTCCTTCCAGAAGCCCAGTGTGGTGTACAGAGGTTTATTTCATTTTATCTTTCACAGAAATCTCTGCAGTAGGTTAGACTGAGGTGTAATAACGTTCCCAGAATGACTCACTATGTGACTTCACTATGTAAGGATTAGATTGTGTGCTAATTAATGGTAGATAATTAGATGTTGTATGGTGAGTAGCATTATAGGCACTTGTGATAGAATATTACCAGTTTCTGTCTTTTACCTTTATGAAGTTGTATCTGGAATGCATCTAGAATTAACAGAAATTAGTGAGAACACATTCTACAAGTAGCCTGTTACTATGTCACACGTACTTCCTGGCCTTTTTGTAAGCCCGAGTAAACGGACCTAAAAAGTTTCCCAACAGGTATTCTCAGAGTAAGTCAGTGTCTTCACCCTTTTTCTTTCTTTCTTTTTTCCTTCTTTCCTTCTTTCTTTCTTTCTTTCTTTCTTTCTTTCTTTCCTTCTTTCTTTTTTTTTTTTTTTGCCTTTACATCTTTCAGTAGATGGCTCTATTGATGACACGTTAATGCAGAAGGAAAAATGCTTTCTATTTTTTAGCCTTTCAATTTTCTCCAGAACATCATTCTTCCACAGTAACATTGGTTCTGTGATTTCCTCCCACATGCCTGCTAAACATATCTCCGTGGTGAAATTTTCAGGATGGGGAGGGCTCCTATGTTTGAAAATCTCTGCTTTAATTTTTATGCTAGCATTGGACTATGACCCTGGAGACCAGGATTTAGTTCCCCGCTCCGCCATTGAAACCCGCTGAGTGACCTTGGACACATCACACAAAGCCATCCCTCAGAAAACCCCATAATAGGTTCACTTTAGGATTACAGAAAGTCAGAAATGACTTGAAGGCACACAGCAACAGCAAGAACAACAACATTTGGTAGCTAATATTCTTTGGGAGTAGCTTTGACCTTTTGCCAGTTGGTGGGAATGTTCTGTGTGAAGCCACACAGAAGCTTTAACTTATTTGGCCCCTCCCCGTAATCCTAGGCTAAGAAAGTTTATTCCTAACCCCAGAGCCAACTGATGAGAGCATTTCATTTTCTGATACTTTCACATACTGTAATTGGAATTTCTGATTTCTTCCTTTTCAGTTTTGAACTCCTGAAAGGAAATATCCTAAATATAGAGCAGACAACAAAACATGATCAAATTTTTTCTGATGGTGAACAAACAAGGCCAAACGAGGCTGTCTCGTTATTATGAATACATGGACCTTCATAAACGGACAATATTGGAAACGGAAGTAATCAAGCACTGCCTTTCCCGTTCAAAGGAACAAGTATGTCTTTTATTCTTTTGTAGATGTTTAAGGGCTAAACTGCACATGATTGTGGCAAATCTACGGCTCTAAACTTGGGTCACCTACAATCACATATACATTGGAAACATGTATGTGTGTGTATGAATGTGATTACAGTGAAAAAGAGGTATGTACAGATGTGATGCTGAATCTACAATGCAATCACTGCTTTTTAATTCACCATCCAGTAGTTTTTCCAGACAGGGTCTCTTCCCACATCAGAACCTGACTAGAGGGAAAATGGCATGGGAAGGAAGGAATTTGCTATGCATGGGGAGAATATTTTATCTTGTGATAAAGTAGACTTTCGGACAAGGTAGTCAGTGAGCAGATATGTTTCAGCAAATAAACATATCACACTTTTCCTTTGTGTCTTTTTTTTTTAGTGTTCCTTCATTGAGTACAAAGATTTTAAACTGGTATATAGGCAATATGCTGCTCTTTTCATAGTGGTTGGAATTAATGAGACTGAGGTATGTATTCCCTGCTTACCTGTGTAAAGATTAACACAAACATGGCTCAAAGGACACCTTTATACATGCCTGTTGCTTTACTTTCTTCTTGGTTTGCACATGTGATCCAATACCTCTTCTTGTGTTCCTTTGCTTTGAGCATGGTTTCCTTCTCCCAGTATGTGACCACGGCATAAAGCAAGAATGCAGAAACTTTGACCCATGGGTGGGGGGCTTCCAGTTCGTCTCGAAGATGGTCCCTGAGATACTTTCCAAATGGGAGTCCCATCCCTGAGTCAAAACAGAAGTTCCACCCAGCCTACAAGAACAAGGATTTCTCTCAGAATAGTAAAAGCCATTTGTGGCAGCAGTTATAGCTATTCGTAGCATATAGGTTATGAGAAAACAATTAGTTTTAAAATGGTGGAAAATAAGTTCAAAGTACCATACTAGGATTGCTGTTTTGCTAGAATAGAGGACAGTTGAGTGATAAGAACTCTGGCAGGAAAGTCAGTTTCTTGTAGCAAACCCAGGAGTCCTGTCACATCTCAAAGACTAAGGACCCTTTCACACAATCCAGTTACAGGACTATATTCCACTTGAACTCCCATGACAATATCCCATGGAATGCTAGGATTTTCAATTTAGGGGGAGTATTTAGAATTTCCAACCAGAGAGCCCTGGTGCACCACTGAATTACAGACTTCAGGATTCCATAGTATGTTGCTGTGGCAGTTAAGGTGGAATTATAGGACTGTGATTGCATAGTGTGAAAGGGCCCTAACAAGTTTGCATAATTTTTTGTAACTAAGAATGTATGAGTAGTGATCTGACTTGGAACTTGTGAGTCATGTAGATTGAACACTAGCACGTAAGATTTATGTGTGTGCTTGAATCCATCCATATTTGTTAGCCTGATACATTCTGATGAGCTTTAGTTGATTAGCTTCTGATTTCAAGATGTTTGCTCCATATTTTCACCAAAACAATCCATCACCAGAAGAAAACACTTTTCTATGCATCTAGTAAAATAGGCTCTTGTCTGTGAAACCGGTGCTGCAATTTGTTAAAATTTAATAGTTTGATCTTGAATACAGTGACAGTTACTTTCTGTTACTAGGTATTAAAAAAAAAAGGCTAACCCTACAAACTGCATCCTGAGCCAAAGTATTGATGTCTACATATCTGCTTGCAGCTATTGCTGCTGTGATATTCAATGTAACGATGTTGTTTGTGATAACATTACTTTTGTAGTGTGTCAGCTTTTGTGCCTATTTTGTTGGTGCAGCAAATCTTTGGGTCCACCTACCCTTTCCTTAGAAAATGGCTGCAGACAGTGGATGGGTAGAGGTTGTGGCATTTCAGGACAGCAAAGCTCCATCTTCCCTTGACCTCTGATGTATGTACACAAGAAGTAGAATATGAAGAAATATCCAGAGCACAAAAAAGCAAGAGTAGTCCCACAACACTCAGATATCAGATGTTGCAGAGAGCCACAATGGACTAAGTAGAGGACTACAGATTACCAGTTCTTCTAAGAACTCAACTTTTGTTTGACTAAAACTTTTAATTACATCTGTAAGCTTTGTAAGAAATGCAAAAGAAAAGTGTTATCAGACCTATTTACTGGTTTCTTGTGATTTTTTTTCAACTGAATTTCAGAATGAAATGGCAGTATATGAACTGATTCATAATTTTGTAGAGGTTTTGGACAAGTATTTCAGCAGAGTGGTAAGTATGATGTGCAACCAAATACAAGTTCCTCTCTTTCTCTGAAAGTTTTGGCAAAAGTAATTATACTTTTGTATAATTGAAATATTAAGTATCCCTTTTGTTTGTACAGAGGACAACTCTTTTGAAACTAATGGCTGTGGACATTTAGTTGCACATTAGGATGCCTTTTTCTTAGTTTATGATTTTGTTGCTCTACTGTTATCATTAGATGTGTACGCATGGATCGCTGTTTAAGCAAGAATTTTGTATGCTCATTGTTGGGAGAAAACTTCAGTATCTAATGCAGCCAAGACACAGAAGGAAACAGCTTTTGCATGGATGAAGTCTCCATGTTTACACTACAGTGATTAAATCACCAATCTTATTTAATTAAGCCATGGCAAACAAAAAGAAAAACCAGTCCATACCAGGGCTGCTGTTTCATACATCATTATAGATTTGATAGTGCTGATCATCTTTTTGATAGGAGAAGGGAGCATGTGTCCATCCCCCCGCCCACTACCTTCCATAGAGTTCTTCGAAATCTTGACAGAGTACTAGAATGAGTATGCTTTTACCTAGTATGCTTTTACTCCAGCAGGAACCCGTACACCTGTTCGTGGAAGCCAGATAGAGAGTATATATTTGACCTCTTAGATTTAATTGTATCTAAAATTAGAAACAATTATAACATGTACTATGTTAAGTGCTTAAATGGCTCAAATATACATCATTGCATGTATATGGAATTCTGCTTTTGTAGCTGCTGTGGAAATGAAGAGTAATCTGAGCAAAAGCTAAAAGTGTGATTGGTAACTGGCTCCTAATTTTCTGCTGGGACACCTGGGGAAGTCCTGTATCTGGATGTAAGCTCTGAATGCTATTAGATAAATAATTGCACTTTGAAAGAATGCTTGAAACTAAAAGTACTGAGATGATAAAATGCCATTCTTGTAAAATGTGCATGTTCTTTTCTTTCCCAAAGTTCATTCTTCTTCCCTCCTCCATTACTAGGGATGCTGCCAGAATTCTGCAGATATGATGTGTTAATTTAACACAGAAAATTGCTTTCATTTTTGTGGTTTTCACTAGTACATCTCTTTGGTAGTTACACTCTACTGTGTCTATGTTGGTAGTCATGTATTCACTCTATGTGTTATATATTCTATTCAAATAGAATCATGCCCAAGATAGGGCCTGCCACACTTTTCAGTTTTCTCAGTTTAACAAACTAGCAGCTCTGAGCAAAGCCAGGCCTTTGAGGGTGGTACAAGTGGTACATTGCTATTAGAAGACATCTTTTAACCAGCAGTCAGTGTTTCAGAAATAGACATGTGGCATCTGTTGAATACATTATGACCACAAACCAATGCATGAAATTGGGTGTGTAGATTTTCAGATAGTACTACAGTCAGCCCTCTATATTCACTAGGGTTAGGAATGCAGGATCCCCCGGAAAAGAGGAAAAATTGCAAATATCAAAATACTTGGGTGTCTTTGGGAAAGGGGCTGAGACATGGTGGAGAGAACAAGCACCCAGGGTCCAAGCCAGGTCAAAGAAAGGAGAGGGAAAGGCCTGGGATGGCTTGGTGGTCTTATACTTCCTCTCTTTTACCCATCTGTGTGGGGGGAGGGTTTGTGGTGCTGAGAAATCAGGGTGTAAGCTATCCTTAGCTGGTCAGGCAGCTGCTCATGGAGGAGGACCAGAGATGGGTTTTTAAAGGGCTGAATGGCCTAATTGCAGCTGCTGAGAGGGAAGGTTCCCCTGGAAGGGAAGCACCTGAGATGTGGGCAGGGGTTGGAGAAACTCCAAGGCTTTCTCTCAGTCCCATCACCATCCCAGGCTTGCCTGGTGAGGACATGGGAGAGAGCCTTCTCAGTGACTGCTCCAACCCTGTGGAACACTCTTCCATGGGAGGCTAGGCTGGCCCCTCCTTGCTTTCCTTTCACCAGAGGAAAAAACTTTCTATTTAAGCAGACTTTTATGTGAGTTGAGTATTTTTTTATTTATGAACCTGTTTTTAAAATTGCACATTGTTATAGGTTTTTATAATTTTATATATTTTAAATTGTTTTAAACATTTTAAATGTTTTTAATGTTTTTGGAAGCTGCCTTGTGTCTCATTCTGGGAGAAAATATACAAATATAATAAACAAACAAACAAACAAACAAACTTGCAAATAATCAAATCCATGAAAGTCAAACCTGAATATGTGGAGGACCAACTCTATATACAGTATATGGTGTTTCCTTACATGGTAATAACTTCCCAACTTCCCATGTATGTGTTTAAACAGGATGATCCATAGACATAGGAAGATACACTTGCCATGGCTGCTTTTAACGTTATATTGCCACTGCCACATAACACACCAGCATAAATGTGTTGAGCACCAATGTCCCAATTTGCAGGAGGGCAAAAAAAAGAAAGAGTCATTTGGGAAGTTGAATTAATCCATCTCTATGCTTTCAAGATTCCCCTAAAACTTTCATAAAAACCAACACTTATAGGATGCAATCCAAACTTCTCATGAATAAAAATCCACCTTCAGGCTGGCTGAAGGAGAAATCCACAACTTATAGGCTGTTGCCTCATAACAGCTGATTTTGGCAGGAGGCCAAAATTCTGATAATGTTTCTTCCACTGCCAACTTGTTGAAGTTCATTTATTCTCTTGCCTTTACTCTATTTTCAAGAATTTCTTCTTAAATAAGTAGGGAGTTAGCAATGGTCAGTGATTTAATAGAGAAAATACTAAAGTCTCAGATGGTAGTAGAGAGCAGGGGCGGGGAGTGAAACCAAACAGAGGAAGAGTTGGGGCCCAAAGCTGCCTCCGTTACTGCAAGTACAAAGATTGTGGAGCAAGAAAACAATAATAATACTAATATTTTAATTCAAATGAAGGCAAACTAATTCATAAGATTCAAGTAATACAGAAGGAACAAATTCATCTAAAATGGTCTAGTCAAAATCGCAAGTCAGGATGTCAATAGAAAGTAAAAAAAGTTGTAGCTCTGTTACAAAAAACACCTTCACAAAGCATACAGATTCAGATGCCAGATCTATTGAAAGATTTGAGTCTGAATGAGAAACATCACTTAACACAAAGGATTCCAAGGCTGCAATAAAAAAAATTGAGAAAGAAACAGAGAACCAATTATACATTCCTTTGACTGATAGTCCAATCTCAGTATTAATTGCTAGTGCTGTTGTCCCATGAGAAGGAGATGCAGCATTGAAAGACACAGATTAAAAAAGAGGAGATTCTGCTCTCAGAAAAACAGGTGAGTCTCTCATATTGTCTATTAGAGCATCAGTATCAATGTTTGCTAGGGCTGGTATGTTGTGGGTCCCAGAGGTATTAGAGTCAGAGAGTATAAGTGCACATACTTTGCAATGAACACTGTACAAATTAGAGAAAGTAATATAGTTTGTAGCAAACACTGAATACAATGCTATAGCATTTGCATCAAGATCAATAACAGCAACTACGGTAGGGAGAAGAGCATTATGGTTAAAAAATTGGGAGCCTGATAAAAAATCAAGGGCCATTTTGATAAACACTCTGTTTAAAAGGAGGTTTCTGTTTGGTGGAAAAGTATTACAGAGGATGTTGATAGAAGGGAAAGAAGAGAAAGAAAAAGCAAGTTTTACCAACAGTACAAAAGAGAAAGTTAGATAGAAGATATTTCAGAAATTAAGCAATGGAATAAATTGAGATTCCAATTCAGTCTGCAAGGCCCACAAATAGGGATAGAAAAGTTTAGTACAGAATGGAAAAAATAACAGCAGATAAAATACTACTTCACTTTAGTCATTTGTGGAATTTAATAATGTCACATAAATGAGTTCTCATTACAGTATCTAGGACATGACATTCAGTTTCCCAAAAGACCAAAGGGATGATATCTTCCACCACCAGTACCAAAAGGCATGATGAAAAGAAAAATAGTTCAGCAAGAGATTCGGCATTTTTTGCCAACCAGTGCAACAGAGCATGTGTTTCAAAATCAAAAAATCTTGCTGTGCTCAAACACAGTGGAAGTTACAGACCAGTTTTAGATTTAAAATACCAGAATGGATTCATACAATATTTCAGATTCAGAATAGAGACATTGCAAAGTATTCGGCATAAATATGAATTTACAAGATTGTTTTTCTTGATAGACTTGAAATAAGTTTTCACCAAGGTGTTAGTGCCAATAATGGCATTTTTAAGACAGACAGCAAAGGATTCAGTTGTTTCCATATTTGAATGACATCTTAGTGAATGGAGAATCAAGGCTGAAGAGGATATCAAAATGACATTAAGTTGTTTACAAAGGGATGGCTTTCTAGTAAATTTTTAAAAAGGTCACCTAGAGGCAATGAGTGTTCTAACATATTTAGGAGCAGAAATAACATACAGAACTGCTCTGTATGTCTTTCAAAAGAAAGAAAGAAAATGGAAGACATAGTAATTAAATTACTCCAAACAAACTCAACAGATTTAGTGAACCTTGTGAAGGTATTGGGGATACTAGTATCCACAATTCAAATAGTTTCTTAAACAAGATTTTATACTAGAATGTTACAGCTTTTCCTGAGACATAATAAAAAGATCTCACTACAATCTAACTTTGCCAGTGAGGATCAAGAAGGATTTGAATGGGTGAATGAAAACATTAGCCCTGGACGAACAGAGCAAACTAGCAGTCACAGCAGGTGCAAGTCTGTACAAATGGCACATTGCATGGGCCAAGCCATCCAGAGAGAGTGGATGAAAACAGAGAGGAAACTCATCATAAATCTTAGAGATGAGAGCAGTCACACTAGCACTGTTAGGATTTGCACTAGTAATAGAAAATCAGGATGTACAGATTTGCAGAGACAACATAATAGTGAAAGCATAGATTTCTAATCAAGGGAGGATCCCATTCACAACAACTGATAAAAGAGTCAATCAGGATTTTAAATTGGGTCACAAAGTGGTTGGAAGTCCCTGACATCAGTTTATATAAAAGAGACATTGAATTTGAAGGCAAATGTCTTAAGCAGGCACAAAATTTCTCCAAGAGAATGGTTTCTGAACCTGCAAGTATTGGATTGGTTGCACAGGCCTTCAGAAAATTAATGATAGAACAATTTAGTCTGGTGGGAATTTCAAATTAAAAAGATTTTTTTCTACTGAGGGAAGTGTAAATGCAGAATGTTGAGATGTCCTAGCAGTGCCATGGCCAAAAGGACTACATTATGATTTCCCCCCTTTACTAGTAATACAGAAAGTTCTAACAAAAATCAGGCTTGAGAAAGCTCAGGTGGGATTACTTGCTCTGCATTGGCCTCATTGGCTGTGGTTTCCTCTTCTGATAAGCATGTCAGTAGAGCAGCCATGCCAACTGCTCAGAGGCCAGACTTATTAGAGAAGGGACCAATATGCCATCCCTTCCACAGTGGTTGAGATTGGAGGTTAAATGGAGGTTAAATGGAGAAGTTTGATGAAGCAGGAGTACTTGGAGTCAATGACTGGTATGATAACTAGCTTCCAGAATGCAGTCTATTCAGTGCGTATATGAAACCACTTGGAAGGCCTTCCAAACGTGGTATTTAAAAAATTCTGTAGCACAAGACAACATGAAAACAAAAGGTATCTTGGTGTTTCTGCAAGATGAGGTAGCCAAGGATCTGAGACCTAACACTATAAAGAGACAAGTAATAGTCTTGTCAACAGTTATTTTGGTTAAAGGAACATCTTCATCAGATCACCCTCATGTGAAAAGATTTCTGAGGGGTGCAACATTGCAAGCACCACCTACTGTTCGTAGGTTTCCTTGGATGTGAGCTTGGTGTTAAGTATTCTCACAATGCCACCATTTGAGCTGCTTTGGAAACCTTTAAGACTGTTGTCTTTCTAAGAGACATTCTTGGCTACTATCATCTCAGCTATGAGGGTATCAGAATCTGCTTCATTATGATTAAATCCTAATTTATGAAGATTTGAAGAAGAAGAGTTTTCTTTAGCTATTGATCCACCTTCTTGTGCCTATATCTATAATGTTGAGATATGCCGGTCAATCATAAGAATTACTTACCTTTTGCCTGAGTCCAGTGCATCTTCTACGGAAAAGATGGCATTATTTAGATGTGAGAAGAGTGATGAAATCATGCATACAGAAACAAAGGTTATTTACTGAACGGAAGCCTTATTTGTTTCTTTTCACCCAAGGATATTGGATTGTAAGACAACAAAGTTAATGATATCAAGGTGGCTAAAAGGATGCATTTATTTGTGTTACAACTGCTCTCATACACCAAGGCCTCAACATGAATGGGTACATCCCACTTCATCTATGGCAACAACCACAGCATTTTTAAAGTAGCTTGATCATTAGAAGAGATGTGTGAAGCTGCAGTGTGGAAAGAATAATTAGTGTTTATTAGACATAACGAGGTTGATAAGTTTAATTGGGACAAGCTGCATTTGGGAGAACTGTCCTGCAAGAAGTTGCACAAGATAGCAGTAGCCATTCTTGCCTGTGAAGTGTGAGGTTTGAGTATATTACGGCTTCTGTATTTGTTGGATTAACTTTCATGGATTTGATTATTTGCAGGTTTCTTCAACCATTGTCCCACCCTTACTTCAAGCACTTCTTTTCTGGAGGAACCTTCCCTCTCAGCAGCTCCAATCAGGCCATGTAGCCCTTTAAAAATCCACCTCTGGTCCTCCTCCTCCACTAGTTTCTGCTTTGCCAGCTGAGGATGGATTGCAGCTCAGTTTCTCAGCACCACAAACCCTCTCCCAATGCCTCCACATACCCATGGAAGGAGATGGGCAAGAGAGGAAGTATAGGGTCGCCATGCTGATCACCCCCTTTCGCTGACCTGGTTTGCACCCAAGGCACCCATTCTTCCCACCATGCTTCAGCCTCCTTCCCACAAACACACACACACTTTGATATTTTCATTTTTTTTCACTTTTGCAGGTGTACTGAGCTTGTAACCTTAGCAAATGTGGAGGGCTGACTGTAGTTGGATGGCTCTGTCAGCCAAACTGAGAATGATCAGTTGATACTTACTGTGACCGTTCTAGGAATGCTGAAGGAACAATCTAGTCCTACTCTGTGGCTAAATTTATTTAAAATGAAACAAAACAACAGTCTTTTTTCCTCTAAACCTATTACAATCTTTGAGTCTCCAATAATTGAAATGGTGAACAAAACTATGTCATTAAACTGTTGAGGGAGGGAGAAGAGTCAACAGAAGAAATTACTTTAGAACTTTGGACTTGTGTGTCAACCAACTGCCGTGAGGGGATAACCCACTAGTTGTGAATTGCTGCTTCAGCCTTTCTAGAATGATCATTCATGGCAAGTACTGACCTTTCATTCTCTGGAGGAAAGAGGTGGTTTAGTCCAATTCCTGATGCCACTCCTAGTGACACCTCTCATGTTATTTTGGATGAACAAAACTATGGGACCACCTTTTGTAATCAGGGTGGGGTGGAGATGGTGTTGATGAAGATCTCTTCCCTCGCCCTTCTTCCCACAAGAATTTCCACTGGATTTGTATCTTTTCAGCAAATGGAAGGAATCATTCTATTCATTGAGGAGCATGTCTTGATCCAACTCGATGTTATTTTGATTGCTAAAGGGAGTCTTGAAAATATGAGAGAAATGGCTGGTGATACCAAACCAAAGGAAAAGCACTCAGTAGAATTTCATGTCATTGGAAGCTTCCTTTCTGTTCGTAATTTATGCCTCATCCCAGATGTAGCAGCAGAGGTAGTAAATTAGTAGATCACCATTATCCAAAGGCCTTGCCTTACAATAAAAAGCTGTGCTGAAAACAGCTGCAAATTACATGTAGTTAGCATGGTTATCTCTCATGCTGAAAAATGGTATGCAGATGAGCTTACGTAAGTAATGGTTGTGCAGTGAAATAATATCAGTTCCCATGCTGTTTCTGAAACTGTCTTTTTATCTGTTGTTTCTTTTTAACCTTCTAGAGTGAATTAGATGTATCCTTTTTTATTCAATCCATCTGTAAACTCTTCATGTTCCTGCTGGTTGGTATATAATGGAATTGAAGTGGTATAATACTTTGGTTTAGCTGCAGGCAGCTGGGCTGGAGTATGAAGACTGAGGGATGTATCTGAATAATGCTGGTGGGAAAATCACAAATGCATTGTACAAAGAAAAAGGGGCCATGATTATAGATACTGGGATTCTCCTTTTTCCATATTATACATAAATTATATGATATGGAAGAAGACAAAGGAAACAGGCTTAACAGTCTTCTTCTATACTGTGGTTGCTCGTATTAATTGGAAGGATGGATTCTTCTCATAATTGAAACCCAGTTCTGTGTTCTTTCATGTTTGGAAGTATATCTGGTGGGGGCACATGAACAAGCTTTGTTGTTAGTGGCACTCAGGTTGTGAACTCTCTTCTAGGAGAGGTTTACCTGGCTTTCTCTCTTAGTTTTAGGAGGGTGGCCATATTTCTGTGTCACCTTGACTTTAATGTGCTTTCATGTCCTGTTATAATGTTGTACTTTAAAATTGACTCAGTTGTTTTATTCTTGTCTTATATGTAGCTAGTTTGTTGTATAGCTTAATTAATTCGCTTCTCCTATAATGGCAAAGGACATGGTTTAGTGGGATGTCCCACCCAGTAGCTCTGAAAGACAGATATCTAGGCCGATCAAAAAATTGCTAGAGGCTTCCTCTGATAGGTGGACAGTCTCTGAGCTTCCCCAGTCTGAGTGCATGCATCCATTCTAGACAAGCTTTACTCCTGAAAAAGATTTCTTTCTTAGATGCCCTTCTCAAACTTACCTTCTTTTCCTTTTATACCTCTGCCCCTTTATATTTTCTTCATCTCTTCTTCCTCCTTATTTTGAAAGCATCTTCTCTCCTGCCCACTCCACGGAAATGCAAAGGGAAGGAATGAACTAGTCCAAACCTGTTGGGAGACTTCTCATCCCTTCTGTCAGCCTAGGACTGGAAGGGTTATTTGTACTTTTTTGTATTTTTTAATTTTTAAAAAATATTTGTATTTGCTTTTGTATTAATTCTAATCTGGAAACTGCTTTCCCGTCTGTATTCCTTAAAATCTGCTGAATTCAAGAAGATTTTTTTTAAAAAAAGGCAGCACTGAAAGTGGTGTCTGAAGCTAGCCAATGAGCGGGTAGCATTATCAGCACTCTCCTAACAACATGTTAAATTGTTGTTTGTTTAGGGAAGGAAATTGTGCAATGAAAGGGAGGCTCCATAACAGCTGATTTAGGACTCCCTTTACAAGAGCAGCTTATTAGAAATTAGTCATCACCTAATTAAGAGTACATATGGAATAGAATGCTTCCAGTATTGTAACTGTAACAAAACAAAAGCCATGTGTCTTTATAAATGCTTTGGATTTAAACCTTTCCTCCTATAGTTGGAAATCTAAAGTGTTGTTACTTTGCACTTCAGTATATTTGACGAGTTCCAGCTTTGTACATGGCAGAGTGGGTGGAATCACATTAAGTTCTTCAGAACAACTGCAGTAGGTACTGATTTCTGAGAGAGATGAATCATTTTTTCTTATAAAGAAGATTACAAAAGCGACAGTTGAAACTTATCACAGCAATTTCGTGTGGCAAAACCATGATCTAGAGTGGGAGTAGCTAAAAATACATTGACTTACCATGGTTCAGATGGGTTTTCTGCTGTTAACAGGAATCCAGTTTTGTAGGGAGGATTAGTTTGGTTAAGAAGCAAGAGAACGGTTAACCTCACAAAAGTTAAAACACAGGATGCTCTGATCCAGCAAGTACAACATAGCCATCTGGGCTGCAGTCATGCAGTCCACTTACCTGAAAGTAAGGCCTATTGAACACTCTGGGACAGACCTCTATAGAAACACCTATAGGCTGCATTGCATATCTGGTTAGCCTATCAGAGCACATCCATTTTCAGAGGAAAAATATACTTTTGTCAGTCACATAGGAACGTGGGGGGGAGGGATGATTTGCCCCGCACACCCTGGCCATGCCCCCACATACTGTGGCCACGCCCCCACGCACCACTGCCACACCCCCTGCACAGTGGCCCTGCCCCTCGCGCCATAGCCCTGCCCCCTGCTACCCCCCCTCCATACACTCCAAGCTCCACCACTGACTTTTGTACTGCAAGTTCTGGAATTCCTGAGTCAACCTAACCAGGATGTCCTGGCTGGGGGATACTGGGAGATATACTCCAAAAGTAAATCTTCCAGACTCTGGAAATTATTGAATTTAAGTCTTGAAAAATACCTTACAATTGGTCTATATAGCATACGTTGGAGGAAAAAAAACCCTGTCTGCATCATATCCAGCTTTTGCTGCCTAATTCGAGCACTAATTTATATCATTATTACATACACGTAAAACATGTTCCAGAGCAGTTATTTCAGAGATATATCCTGATTGAAGCAAATGGTTTCAGTGACTGAAATAGCCATGTGAGTCAGTAGGCCAAAGGCTACTTTGTTAGGAGGGGTTGATGCAGCTGGTTATGTGATACACCAAAAAATAGTAAGTGTACAAATCATGTGTATGTGTATGTCACGTGTTGTGACATACACATACACACAGACATATATATAACTAAATTATATATGAGTCTTATTTCCTCTAATACCATTGGGCTTCAGTGGATAATGTCAGATGTGGACTTGGGATTAAATTTCAAACTGGCTGTACGCTGAGTGGGATTTTAGCACATCCAACTCAAGTTCCCATCTGCAAAAAGGAGCTAGTAATAATCTATTCTACTGGAATCTCCAAAACACAACAAAACCCCAAAGTAAGCAATATACATAAAGCCCTGTACTATGCAGCTTGTTCCCAGTCTTTTTTAATAGGACTCTACCATAACTTTAATACCAGGATCTCTCCTTAATTCACTATCATTTGTTTGTTTCGTGATGATATTCTGCCTAAAAATCACTAGAACTATTAGATTTTTGCTTCTTTTTGGAGTAGGGTAGGGCAGATGTTGTTTGCAAAGGAGTGGCATTATTTATCCAGAAGTCTTCCGAAAGCTAGAGCAGCTCCTAAAAGGGCCAAGCAGCTTCTCTGGCCATTTGCCAAGAGCAACATGGGCAAACGAGGAAGGAACGGGCTGAGTGGAAAGGGACTGACTGTGAGCTGCAGTCACTTGATTCCCAATAGCAGATGAAGTACTTGCTGGTGGAATGAAGAGCAGCTAGTTGTGGAATGCTGCCCAACCGGGTGTGGCTACCTTGTATCTCACTGGGCGAAAGAGGAAACCTCTTTGGGCTTCCTGTCATATCATCAGCTCCAGTTATCTCCACATAATCTTTTGCAAACACTTGACTATAAAATGGAATGTGCATGACATCAAATGCCAAACTAGGAAAACAAATGTCAAGATTTTGAAGTGCAGTTCTCAGTCCACTCTTGTTTTGGAGGTTTGTAAAGTCTTTGAAAAATGACTAGAGGGTTTTTTGAGCAATAACAGCAGCAATTAATACAGAATGCATGCCTGGTATGGGATAGCTGAGTTGGCAGTGAAGTATTTCATCTCTTTACATCTTGTGTTTTATGACACAGAGCGCCTTCAAATAATTATTTGATGTATAAAGAAGAAAACAAGCGAAGCAGTTCTGTAAAAGGAGTCAGCATGTTATAGTGGTTTGAGTGTTGGACTAGGACAGTGGGAAACTTTCTCCAAATAAATCTTGCCAAGAAAACTCTAGAGCTCTTATAAGTCAGAGTCTAACCAAAGGCACATAGTAACAAGAAGTTCTAAATAAGGACAGTTTCTCAAATATTTGGCATGTTTTTGTAATACAATTGTTTTTGAAACATGCTCAGAAGGAACATTAGATACATGCATTATCCGTTGAGCATCTAACACTGTTGAGAGAATATTCTCTCAGCATTGATACCACTTCATTTCCACCTGTAACCAGATTGCCTCAACTTTTCTCCCCAGTGTTACTGCAGTTTAGGCCTGCCTGGCAATAGCACCCGATATCATTTTGATATCATAATTCAGCCTTACCATACCACCCTTCTCCACATGTTTGTGAGGCCTCCGGACAAGCCTGGAACTAGGCTCGGCCATCAAACGCTGCAATATCCCAAGACAATACAGGCAGGCCAGAAATAGCCAGATCACTGCTTTAGGAGACCTCTCTGCAAACACCCTCATTATGTATGCACGCTGTTTACAAAGGACTCCCTGCCCTGAGCAGGTAACTTGGCAAGCTAGAAGCTTAAATGCCAAGCACTGAGCGTTTGCATACAGTTTACCTCTTTGTCAATTCGGACTTAATCATGCTAAATTGTGACCTTTCTGAGACATTGTCTTGCACCCAAAACTCATTGTTGTCCCCGAGTAAGGCATTGCCTGCAGTCACACTTCTCCCTATAAAAACCTCTGATTCCGAGACCTTCCTCGGATTGCTCCCGAGTTCCAACCGCCTTGCTGCCACATTGCTTGGCGAGCTTCCCCTCAGCTTCACGTGCTGAGACACACCGAACCCCAGCATCGCTCTCTATCCTCTTCCAGGCTTCAGGAACAGGTGTTGTATCACCCAAGCCAACTATCCCTCTGAAAATCCCGCTATCTTACTCACACCTTTATTTTCCTTAGTTATCTGTGTGCTTGTGTTGCTTACATTGTGTGCCTGTATTTAATAAAGACCATTCATTATTTCCAAACCGGTCTGCTTCTTGACTTGGCCTGACCCCGTAAACACTGGGTTACAAGATCCTGCTAAGTTACCCTCCCTCTCGTAACGCTAAGCAGTGCTCTGAGCTAATTTTCCCCACCTATAGTACAGCACATTTTGGAGTCCCTCCTGGGACCCCCAGTAAACAGGGTAACACCAGAAAATCCTGAGAATTATCGAGTTCAGGTGAATGAGGGGCTTGGGAACTGTTTACTTCATTCTATATTGATTTGAGTCCTGTTCAGGCATTTTGTTATCCAGGTAAACTAAACATATGAGAAGGGGAGTGTGATACACACACACACCCCTCATTCCTCTCCAGTATCCAACAATCTGAAGAGGAGAGTGTTTGCTGTGTTCTTTCTGAAAGAACCCTGATTTTCCGGAGTTCCCAATTGTACAGAGAGCCTCCATAGGTAACTCAGCTCTTCAGTGTCATGCACCTTATATAGGAAATGGCAAAGTCAAAGAGTTAGTGTACCCCCTTCATAAGCTGGTTGTGTAAATTGCTAACAGAATGGCTGGATAAGGCTTTGCTCTCAAGGATATGTTCACTATTTTTGGTCGTTGTGTGCCTTCAAGTCATTTTCAACTTATGGCAACTCTAAGATGAAGCTATCATGGGGTTTTCTTGGCAAGATTTGTTCAGAGGCGGGTTGCCTTTGCCATCCCATGAGGCTGAGAAAGTATGACTGGCCCAAGATCACTCAGTGGGTTTCCATGGCTGAGCAGGGATTTGAACCCTGGTCTCCAGAGTCATAATCCAACACTCAAACCACTATACTACACTGGCACTGGATAATTATTTTTAAAATAGCAGTTTCCTTTTGAAAGAAAAGAAAGAAATAAGAGGATATTATTTTTTTCTAAAAACTGCCCTGACCAGATCAGTGGCACTGTAAATAGAATTGTGCATGTCATCAAAATGTAACATGAAACTGATTTAAGCTGATCAATATGCTAAAACTCTTTTTAATTCACTGATAAGGTTATACAATGTTGTCTTCTATGAACTGTGAGTTGCATTATTTTAATTTTAGCATAGTTACTGAAAAGTTTCACATTGCAAGTATACAATATGTTAATCAAATACAAATTAAAGGTACTGGTGGAGTCATCCTTAACTTGATATTTACACAGATCATGTTCAAATTAGACAGAGTACACATAATTTTGGACGAAATGGTACTAAATGGTTGCATCGTAGAAACTAATAAAACCAGAATTCTTGCACCTCTTCTTGTTCTTGACAAAATGGCTGAAAGCTAGCAAGACTACACCAGTGAAGTATATTGCATTCTTTGGACACAAAGAAGAATCAGCTTGTTAGGACTGCAGTAACTTACCTCCACATTGTGGATTAACTGAATTGATTCTGTTTAGGCTAAAAAACTATTGAAGTAAACAAGTGTCTACCCAGTGCTATCTCCCTGTAAAAATAAGTACTATTTTATTATAACAAAATAGATTGCCTGTGTATTTTGTGCCATGTGTAATCCAGTTGAGGTGGGAAATAAATCCTTACATATGTTTCCATATGTCGTCATTTTCTTTGGGATAATCACAACTATCAGAAAAACAACTACAGACACAAGTTGGCATTTCCATCTCCAGGGTGAAATGGATTGTCTAGATCAATTTCAGTCTGATTTCAGGCATGCTTATGGAAAAGAGGCAGCTTTGGTCACCTTGGTGGATGACTTACACAAGGAGCTGGATAGGAAGAGTGTGTCCCCTTTTTTCTGCTGGACTTCTCATTGTCTTTCAATATCATCAACCATGGTATCCTTCTGGGCCACCTTGTTGGAATGAGACATGGAAGCACTGTTTTACAGTGGCTTCATTCCTTCCTGGAGGGGTGAATCCAGATGGTGATGCTGGAAGACTCCTGCTCAACATTCTGGCCATTGACCTGTGTGGTTCCTCAGGCTTTGGTTCCCCCATGCTATTTAATATATACGTGAAAGCACTGGGGAGGCTGTCCAGGGTTTTGGGGCGTGGGGCCATCAACATGCAGATGATACTCTATTACTCTTCCACCCCAATCCAAGGAGAGTGCCTTGGTTTTAAATTGGTGTTTGTCATCAGTAATGGACAGGATGAGGGCAGATGAACTAAAACTGAATCCATACAAGACAGAGGTGCACTTGTTCAGTTGCAAGACTTTTCAAGGAACAGGGATTCAGCCTGTTTTTTGATGGAGTTACACTCCCCTTGAAGACAGAGGTTCATACTTGGGGTGTGCTCCTGGACTCAGCTTTGAACTTGGAGGCCAGATTTCTGTGATGGCTACGAGCGTATTTGCACATTTAAAGCTTGTGTGCCAACTACACCTGTTGCTCTAAACGTTCGATCTGGCTATAGCAATACATACCTTAGTTACACCCAGTTTGGACAACTGTAATATGCTTTACGTGGGCTGCTTTGAAGAATGTTCGAAAATTTCATCTAATTCAAAGAGCTGCACCAAGTGCTAAATGGGGCAGGTTACTGGGACCATATTACTCCCCTGTTAAAACAGCTCCATTGGCTTTGAGTTTCCAGGCACAATTCAATATTCTTGTTATGACCTTTAAAGCCCTATGCAGCTCAGTTCCAGGCTCTCTGAGAGACTATATCTCCCTGTATGTGTCTGCTTGGGGCCTGAGATCATCAGGAGAGGCCTTTTCCCTTGGTTCTACCACTTTCAGATGTACATTTGGTGGGAATATGAGAGGCCTCGTTGGTGACTGTCCTTAGGCTATGGAAGTCCCTTCCCAGGGAAGGCACAGCGGCCCCCTCTTTGCTGTCCTTCCACTGGCAGGTAAAATCCTTTTTATTTCAACAGGCTTTTAAGGCAGTTTTTAAAGAACAGGTGGGTGGGTGTATTGTATTATTTAAACTGTACTATTTTTAATAGCTTTTAGATCTTTTTAATTTCATTTTTATTCTTTTAACTAAAGATTTGAAATGTTTTAATGTTGTGACCATTTTAATTTTATTTTAACATTCTCTTTTTGTGTGTTTTTAATTGTATTTCTCTTTTAAACTGTTAAGTCTCCTTGAGTCCCAGTTCTGGGAGGAAGGTGAGATATATGATGAAGCAGACATTAGTCTGACAAACGAGGTGCCTTTTTGCTTGAACAGAAACCAATTGCTCCTCTGAAACCTAGTATCAGTTTGTCCTTAGTGGAGAGGTCCCATTGTTTCCCCAAAGCTGTGCAACCCGTTCTCCTTCTGCAGACTAAAGGGCCTCCCTCAGCTTCCTATATGAGTCTGCCTGAGCTCTAGGATCTGCAGACGAGGCACTTCTCTGTCCCACTGCCTTCACTGGCACTGCTGGTGGGAATACGGGAAGAGTCTTCTCTCTGTCTTCTCCCATCCCCTCTTGGGAATTTAGGATGGCTCATTTTGCTTTCACTGACAGGCTAAGATCTTTATTTTCCGGTACACTTTTGGAAACCAATTTTAACAAAAATGACTTCTATGGTACTGTACTGTTTTTAATCATTTTTAAACTAAGGTTTGAATTGGATTTAATTCTGTTATTATTTAATTCTGTTTTTAATCTTCATTTTGTAAGTTTTTAACTATGTGTTTCATTGTATTCTGTCTTTTTGTAAGCCACCTTGAGTCTCAGCCTGGAAGAAAGATGGGATATAAATAAAGTGATTGGAGGATGGGACAATAATATCCCCCAAATCCCAAATTTCGGGTAAATAGCTTCATTTCCCTCAATGGTGATGCAGCTAGAGTTGCACCAAAGTCCAAATGACAACCAGGTATAGCAGGTGATTGTGCTGTTGGCATTTTCCATCAAGTTGACTTCAAGTTACTGCAACACAATGAATGCAAGACCGCCAAGATCACCAGTCCTCAACAGTTTGCAAGACCTGCCATGGCTTCTTTGTATCAGTCCACCTGAATGTGGTCTCTCTTTTCACACTGCCTTCTACTTTACCAAGCACTATCACCTTTTCCAGTGAGTCACGTTGTGTCATGATAGGTCCAAGGTATGTCAGCCTTAGTTTAGTAATCTTTGCTTCTAGGGAAGGTTCAGGCTTAATTTGCTCTGAGACCCCCATTTGTCTTTTTAGTAACTGTAGAATTCTTCTGTAGCACCATACTTCAAATGAGCTGATCTTTTTTCCTACCACCTTTGACTGTCCAGCTTTCACATACGTACACAGAAATCAGAAATACTATGAGCAGCAGGTGACAGGTATCAGCAAACCAGAGACAGCATCAGAACACAGGATGGCTGATCAAGCCATGGAGCCACTGGACCTGGTCACTACATCCTTTCTTCTTGTTTTTTAAAAATACTTACTTGCAGACAGTCAACTAGGAAGGTAAATGCTTGCAGCTGTTCCACTGGCAATCATAGCAGAACCTCCCTGCCTTCTCTCCTCCATGCTACCCTCTAGATCTAGTTTTCAGGTTGCAGCAGGAAGAGTGGTGGAAGAGATTGCTCTCTACCGAATCATGCAGACTATTTTCTCTGGACAGTATGCATTATCTCAGCAGCAGACACAAAATGGAAAACTCTGCTTCCTCAATATTTTTTCAAGATCAGCCTTGAAAAATAGTTTTTCCTCCTTTTTGCTGTAAGCTTATCAGCATGTAAAGCACGCACATCTGAAGGCTATAGAAAGAAATACTGACTCTATGCTTCTTGCGAAATGTCCCACTTTGCCCACTGCTGGTAAGACTGTTAAGTCCAGGGACTAAATTACCACAGAGTTTCCTGACATATTTGACCTTCCTTGAAGAGGGAGACTTGCGACTGAACTAGCAGCAGTAGATCAACACTGGTGAGGCTAAAAGAATGGACAAAAAGAATGTGATAAATGAGATGTCTATCAGATAAACAATCCTCATGAGCCCCTCCTGGGTGGAAAAACAAGTAAGAAGGTAGGGAAACTGGGTGATGGCATATAAGATTATGTATGGCCTTGCAGAAATGAGTATTTGTTTTGTTCTTGTTTTCCTTCCTAATCCAAAATATTTGAACTGCATCTTTCATTGACTTCCCAAAAGCATCTGTCTCGCCACTTAAGAAATCTGCAAAGTAGAAAGGGTGGGGCTCCCATCAGATGTCTCCAGCTCTGAAGATTCTGACAGTGGAAGGCTAGGTGTTGAACAATCCGTATGTGTGACTCCCAGAGTCCATGAAGAAAACAGGACTCCTAGACTATGTTTCTGTGAATCCTACTTACATAATCATTTCAGACAAAATGCAAGAATTGCATTAAAGCTTAAACACACACAAGACAAACAAAGCTAAGGATACTACCTTGATTCACTATAAATATAATCTACATCCCATGGCCATTCTGAGGCTCACCAGACAAAAATTCAAAGCATGCATTTAAAAATGTTCGAAGCAATCAGTGAATTTGGCTGCTGCTCCTTCCTCACTGCTGCAGTGGGTAGAGAAGAAAGACGGCATCCCTTTCTTGAGCTGAATTCAGCTTCTTTTCTACCAGTGGTGACATTCCCTGAGTGCAGTTCTATTCAGAATGCTCCCACTAAGAGAATGGGGGGGGCAATTGTTGGCTGATTGCTCCCTCCCTCCGCAGCCTCAGCTTTACCTCCCAACCCCCATAGGAAGGTTTCTGGTTGACAGAAGGGATTGTACGTGAACAGGACATTAGCTGCTGCTGCTCAGCCAGCAGAAAAACTGCTGCATCACAAGCCTCCTGGTACAGGATTTTGCATGATTCAATCCATTGTTTTTAAAGGTGCAAATTTAGTGTATTGACTGACTCGTGACCACTTTCTCTATACACTCCCCCATATAAAAGGTAACAGGAGAATTTCAACACACACACACACACACAATCATTTATGTTTCCCAAAAAGCCAAGACTAAAATCTTACCCACAGTAGAAGAAGAGCAAAGCACATTTTTTTCAAGTGCTCATAACAGACTATACTCTGGAACCATGACAACTGGACCAACATCTCACCCATTATATAGGCATATTTCTATATTCAACACTGCTTCTGTCTGCTAGATACTGGATTCACACCTTGAATTTTATCAGCGCTGTGCCAGCACTGAAAGAATAGTGATGAGCATGCGTATTAAACTGGAAAGCTGAGTTCAGTCTTTGAATAAAATAAAAGCATCTAGTTATTAAGTCAGTTGATGTGTTCAGTAAATCATCTCTCACAGGTTTTGGTCAAACAGTTCTGAAAAAAAGCATGTGGCTTCTTCATCACCACAGTAAAGATCTCCTTTACACTCATAAAAAGCAAAAACCACTACTCTTAGCTCATGACATACCTTTAATGCAATATACAAACTACTGCAATAGTGTAATTAATGTTTGAACTGTGTAATGCAAAACTGCTTGTTAAATTCAAGATAATAATAAAAGGCACTATTCTGCAAAACAATACGTGAGAAAACTTAGTCAAATATCAACCAGAGGCTGCTTGTACGCTGCAAACTTTTTAATGATTATTGTAGAGCATACACATTGGAACTCTTCTTTTTTAAACTTCAAACTGCAACAAGTTAAATAAATGTTTTTAATATACAAAGAAAGTACAACCCAAAGTAAAACTTACTGTAAATTGTGCCTTGCACCAGGAACCAGTGTCTTTTAAAAGCGTTATTGTTGAGCTGCACGCACACACACACGTACACACACTTAAGGATTTGATCTTTATAGCAGGGCATTTACAAATCAGGATGTATTCCCACTTGAAATAATAAATGTTTGTGCATGATTATATGCAAACATCCCCCCCCCATCAAAACACTAGCATACTCCAACAGTGCAGGCACCGTTATAGAAAGAAAAGAAAGCTTGGGATGCTCAGTGACTAAGTTAAGGAAGCAGGTTTCTCACCAGTCAGCTTAAAAGCCAGCAAAACAGGGATCAGTGATGGCAACTGTAGTGTACAGGATATTAAATGCTAAACTTTACACAAATACGTTGTTATAAATCTTGTGTCAGTGAACACTGAAAATCTGCAGATCTGCTCTTTGGAACAGTCAAAAGTTTGCTTCAGCTTCTGGTTGCACAAGCCCTTGGAAGCAACCACACAGTGTTCTTGCCTATTTCTTGCTGGCTGTGTAATTCATTGGGATTTGTTTTGTTGTTAGCAGCTAACAAAATTATTCCATGTGTTTCCAAAGCCTCATGGACAGGGGAAAAAGGCAAGTCTCATTACAGCACAGTGTGGAGATTGTATTTTCTGCACATACAACACAAGAGGCTTCACTAGTTATGAATGCAAAACCAGACTGTGATGTCCCATGTCACACAGTCCCATGTTACACATCTCAGTTGAGATGAAAACCTTTCTCCATGGTAGCAGCTAGCAGACGCTCTCGCATAATCTCTTCAGATGAATATTCAGGCAACTTAAGGTAATGCACACAGGTATTCACAGATGGGTAGCTTGCATCTGTAGCATCAACCTGAGAATAAAAATCCACAAAATTTTTTAAGAAAACAGTGAGTACAGGATATATTTCCATATTACTTCCAGCTGGTTAGCACTTTTTAGAAAACAATCAACCAATCCTAAAACTTGCTACCCACAAATAAGTATTTCAGACAGGATACAGTGATAGCTATATCAGAGTATCACAAAATGACTTTCAAGCTGTCATCCTACGATAGCTTACTTAGTTATATTTTAATTGTTATAACGATTGCTTTTATTTGTACTTTCTTTTAATCTATGAGAGTTGTCTTGTCTTTCTCCCACATTGGGAGAAAGGCGGAAATGATCTATATCTCTATCTCTAAAATAAATTATGTAGTAACATTCATGGGGGACACCTTTTGTTAAAATAATCTACCTTGCTATGTATTCAACAGGGACTGTCATATATGTGGCTTCAATTATTAAAAAAAAGTACTATCTCTGAAATCTCTGTCGATCATCTTCTGGGTACGAGCAGTTTTCTGGATCAACTCACAAGTGAAGTAATACAAAATCAAATCCTCTTGGGTTCTATAACAAATTCTGCAAAATATTAAGCTATACCCATACCTTGCGTACAACAGTGAGGCGTGGATGAAGATTAGCCAAGCCTCCCGGGGGAAGTGTTGAACAGCCAGTTGTGAATTGCAGGAATGCTTTTCTTTCATCTGAAGACATGCCACACAAAACTCTTACAAATCTCAGAAATCCAGGGCTAAAACGTAAAACAGATACTTAATATATCAACTGCATATAATTTTCATACATCACTAAGTCTGTAAGCATACATGTTTGCCTTTTTCAGAAACTAAACTGTAACAATTTGACACAGCATAATGGCTAGCCATATTTTAGCCTCATAATGGTGTGCAATCTAACAATTTTAGAATTAAAAAGAGGACTTATGGTAAGACGCTCTTCCCATAGTTCATTCATAATGAGCCTCATACACCAAATAGTTGCAGAAGCCAATGGGATTCAATCCTTGACTTTTAATCATTAACCTCAAATAAACAACCTTGCTGACAGGTAGCATTCAATTCTAAAAAAAAAAAAAGGTCCCCAGTTTTACTTTGTTATTATTAAAAATATTTGCCAACCATAACAGAGCAAAATTGGTATGTAAACACTTTGTTGGAATGAAGTAAGGTTTATTTATTCCTTGACTGTATTTTCCCAAAAAAACAGCTTCCTCTCTTTTACCAGCATAGGCTTTGAATGCAAGGCACTGGCTTCTGGTTTATCAAAGGCATAACAGAGAATTCTGTTTTGGTGAATTCTATAACAAAGAGTAGAACTGTTATGGAGCCCAGTTGCATATGGCTGAATGGGGTTCCAACCTGATTTTTACTTTTGTTTTTACTTCAAAAGCCTACAATTTTTACTTCAAAAGCCTACAAAAATTCCATGTTAACCAATCTAATCTAATGATTTCCACTTGCTCCACATTTTTCTGCTGGTGGAAGAGAAGAAAGCTTCTGATACCGTGATCACATTTCAGACATCTCGGTTCAGTCACACCCTATCTGAATCTCTCACACAAATAAACTACAGATCACTTGTTGACTTCTTGTTGTGTGCCTTCAAGTCATTTCTGGCTTAGGGCCACCCTAAGTCCTGCTACAAGGTTTTATTGGCAAGGTTTGTTGAAAAGGGATTTGCCATTGCCTCTCTCTGAGGCTGAGAAAGTGTGACTTGCCCAAGGTCACCCAGGGAGCTTCCATGGCTGAGTGGGGATTCAAATGCTGGTCTCCAGAGTCACAGTCCAGCACTCAGACTACTACACCATGCTGGCTCTCACTTGTTTACTATTGATATTAAAAAAAAGACTATACTAAACTGTATAATTAGTGAATTTTGTTTTAAAGAAATCCACAATGTATGGTTTAGTTTCTTATTAAAAGCAAAAAATCCAAACAGCAGCACTCCTGAACAAATTGCTTGTAGTGATATAGTTATAGAGGCTTCCATTTTTCTTGTGTTTCCTTCCCCTTTCCTCTGCACACTGACAACTACAATACGGGTTCATGTGAAAAAGCTACCATCAAATTCTTGATACATTTTACTTTTGTTTTCTCCCCCCCTTTTTTTAGAGGATATCCTAATTGCCTTAATAGCAAAATTTGAGTATCCTATTGTGAACCGGAATAAAGAAAAATGATATGAATCAGGAGTGCATGTAAACCTTCCATCCACCCTGGAAAGGCTATAATGGCATATGTAAACCTAAGGATTCCTGTGGAAGCAATGCTGAAGGGAATACCACTGAGGAATACCACACTGACTTTAACAATAGCAATTCCAGTCAATGCACCTCTTCTTTGGTTCATCATGTTGCTTTGGGCACTCAAGGCTATAGTCCTGGAAATGTCAACAACAGGATCTTGCTTCTTTCCCTAAATTCCTTTCATGGATTCTCTAAAGCAATTCACACTGGAGATCACAGAAAAGGCCTTGACAATTAGAATAATGTACTAAGTAAAAATGGCATGTCCCTCAGAAATCTGTGATAAAAATGTAAAATATAATTTCAGAGAAAAGTCAACTGGATGAAAATGTTACTCTCAGAAGCATTATTTTAAAACACTAGTGTTAACACTGCATTTCTCAAAAGTTATACAACTGATAAAAGAAAAAATGGACTTTCAGTATCTGTATGAAAACCTTCCTGTTTACTAGTTGGTGCTGGTGAAGGTAGGAAAGAGCTTAGCATCTGGGATTATTGTTAATAACCCCAAAACTATAGTATATGCCTCTCTTTATTCTAAAAAGCAGCCCTTTTACTATACATATCAGTTCTGGTTAAATAATTTAGATTAATTTCTTTATTAACACTTTGCCTTCCAAATGATATCTGTAAAAACTGAAAAATTGAAAAATTGCAATTGGACCTCCCAAATGCAACTTCTGTAACTGGAATATGGTGGTTCTACAGAGCTCAAGTTTGAGAAATTTGCTATTTCTGAAATGGAAGTTCATCACCTGAACAAGCTGTGCTGAAATATTCAATTCTCTTATTTCTTTAAATGCAAAGAGTATAAGAAGCTTCTCAAAGTTCTGTTGTCCTGAACTATTCTATTTAGGAAAGTATGTTTGGATTTTTATACCTATTCCTGCCCTCCAAGAACAACACGGATAATCCAAAAATTAAAGAACTTACTGTAAATACAGACCTAAATCCAACTGCTAGGCCCAACCAGGGCAGACCCCTGAATCAATGAGAGCTTGGTAAGCCAACATTTATGTATATTCCACTGGTTCAATGGGTCTTCTTTTTATAGGGCTAGAGACTGAGTTCAAGACATATTACCATATTTTTCTGAAGTACCTGTCTCGAGTGTAGCCAAGTTTAGGTTCAGTATAGTTGATTATATCTTCAGCTGCCCAGGATGGTGACTGATTTCCACAAAGTATCATCTGAACTTCTTCATGGCTGAAGGAACTCAGCTTTTCCATTGGAAAGACTCGGTTGAAACCATCTTGATATAAAATCAAAATAATCAGAAACGTGAGTTCAGAACCTAACTGCATTTGAAAACAGTTAAGAGAGAAACAAATCTGATTCCATGTACAATGAATGTACAAGAGCAGAAGGGCTACCACAATATCACGGTCTTTTTTTAAAAAATTACATAATACACTTAATAAAAAAAATATCCCCAGGGTGGATAACAGAACAGTATGAGACCATGAGCCAGGCAACCGTCCCTCAGGAAAGTGTCCCATAAATGAGACCCATCTGTTGAAAATGTTCTCCCTCTGATCACCACATCAGTAGCTGTGTGTTTCTGCCTGCATCTCTCCTTCTCGGCAAACATCCTTTGAAACTATTCTTAGACACCGTGAAGACATAAAGATCTCATTATTAAATTAACTAATCAACATTTCCATTAAATCTGTTACACACCCCCAATAATCTGTTACATACCTCTAAAAGCATCCATTTGTTTTTGTATGCCAGTGTGCATGCAGAAGTCGAACATCAAATCCACATATTCTTCTGCATTATCCATCGTTACCAACTACAATGACAATGTTTTTAAATGGTTAGAGAGTGCCAACACTGTATCACAGATGAATCTGAGGAAAATTAAATACTGAACTCCTATACGGGGAAAATCTACTGTACCTCATCTTCACCGCCAGGCTTCAGATCCACTGCTGTAAAGCCATATACTCTGGATGAAGGGCAAAACTGAAAATTTAGGCTGCAAGGCAAGAAAAGCTATTAGGAGAAATACAGCTACTGGTAGTTAAAAGAAAACAAACAGAAAACTGATTTAAGATGGCTCAACATTTTGGAAAGTTGCATTCATTCTTCATGACAGTGACTAGTAGCTACTGAGAGACTTAACTTGGCTAAATCTTTGTTAAAGGCTAACACCCCCATCTTGTGTCAACTACTTTTAGAAATCAGTCACGTACTTTGAAAAATACTTTTCCTGATCTGTCTAAATCTCCTGCCAACCAGTTTCATTAGATGACTTGGTGCTGCAGTATTATAAAGGATAAAAATCTCTTAAATCACTTTCTTCATCCATTACAATCCTATTCAGAGCTAAGAATGCAGCAAAATATGTTGCTTGTAAGGTAATCTTGAAGTGATAATTAGCAAATGTGATCTTACCGTTAAATTCTTAATTTAATACAGGCATTATTGAAACAAATTTTTGGACCCAATGAAGAAAACAGAATGCATAGTGAGAAGCACTTATGTGATGCATTGGGCTGGTGGGAGGGTTGCTGGTCACATTTTCTTTCTTTCTTTCTTTCTTTCTTTCTTTCTTTCTTTCTTTCTTTCTTTCTTTACATTATTTCCAAGGTCATATTTAATATTTAAGTGTTGCACTCAGTGTTTATCCCACACACTCTGCTTCTATTGTGTTTCTCATGGAATTTATAAATGTAGCAAAAAAGAGTGTTTCTACCCATATAAATTGGAATTTATATGGGTAGAAACACTCGTTTTTGCTGCAAACTTTGACACAATTAAGTAGAAGTTCAATCTTAGTACTAACCATAACATTTAAATATGCTGAACCACTGCTATGAGTTATCCACAGTCACAGTTTCCAATTTTATCCACTTCTGAAAAAATATCATCTCCAATTCATAGTCACAGAGATACTCTAAATGGAATGAAATATTCCATGTCTGACCTTTCTTATAGCTATTTCCAGGTATTTCATGTCTCTGTTCAATGCTATGCCAAGTACTAGGTATCCTTTCTTTTATACTGGTATAAAATTTACATTTATTATATTTATACTGGTATTCCTCTACAGACAAAGACTGACAAATTAAAAAAAATCTTTAGTAAGTGAGAAGGATGGCCATGTGATGCCACTTAGGACAGCTAAAAACACAACTAGTATGGCAACAGACCCACTGATCCTGTGATGCCCTAGAGCAGTGGTTCTCAACCTGTGGGTCCCCAGATGTTTGTGGACTTCAGCTCCCAGAAGCCCCAGCCACTATGGTCAATGCTCAGGGCTTCTGGGAGCTGAAGTCCAAAAACATCTGGGGACCCACAGGTTGAGAACCACTGCCCTAGAGGCTGTTCCAACTAATCGGTTTAAAATTTGTATTTGATGCTTTGTTTGTGTAATCCTATGTTGTATGAACCCAGTTTCACAGAGTAAAATCACAGAAAGACTGTTCACCTTATAGGTGAAAAACGTAACATAGTATTTCTTACTACCTGGTCAAAGAATGCACATCCTTTGCATGCAAGAGGCCTCCATAGACAATTGCTGGCATGTCCAGATAGAGCTGGGGAAGCCTCCTTCCTGAAACTCAGCTGTCAGCCAATACAATGTGGACAATATTGAACCAGATGGACCTACAGCTTGAATAAAGCTGCTTGCTACGTTCCTAAGGAAACTGTTCCACAAGATTTATATTTTGCAAATGGAAGCACAAAGTGAATAGACATGGTATACAAATTTAAATATTTAATGCCTAACCTTTGGTCCCAGCAGATTATGGTATCAACAGGAATAATTTAGAGGCTGTACCAGGAAGTTAGTGGCAACAGATGCAGTTCTCAGCATTTACAGAGAACACAACTAAGCAGTGTCACATCTATTAGTGAAGCTGCCAAAAATATCATCATGGTTTCAATTCCACAGTGGATTAGTCTGCAGTCTAAGGACAAAAGACCTTCAGATGTATTACCATGATAACATGATAGCTGATCACCCTTCAGCATAAGCAGTAAAAACTGAAGGTTCAAACAGTAAAATGGAAATGCCACCAATTCAAATACTGTGATTTTTATGTTCTACAAATAAACTGATCTTTTTTATTTTCTAAGGGTCCTTTTTTCCTAACGTCTTATTCCATAAGGAAGTCACAATCATGTGCAAGAAACAGCAGGCAGAGAAGACTTACCCTAAATCTTCTATGCTAAGTGCAGGTCCAGATCCTGATGGGTTCTTCATCATTAGTTCCTGCAGTTTTGTATTTTTTTCATCTTCTGAAAGGCTTTTGTTGCTTAGTATCTGACGTCTCTTAATTGCGAGGTCTTTAATTTCTTTTAAAAATCTGGCTCTGTGAGGGTTTACCAGTTCAAAATCTTCCCATGTTAGTATTCCATTAAACCATGCTGGAGGTTTGGGTTTTGGTGGATCGAGAATAAATTCAGATTTGGAATCTTCTTCAAAACTTCCTACTGAGAGAGAGTCATGTCCCTCTTCTGTAGAGGCCTCTGACTGACTTTCAGTGCAGTGCAAGTCTCTGTCTCCCCGTGACTCATAAATCAATTTGCTCATATTGCTTTTAATGTCTCCCATACACATGAGTTTAAAGAAAGGCTTAGAAATGGGCAAGTCCACCAGTCTGTTGTCTTGGATGCATTTGGCTAAGAAAATCCCCAAAAAGTGGAAGAGCTTGGTTATTCTTTCAAGTTCATCACTATCCTGTGGAAATGGTGCTGTGAAGAGCCCACAAGATCTCTGTACATAGTATCCTGGAGGTTTTAAACCACCACCTATGTCAACCTATTTTTAAAAACACAATGGATGAAAGAAGTTAGATATCTCCAGAGACATACATCACCATGTATCTCTGTGGTTCTGTTAATTACAAAAGTGACATATACCTGACGTGATTCATCATCAGGAAAATCATCATCGCAAAGCCATGCTCCTAGTTCAGTCCTCTGAAATTCTGCTGCTACCAGTGCATAAAATTCTAGAGTGGGTCCCAATCCTGTTCCTTCTTCTCCCAAAAACTCCACCTGAAAACCAGAGACCACAGCAACAGGGTAAGCCACTTCAAGTTGTTGGTATTAAGTTGCTCTCCTCACCCCCACCAGACGTGAATATGCTCTCCTAATCCTATGCAGCCTCTGTTAGAGGGTGTACTCACGTGTATTCATATGTGCATGTAGATTATTGTTCCTAATTCCTCCTTTAGCCTTCAAGGGCCACCTCCCATGTAATCCCCCCAATTCTGCAGGATAACTTTCTGGACTGCTGTGACTGCGGGAAAATATTGCTCCCCTCGACAGAAGTGTCTTATGGGCAGACTCCACACATAAAACATCTGACAGCAACCTCTATAATTGTTTTTGGTGGGTTTTGTTTTTTTTTGTAAATTAGGGGCATCTTTTACCTCTAGGACAGACTTTCTATCAGCATGAATCTGCATAACATTTTCTGCCCACTCCATCAAAGAATCACCACGTGGAACTTTTACTCTTTCATGTTTAAGGCGCCCAACTCTGAACTCTCCTGGGTCGTCTCTTCGCACAGTGCTTGTAGTTCGTGTCCGCTCAACAGTGGCCTCACGACGGTTTTGTAGCCACACTATTGCTCTAGTAACAAGAATAATGGGATTTTTTTGAAAAAAAATTCAAGACAATCATCTACACCCTATGAAAGGATATGGTCAAATAACTACAATGTACTTTGTGCTTCTCTATCATGGATAAATGGGGAAATTCTGTGTCATCTATTTCTTAATATTCTAGCTATGAGTACAAAAATGACACTATTCATCCACAACAGGGAGGTATAAGGCCCCACGGTGTGAGGAAGCACAAAAATTGTTACCTCTCTGTCTTTATTTTGGTGGTAGTAGTGAGGGAAGATGCCAAAACCATTGAAGACTGAGTGCGCATGAGACCACAGAATGCTGACTGTTGGGGAGGGGAGATGGAAAACCAGGAAGGGGCATAATGTGGAATGGGTAGAGTCTTGAGCAACAGAACCTACTTTCGCAATCATTTACTGCATGTCCTACTTTTTCATTATATCATTCATTGCAGGTATATATGCATGCACAAAACAAACAAATCTCGGTTTCTCTTAATTTTTTAATTTTCTGGTTAACTGAAATTTAAAAATTTATCCACATTTCAGAGGAAAAAGAAGACAAAATCTGTCCTCTCATCCATCTAATGTAATACTGGCTGAATGCCCTGGAAGGATTTGATGGTTCTTTTTTCTAGGAAACAACCTTGGTAAAATTTCAGAGATTCTCAACATTAACTTCAATACTATGAATATAAGTTTCACTGAAATTGCTCAAAATAAGTCCCTGCTCATTGTGAAGTATCTTACCTTGATGCCCCAAATGCTGTACATGTGAAATACAGTTGTCTGGTTTCAAAAGGGATTAAGAAAGGACACTTGCTAGTTATCTGTTCACACCAGTCTGGCAAAGCTCCACTCGCTAGTGCCAATGGCTCCTGCAGTTTAACACACAAATAATTTAAAGGATGAAACCTGAAGAGGCAAATGCTGATTATATAGCTGCGAATACATTGAGAGCCCACACGGTACAGTGGATTGAATGATGGACCAGGTTTGATTCCCCACGTGGCCACGGAAACCCATTGGCTGAGCTTGGGTGTGTCACACTCTCTCAGCCCCCAGAAAACTCCACAATAGGGTTGTCTCAGGGTCTCCTTCAGGACTTGAAGGCACCTAACAACAACAACGCATTTTAAGATATAGTTTCCCACACACTCAGTTTATACTGGTTATTTTTTGAAATTTTAATAAAGGAGCAGGATTTCTGTTCTTAAAAAGAAATAGTGAATAAAAAGTACCGTATTTGCTGATGTATAAGACTCACTTTGCCCCCTAAAAGTACCCTCTGAAAATGAGATGTGTCTTATGCACCAGCAAATATGGTAACATTAAAAGCATAGGGAAGGGAGGGGGAGTGAAAGGAGTTCTTCTCCCCCAGGCAAAACAGGAAAGGAAGGGTTAGTGGAAACCTTGATGTTCAGGAACACAGATAGATGTTTCTACAGTTTCTCCTTACCTTCCCCTTCTCTCCTGTGCGTTTTGATTCTGCTGGGAGTTTCTGCCCAAGCAAAACAGGAAGGGAGGGGTGGTAGTGCAGCACTCTTTTCATTCCCCTCCTCTCCTGTTGCAACACTCCTTTCCTTCCCCTCCTTTCCTGTGCATTTTGCTCACCGGAGAACTAAAAAATTTTTTTCCCGAAGAATACCCCTTGAAAAGTGGGGTGCATCTTACATGCTGGTGTGTCTAATACGCCAGCAAACACAGCACTTTCCTTCAACGTTTAACTATCCTTTTCTTATCAATATATATGTGGTATGTTCCATTTATTCACACTTCTTCTAAGGAGCTCAAGCAACTGATTTGCATCCTCACAATAAATCAGTAAGATTGGTTAGGCTGAGGTAAGGAGTGGTCCAAGAGCTGCGAATTTCACAGCTAAGAACGGGTTTGAATCTGGTCATCCTAGAGCTAGTCCTCCACTCTAATTATTTACCATACTGACTTCCATGGTTTTCTAAGCTAGTTTTAAAAAAAAAAGTAAAGAAAATAATAAATAAGTAAAAAAACTAATAAGTATTTTAAGAAACAGTTCTAGTTTTTTGAGCTTTTACATTTGTATCTTGCTCATCTCCTTCCAAATACTTTCAATAGTTGGAGATTATGGCCTCAATACACTAAATTATATAATTATCTGCACTCAGCTTTGGACATCTCAGGCACCCAGGGATGAACAATCACTCAACACCACATGCCACTGTATTTAAAAAAAAAATGCTTGTGACATGGCATGGGACAATCTACATACTAATATAATTAAACAAGATACTGCAAATAAAAAGCACACAGAATTTCAAAGCCATATTTAAACAAGATTTCAGACTTCTAGACCAGCTGAAAAAGTGTAAAGATAAATTTCTCAAAAATAAGTGCATTACCTCAATTTGTTGAAGAATTTTTGTAGTGATTTTTTTGCTTGTGAATTCATCTGGTGGAAAATTAAACTGAAGCTGTTCATCTCCTTCTGAAATTATTAGCAGAACATTTTATTTCATGTTTCATTTTGGAACACTTTTAGGAAAAAAATGTATTGCATTTCACCCACCTTCTTGAGATGTTCGAGTTGAATAAGGGTCACTTGCAACAATATACAAAATACGAAGCAGCTGTAGGACATCTTCTACCCCACAAGAATTCTGTCCACTACCAGCTTTGGCTTGAGGCTGTTCTTTTGTTGAACTGAGAATGTCAGAGTTTTGAAGTGTAGAAATAGTTCCCTGGTTCAAGCTAGATTTTGATCCATGCTCACAAAAATCCTGCATAAATGAAAAGAAGGAAAATAAATACACAGTAAATTTTCTGTTAGAACTATAAGTTATTTTGTAATATAAGAGAGAGGAAAAATAAAAGTATGACTTTGTGTAATGCAAACAACTCATTACTTAGAATAATTGTTAGGTACTATATTAATAATACTATGTTAACTCCACCTATTCAAAAGATTTCTGCTGGTAAAAGCTAAACGTGAGAGTTGCATATGAACATATTTAACCAAAGAGCAATTCCATTAGTCACATATTATATCCCTTTATCAGGACTCCTAACCCGATGCACAAAGGAAAAAAGCACAGACATTGCCCAAACCAATACTTTTAGATGCGGACATATACCTTGTATGCAGCTATTAGCTGGGAACAATTTCTGTTTTTCCTAATGCTTTTATTAGTGCCGGTTAATTTCCAGTGGCGCAGAAAGGCTGAATCCGCATTCTTCTGCAGGTAGGTTATCAAGTCATTCTTTGGTAATTCATCAGTGCCAAGGTACTGTTCCACATGCTCTATTGACCAGCAACCCTACAACAGGAACCACCAAATGTTGGTCTTTCCTGATTGTAAAGTCTGAAAGATTTCACATGCACTACACACATTTCTTTAAGGAACATGCATTCACAAACATTCGCTGTAACATATGCTGAATAACAGAATTAAGTTAGTGTAGGTTTCTTTAAGCTGCATTTTTAAGGGCACAAAACTGCACAAAACCCTGCTGCAGTCATGTAATTCTGAAGTGTTATTTATCTTACCATTTTTCCATTCTCTTTCTCTTTATCAGAATCCTTCATTTCTCTGTACACAATTCTAAACATTAAAAAAAAAATATCAGAGTTACTTAAGTACTTTGAGTGGCTTTTCACAGCTATCATCTAATGACGAAGATCATTTCTAGTCATGCAATATAGAATATCAGTCTTGGGGAATATTTGTATTATCTTCTGCTAACAGGCTGCATATAACTATGCTTCTAAATATGTTATTGCTTTCCATACATGGTATGCATGAACTGGTGAAACACCTGATATAACTCATTCTAAGACTACAGTTGATGGTTCACCAGCAATTAGATCATGTGTATAAATTACAGAAATTATAAAAAATAATGGCTTTTAGACCCATTTAGGGTCAACTGTTAATTTTGGTGCAGTGACAGCATCATTTACCTTAAGAATTATTCAATTAACACACATCTATTGTGTTTAAAAAATTAAGAATCATAATACTGAAGAAGTTAGGCAGGAAAAGGGTAGTGATAATTTCAGAGATTAGGTCAAAGTTAGCATCCAAGAACTGTCAATGTACCACCATCTTTCACAAAATACAGCAGCAGTACTCTGAAGCCTGACTGCAAGATGTTGACAGTTCTTCATATAGTGTGTCTTACATTTATTCGGAAATAAGATCCACTGCACCCAATGGAACTTATTCCCTAAAAACGCACACAGAATTAAAGCCTTAACTGCTTTACATTGACAATGAAATTTTAGAATTCTTACGTGTATGTTGGTTCCCAAATTCTTCTAAGTTTGTCAGACTTCACACTGCCATTGCAGGAAAGTTGTAATAATTTTTGTACATAATAAAAGATTGTTGATCGGAAATTTGTTAGTGGTAGCTCAACTTCACGAGATGTACCAAGGCCTGTAACTTTCAAGGTAAGTGCTAAACGGGGTGATGGTGTGCACTCAACTTCCTCCAGAAGTTCTGAATGAGGTGTTCCTGTAACCAATGGTCAATTAATGAAATACGAGTGTTAACTGTCTAAATTATGTAGCACCTTTCATTTGCATATTTGCTGTATGCTTTTTGTACAATTAAACTGTATTTATTGACCAAGCCTGAAAATAAATACATACATAGTAAAGAAGTTCATGTTGCAATTTCTGTTCTAGTTTTCCACCCCTCACATTACCCTTGCCCAGTCCCTGACCCAACCCAGTCTCTTCCTTAGGCTCCAGCAGCATTCCTCCTCTATAGTGTGTTCCCCTTGCAACTACATTCCATCCTTTGGCAGAGTTGTGAAAGGACTTAGATTGGAAGAATGATAAAATTCTTATGTTTCATCCCCAACCCAGCCGGAGGGAAGAAATCTCGTCCTGTTAGTGACTTACGATGGTTTATATCCAAATCAGCCATTGTTAAGTCCCTATTTTTTTGGTTGCTATGAAGGCTGGAATTCTCCACCAATCTTCTGCAGTGGTCAAAATTCCTCCTCAAACCTGGTGGAGAGCAATGGGGGGCTGGCAAAGTGTGTAGTATCTCCCTACAGCCAGTTACAGAACACTGATATCATCCAACAAGACCTCTGTGTGAGTGGGTGCGTGGGTGGGTGGGGTCCTCTGAAGATTCTCAGTGGATGTCGTCATTGTCCTAAGCTTGGCCACTGGAACATAGCCAGACTTTTCTTTCATGCCACCTACTCTCCATCAGGCATTAAGTGAGGGGTGTGTGATGCAGCTAAAGGTAGGTTTGGAGGGAGGTGAGAAGGGAAAACTTACAATCATGAAATTTGATATCACTTTTCCATGATGAAGGATCCCAGCCTGAGTCTTGTGAACTACTCTGATAATATTCTATTCATTATGCTAATACAGTAAATCAAGTAGCCAGCTGACCCAAAAAGTAACTTTGGAATCAGTAATGAAGGAACATTGACTTTCCCTCTGAACTATGTACCAATTTATTATTTTGCCTTTCTCCCTACTTCTCACTCTCCAGTCTGGTTCTTATCTTATATTTATCCAGCATGCTAATATATTTAGAGGTGTGTATGCCTGCACATGTTCTTCAACCTGCTATTGATTATACCTGGTGGAGGAATTTCAAGATCAGTTGTCTGTTGGACATTAGTATGGCCAGGTCTAGGATCAAAGGCAGGAACTAAAGCAGAAAACTGACGCTTGAGAACATAATCATCATCCCATGTTCTTCTACGACCTCCTTTTGTTTCATACTCTTCTTCTTCCTATTAGCAAAAATAACCACACAGGAAAATTTGGATTTAAAAGGTACACAGAAGAAGGGGATATATAAAATTAGACATGCCAAATGAGTAAGACACCAGAAGAACATTAGCTGTATTTAAACTTAAGTACAGAAATCAAATCTACCACCCACTGTACATTTTATATTCTTCTCCCTACAAAATTCATGCATTGACTATCCTATTTAACTTAAACCTTAATTCTGCTTGATGAGATGGGATATTGGGGAGCTCACTGTAGGATGTGGACACGTGGTAACAATTATGTTCATCCATCTTAAGTAAATGAATATGGCATGACCACATTGTGTTTACAATGAAGTCCACATACAAGTATACCTTAATTAGACATATCAAACAACTATCAGTGAAACTAATACAGGGCAATTATCAAAACCTTCTACACCTCACCTCAGGAGCTTCCTTCAGATGACTTTAACATGCAAGTAGCAATGATCTGGGATGACTCAGTGAAACATCTGGCAGGACAAATACAGCCCTGTGATTAGCGCTGACCAAACAGATTATGGTCACAGGATAAAATATGTGAAATAGAATATCTACTGAGCTTAGAGATGTGAAGAGCCACACAAACCTTTTCCTGCAGTGGAATTCCCTCCCCAGGAGGCCTGATTGGTGTCAATGCTGGAAACATTTCAGTGCTGCTAAAACCTGGCTTTTTATTAAAGCCTTCAGGCCAAACTGATTTTATCCAAAATGCACATGTTTTATGGTCATGATATCTAAGATTGTTTTAACTGGTTTTAAATTGTCAGTTTTTAATAGAGAAACAATTTAAAATGCTTTTGATTTTTTAAATTTTTTTAATTATTATCGATCTTAAATTGATTTTATTGTAAGCTGCAGGATATATAAGTGTTTTAATAGATAAAAGTAAATTAAAAACTGCAGGAAAAACACTGGAAATTTTGAAGAAAGTAGGGAGGAAAAACCTCATCATTTTTTTCTTTAGGAGTTAAAACAGAATTAGCTAACAATAATGCCCATGCATCACTGTAGACAAGGGGAGAGGGACAGTGCAATTCAAGGACTACATATGCACCCCAGGCCTGTTTATACAACCCCAAGATGCCTCACATCCTTTTTTATTTTAATTTTTACTCCAAAGCTCACCCCCGCCGCTGCTCAATCTCTAAGCCAAGGGCCACTTCAAAATCAGAAGTGATCTCTAATTGTTTCTGCTTTTGGAGGGAGGAAAACTGATCCTTATGTTTCCTGGGGGACACCGGGAAAAAATCTCTAAAAACAGTTTTAAAATTCAAAACAAGTTTTGAAGCTGTAGGGTAGAGTGGTCCTTTGAAGCCCACTGAGGGAAAATGTGCAGACTTTAGAGTAAATGCCCAGCACTCAAACCCCAGATGCGTTTCTGCAACTAGAGCATGCTGCCATGTTCATGAGAGGAACACGGAGAAAGCTGCTTCAATACTGTGATAATACAGTATTAAAGAATTTGATTTTTAAAAAATGAAGATTAGTTGAAAGACAATTAATAAAAATTAAGGGACTGACCAGAAAAGCTCTATTACTAGCAAGATAGAACTGAAAAAAGAGAGAGAGGAGTCTAAAAATTGTTGTTTTTCCAAAAGAATTTTAAAAAATCTTTTTAAAATGCATTTTATTCTTTTACTGAGGAATAATAGTTTAATACTGTAAATAGTTTATTTTAATATTAATTTTTTTAATGTTTTTAATTGTACTGTTCTTCTTATAAGCTGTTTTGAATCCCAATTTTGACAAAAAAAAGGCAGGATATAAGTATTATCATCATCACGAACCACTACCACCACATGACTTCTGCCTTTGAAACTGGCACAAGGGGAGATAAATTACATTTAATGAATTGCTATTCTGTACTGTCCAGAAAATATGTGGGGTTTGTTTGATATTTTTATATATTCCTCAGGTGACAAAAAGATACATGTGCTTCATAGCACAAGATGCAGCAGTTTCCAATTCTTTCTTGAACAGAGAATTTAATTTGTTAAGAAAACCAAACAAAATTAGAACAAAACACAGAAAGTTGGGCAGATGAACAGGAACTGTAAGTTACCAGTAAAATCTCATACTAAAAAGGATCTTAAGGTTATGCAAGAATGAATCTGATTTATCTAAACTATAGTCTGTAGGCGTTCTCTAATATATTTTGATAACAGGTCTCTCTAGAATTTATGATAGCAGATCATTCCAAAGTCCAACATTTTTGTTCAAATATAAAATGGAAGCATTTCTCTGTGAGGTCATCTTTCATTCTGCTCCCCTTATATATCTGGTCTTCATGGTAAATTTTTAAGTGTGTGTGTATGTATAAATTCATATCTATATATGTAATATATTTTGTAATCCTATGTGATTAATTTTAAACCCTGTTGGCTGAGGTACTCTTCTAAGATCAGTTTCAGCCTTTCAATAGTTTCTGAAGGAGTAACAGCATGCCATCTGCATACAGACTTGAGGTGTACTCCCTGCTGTGTACCTCCAACTCCATTTTGGGGAATAATCCTTCCCATCAATACACAGCTAACTGGTCTGAGCTGTCTCTGTTTAGCAAGCATATTTTCAGTTGTATCAAGTTATATCTTTGAAGACCAGTAGTGGCATTCCCTTGAATTCCAAAGTAGAAAGACTGTTCTCAGTTCTTAGTATTTTAGATTTTTTCAGAAAACCTGTGAATTTTATTAAAATACTGTTGCTGATAGTTGACAGGTTTGGGGGATTTAGGGCCAATCAGTCAGTAGATTCTCTCAAAACTGGCTATGCTAAGCTGCCAGTATGATTCTCAATTCAACTTGTTCAGCCAGGGGAGAATCATTTTTGTAATATCTGTTTATCATTTTCTGGGACTTCTCCCAGTCTAAGATTGTTCCTTCTTCTTTGGATCTTCAGGATCCAGAGCTTATTTTAGAGATCAGTGGTAGCTACTTGCAGTTCCTGTACCGATATATCATTAGAATGCCCAGATGAAACACTTTGTGTGTTGCATTCTTCCCCCTTTGAAGGCTTAAGTGGTCAGGGCAGATAATTTCTGGTCAAGAGATTTAAAGGTGGTTACCCACTCTTCTTGTAGCTGTCAGCAGATTTGTCTAACTATTGTTTTGACCTGTGGATCTGAAACAGGATCCCCTCAAATCCTTTCACCCATTGTTTCCCATATTAACCTGGTGCCATTTTGGAAGCTTCCAACCCTACTCTTTCATTTTTGGTCTCTCTGAGGTTTTTTTTTTTTAAAGTTGTAGAAGGACTCTCCATATTTTTGTTGGCTTGCTTCCACCATTCTTTTCATTATTTATGGGTATTCTAAACATTACAATTCAGTATAAAGGGCAGGTCTTATATAAAAAAAGTATCTTATATGACCATTATTCTTTCCAGTCAGCCCCACTTTAATATAGGATATGTTCGCTATACTGCTTACACAAAATTACAGATTTTATATTTCCAAATTTCATAGATATACCAAATGAAGCAATTTAATATGCTAAGTTATAAGGCATTTTATATGTTACAAAAGCAGTAAAAAAAATGGTACTGAAGTAAGCTATTAGAATGATGCTGAGAAGGCAGCTGACGGAATTACTATAAAAAGGGATATGATTTTTAATTCACCACATTACATTTTTGTACACTGTTCTTTAAGTAACATGTGCTACAATTATAATTCTCCCAAGCCCATGAGGCTGGGAAACTGTTGAGGTGGCCCAGAAACACAGAGACACACAGAGTACAATATGTTTTTTTAAAAAGCACAAATGTGTACTGTACCATAACTTCTTCATATTCTTGATCTTCTTGATTGTCATCTTCATTTTCATCATCTTCTTCATCTGGCTCAGGCAGGTCTTCATCATCATCTAACTCTGCTAACAGAGTACTAGCACGACAGCTGTCAAGAAAATCTACACAAAAAGGAAATAACCCACTAAGAAATCCATTTTTAAAAGGAAAGACAGCAAGACTGCAAGATGAAGTGAGTCTATCAATTCAGAACAGGAACAAAAAAAAGGGGTACAACTTCAGAGTAATTTTCAAGACAGGACAGCAACCTATTTAGGAAACCATGGCAAAAGAAGGCTGAAAAGGAGGGGAAGTACTGAAACCTGAAAAAGAAAACTATTTGTATTAAAGTAAAACATTCAGCCAAAAAGATCCCATTGTTGAACACATCACACTAGTGAAAATGAACAGAACATTTACTATTTACAACCAATTATATAGACAAGGTACTTTTATTAGAACTTATTTCTTCTGTATACTATGAAAAAAAATTACAGATACCTTTAATACAAGCAAATTATTTCACAGAAGAACTTGTAGACTAATTTTCATTACTGTAGTACTGTAAATTCCAACTAATCAACTGAAATCAAATCCAACTGAAACAACTCCTCTCCACTGCTGGAAAACAACTGGACTTCACAAATGGAATGCCAATCTAAGACCTCATTGGTAAAATCACAGAGGAAAGTACCAGTACACAAAAGCCCATTTTACGGGCATTTCAAGTACTTTCTAATATTACAGCTAATATACCATGTACTGAAGACAGATTCCCACTGCTTACACCAGGTTTTGTATTAAAAACAGAGAAAAAATGTATATGTTAGTCTTCTGGAACATACAACACAGTAGTTTGGGTGACACAATTTCGTCACAATTTTTGTCTCATTCAGAAATCAGAATACCATTTCTGATTTTCTTTAGACTACCATGTTACCCAAAGATTCGAAATACCCTTATTTTCATTCTTTTTTGCTTTCTCTCAAATCGCTATCTTCTCTCGTCCCCTTCTCCTTTATGAAATATGCTGGGAGCATAGGGACACCTTCCTCTTGCTGGAAGCCTAAAGTGACTGAGGCCTAAAGAGGGTATCTTCCACCTTCTATCACTCCATTTGTTTTGGCTCTCCCCACTTGTCCTACCTGCCCTCTTTCTTTTGTTCTGGGCTCCTCCTATGCATATAATATTAAGCTGAGGACCACACACTGCTCATCCTACTTTGTCTATCATGGGAGTGAAATGGCTTAAATGTGAAAAAATACATACATTTTTATGTTGAAAACTGTAGGTATCACATGTGTCATGTGACAAACGCAGAACATAATATTGCGTTATACCCACATGCCAAATGCCCCCAAAGGTGGCAGTTTTCCACACAAACATTTATTTTTAATTGTATTGCTTTCTACTGCAAGTTTTCTACACAGAAGTGGTGTCCATGAAGGTTTGCCACACATTAAGCTATCCAAATTCCAGTAGAGTTCACTTCCCTGTTTTTCTAAGATTTTTCTATTACGTGGTTTTAAAAAGACAATTTCATGATCTTCCAAAGATCAATGGTTTATACAACAATCTAAATGTGCATAAGCTCTGTCCACTAAGTCATTTTATGACTCACATAAAGCCATATCAAAGAGATAATATTAACACATGTGTTTTAAATGGTGAATGTTCGACTGTCCTATCAGTAACTTCTCTATGGGTACTTTTAAATAGAGATGGGCCAAACTGAATCCTCAAATCCTTGGCAAGGATTCAAGATTCGTGAATGTGAATCCCTGTGCCAAAACAGGCAAACCGAATATTTCAAATCCACCAACCAAATAGTTTGTTGGAGACCGGGACACCTGAAAAACTGAGAGACCAGACACACAAGGGGAGGTGGCAAGTAGATGAGTTTTTCCCTTGGAGTAATAATGGCTTTTGCTAACAATTTCAGAAATTACATCTCAGGTTGTATTCTAATATATTTAAATTGAACATTTAATACTTAAGTTCACTACTTTCTGTGCTGAAAATCAATGGCATATATAAATGCTGGTGTCAATGGGTCTGATGCCTATCAGAAGCAGTGGGGCAGAGGGCAAGGTCACACAATCTCAGCTAGTGATTGCCACAGGTAGGCCAGTGTACCTCCTTCCACAAGACCAGAGCCTGGTTGTAAACCTATAGCTAGAATAGGATGAGAAGTGAAATGTCTCTCATGGTTTCTCATGAGCCACATGACAAACCACATATAGCAGAAAGGAAAAATTATCTCTAAAAACTGGCGCCTCTGGGGCCCGCCAAAGGCCTGATTGCCTGGAAGGTACAATCTTCTTGAGATTTCAAGGACAGCTGATAGATTCCTTTGCATAGCTCCCTTGCAAAACTCTTTCATACATAATTCTGGGGTTTGTAGTTTTACAAGGTGTCACACCCTTCTCCGCCAAATTGTGCTGGTGCATCATCAAACTGCAAGCCCCAGGATGCCATAAGGAACTACACAAAGAAAATCCAGTTTTGACCTGGATTATCTCTGTACTGTAGTATGTGGTCCTGTTTACACAGGTAGGAAAATGTGGGATTAATCCACATTTTCCTGCCTATGTAGAAAGAGCTTTCATGTCATTTTCAATCTGGGGAGATCTTGAGGCAAAACTATGACAATTGTCCTGGCCAGATTTCTTCAGAGGGAGGTTTGCCTTTGCCTACCCTTTTGTTAAGGCTGAGAGAGTGCATCTTACCCAAGATTATCCTTCTTTCCCTTGCTTTTTAAACCCTTTTTAAAAAAAGATTTGAAAGATTCGAGATTTGTGAGATTTATGGATTCCCAGAACCTTCCAGGGATTTGGATCTGGATTCGGAAAATTCTGGATTTGCCCATCCTTATTTTTAAATAACATATTTACCATACAAAACTAATCTGCCTGCCCCCACCCCCGGTACAAAACTAATCTGTCTGCCCCCACCATACAAAACTAATCTGTCTGGCCCCACCCCCAGTCTGTCTGCTCCCACCCCCGGAGAGAGAAAGAGAAAAAATAAAACAAAGAAAATTTCACAGGGATCTTATCAAATGAAAAATAAACAAATTTGCCATAAAGACACTCAAGAGGATTTATTACAAGTAACTTCCTAAAGAGTAGACTATACTACAACCCCAGTGTGAAAGTATCTCTTAAGGTTTATGAGAACCTTTAAGAGATTCTTGTATTTTTATTTCTACTTCATACTGTAATAAAGAAAAAAAAACTGTGTCAGATGGAAAGAGATGTATTCGGCTATCCTCCTTGGTGCTTCAGAATCAATAACTTGTTCGAATTTGCCAAAGTCTTCATGATACTTTTGTTGTAGAGATCTTCCATGAAATTAATGAAATCTATCGAGTAAGTGTCCTTAAACAGTACTTTCTGTTTGCCACATATAACACTTTGGAACACTTGAAATGTGCTTCAGAAACGGCCATTTTGAAGTTTAAATGCTTTTTGAACTTAGAATTTTGACAACAATGCTCAGACAATCCTACAGACAGATATAATTCCTAATCCTAATGTACTCTTCCAAACACATCTAAGCCATTCTATAGAGTCCACCGGTCCTCAGGGGTACACAGGGCAGCAAACACACAACATGCAAGAAATCCTCCTCGAATTCTGTACAAATATCTCTAGATCTAAGATATCATTGAGAACACATCTCTACAAATGCCACACGCCAGACTGAAAAGACAAACCATAGATTTTAAAACATTCATATACAGATGTCTGCATTTTAGAATAAAAACACCGTAAATTATAAGCATACAAACAGGATGTGAAGAACTGAAATATAAGGCAACATTGGCATTAGGCCTAAACACCTTGCCTGAGAAGTCTTCATGCAACTAGCAACAGGGTAAACAACTCAACTGTTTGATATGCTTTAGTAAATGAAATTGCTAAGTGAGAAATCTATAACAAAAATAGGCAAAGGAAAATCATTAATGGGAAATCTGCTTATGGTCATTTAAAAATGAAACTTACCATATAAAGAATATTCTGCTTCCTGACCTGTATCGCTCTCACTAGATGTTGATGTTAGGCTAGTAGTTAGAGTGTTACTAAGTGACTGACCAACAGATAAAACTGTAGTTGCTGTGGCTACATTGCTGCTGCTAGTAACGCTGGATGTAGACATGGTCACAGTTGATGTGGTACCAGTTGTAGTCAGATTAGGAAAACTTTGGGCACCCATTAGAGGAGAAGCTACAGATAAAGATATGGTAAGATAAAATAAATGATCCAGAGTAGTACAATTTACATTAATGAGTGTTGTGTTTTAAACGAATATTTAAAAAGAGTCACGAAGTCTATTGTTCTTATTAATGCAGAATTACATGTCAATGAAAGTAGGGGTTTGAAATAAAAGAGGACAATCCAGTAAGTACAGGAATGAGAGTGATTGTTTTGTAGTCCCCACGTTGAATTTTGAACAAGTGCAATTTTGTATGATACCTACATCACATTATATGAAATTCACAACAATAGTATGACAGATGTACAAACAAACCATGATTTATCTCTCTCTCTGTCTTCCTTGAGAATCCCTACCTGCTACTTCAAACAATGTCTTTTAAGCTGAAAACACATCTCACACTGGTTAGTTCAGACAGAACTGCTAAACCACATTCTGCCCTCTTGTGAACCAAGACTTGCTAAATGGCTTTAGTTCAAACAAATTATTATCGGGCATTAAGAGTCTGAACCATCTCATAAATAATTTTTACTACTGCTAAAGCATTCCATTTTATCAATTTTTTTCTTAATGGTGGGAAAAAGTTAAATATAGTAGCCATATATTAACCAAACGAATTGTACTGAATACAATCCTACAGCTGATTTCACCCTTTAAGAATAAAAAATCGTTACATCAAGTCTTATCTGTTAAACATGCACATTTTAGATTAGGTGTTTATTTGTGTATGTAATTTCTGTATTTGTATCTTTGTATTATGTACTATATTTTACTGTTGATATGGTCAGTCGACTAATCAATAAACATTGATGATGATAATGATTAGGTAAATTTCCATAATCATGTTCTGACATATCTCTCATTTAATTGCCTTTGAATTCTCCAAAATACTAACAATAACAGCCTCTCCATAATAAAAAAAGAAAAACAGTAATCTTAAAAAGTTCAAGTAGCAAAGACTACAGTTTAGATTCCAATGCATACAGTCATTTTTGTTCCTTCCCATGAGAAATGAAAGGATCTTTACCATGCAGTCACTCCTTATTTCATTAAAAAAATTTAAGATACAGCAGCTCGACCTGCTCAACTGTGTCTTTTGCCACACACAGACCACACTTGACATGAGACAGAAACAGCTAAATAACATCATCTTATTTCACTGTAAAAACCAGATGTAAGTAGGCCCAGAAATAAAAAATAGGGGGAAAAAAACCAGAAAAAAAATCCCTAGTAAAATGGGTTATGGAATATTTGCGTTTAGAATGTTGACTAAAATGTTTAAGATGAGGAGTTCATTGCAAAATTATTTCTAAAATCTATGGAACAGGAATATATTTATGTAAGACTATATACCGCATCACATCACTGAAATTCCCTGATCCTGGTTTCCTATTCTGCATTCTTTTTTATGTTAATAAGTGCTTTATGTCTATTTTACACTATGAAGAACAAGAGGGGACAAAATAATTTTCTCTGTTTCACTAATGTTGATCGTTTCTTCTTACTAATGTTGATTGTTTTTGTTTGTTTGTTTGTGCCTGCTCTTAATAAACCAAAGAGCTTACAGCTCAGATATTCCTTACAGTTCAGGATTTTGTAGCTTTATTTGTAACAAAATACACAAATTTAAAGAGGTAGTTCTATCTGTAACTATTACTTGAATAAACTGAACTTCAAATATACCAAAACTTGTTAGTTAAATATGATATATTTTATGATCCTATAGTACTACAGTGACTTTGAATTGGCAGAAGATGCTAATATCACTTTTTTTTTTCAATTTTTCAAAAAAAAAAATTTCTGGAAAAACCCCAAGGGCAGCACACATTTGGTACAGCAAAATACTAAAGTACCATTTTTGTCTATATTCTTGTAGTTTTGGTCTTGTAGGAAGAAACTGCAGTAAAAACACATACAAAAAGTAAATACACGTCCCTTCATTACTTCATGTATTTGTAAAAAAAGAAGTATAAATGGCAGAACAAAAAGAAAATAAACTGTTTTCTTTAAACTTTTCACATACTGCAAGTGTTTAGTGACTGCCAATTAACCAACATAAACTTTTTAATACTTTGGGAAAGATCAAGAATATATTACATCGCTTTCAAATCAGATCATGTTCATATATAGTATAATATCCTAAGCAGACGTCAGTGAGACATGCATTATTTGGGAGGACTTTTAGAATTATAATTAAAGGCTTAGTTAATATGCTCAGTTAAAATAAAGAGATTTGTTGTTGTGTGCCTTCAAGCTATGCACAACTTATGGAGACGGGGTTTTCTTGGCAACATTTGTTTGAAGGAGGTTTGCTTTTTACAAGTCTGTAATAACTAAAATACACTTGCTGTTATGGCAGTTTGATTTTTATTTTATTATATTTTATTTTTACAAAATTGTATTACCCTCTGAAATTGAGTGCTTGGTAAATGAAGCAAGTGGTATTCTGTCTCTTTAATATTTTTACCAATATAGCAGTGCTTACTTCCCAAGTACAAGCCCACACATAATTACAGGCAACATAACTGTTCAAAGCGATCACATTTCAATATGATTGATACAACACCTTTCCTTCCCTCTTCCACAGAAAGTACATGTTAACCAAAAATTACTTTTACTTACTTGCAGTGCTCATGACATTTCTTCCCAATGTATTAGTGTTGTTATCGCTGCTACTTCGGCTTAAATTCATGTTGTTAGTAGCATTGGTGCGAGCTATGTTCGCAACTCTTCGGACAAAGGACTCCAAACTAGAGGTTTCTCGTGAAGACAAGTTAGGAACGCTTGCACTAGAACTCATGGGAGCTCCAGCAGCCAGAAGTGAACTCACTGATAGTCTGTTACTTGCTGATGAACTAAGGGGTCTCTGGGAAGTGGCTTCTTTATTAGTTAGTTCAGATACCGAACTAACATCTGGAGAGCTCACACTAACAATTCCCATGGATATAGCATTGGACTCTCCAGTTGCACGTATGGAGTTGTCAGGTCCTAGCTTTCTTTCAACATTTTCGTTTCCCACATCTGCTGTTAAGGTGCTGGTACTTGCACTGGATGCTGACCCTACTTCAGTCTGAGGCATGCTATCAGCAGAGGAAAGTACAACAATTGGCTCATGGACGTCTGTGCCTGAAACTATATTTTGTTCCATTACATTTTCAGATCTCCGCTCCATTTTGGTCGAACCCAAGCTGATGTCGCTGCTACTGGCCACGCTACACACAGAACTGCTACTTCCTTTTCTACTTGAAGAGCCTGCAGCAGCAGCCATCTTGTCTGGACAGTTGTTTTTCACCAAGCTGCTCCATGACTGCGTTGTGCCTGAAACAGTGGATGAAACAGGTTTGGGTGATGCCGCTGAATCAGGGTCGTACCCTGGGGCAAGCTTGAGGTCAAATTTTCCTTCTGCGCCCATACGGTAAGAGTTAGAGCCACCAGCATCCCAGGTGACATCAATCCAGCCTAGAAAGGGACAGGAGTTTGTGAGACCCAGCAGAAAGCAGACAGGAGCGTGTCAGACAGTAGCTCCACAATATGGGATCAGCTTCTCATTGGGCCACTATTTTAAATGTGGGGACTTACCTAATGGCTTTAAAGCCAAACCAAATAAAAATCAAAGTTTTAAAAATAAAGAAGCATGATCACTATAGGATGTGCTAAATTCAGCTGGCAGATTTTTATATAGCTCACTTAAATTCCAAAGATCTAAAAACTGAGATAAAAAACTTCCAGGGAGTGGTTTTGATATTCTGTTGACCCCCCCACAAAAGCAAGGGGTGTTGTTACCATTGCCAGATTATCGAAGACTTCCTTAGATGGAGAGAATATAATTAGAATGAGGAGATGGAAAGGCAGTCAGTACAAACAGTAACTAATCATAATTGAATGGTAACCCAGCCATCTTGGAATAGATGAGCTGCATAACGCATGTGCTGAAAAGAAAATCTTTTCTCTATTAATGCCTCAAGAGCCAAGAGCTGAACCTTTAATTCATGGGTGGACAAAATGTTATGCTCCTGAAGTTGTTGGACTGCCCTAACCAGCCCTAAGCAAAAACAATGGTAAGGAATCCTAGAAACTGCAACTCAACATCTGAAGGCTGCTTTTTCCTACTCTTGCTCTTGAAGTTTGTTTGTGTATGCAGAATTGTAACTATTGAGATAAGAGGGGACAGGGACAAATACCCATCTCACTACATGTGTTAATCAGCTTATCGATGCTGATATCTATATTACCAACCAAATATTCTTTGTTAAGGGACACTATTTAATTAATTATCATCGTGTGTATGTTTTGTATTTGATTTCCCTCTGTGCCTACTAGTTACAATTCTACCTGCATAATGCATCTAATGGACAGAAGTGCCACATATTGAAATCTACACAGAATAAAAATGGTTAGTTTAAGATGTCATAATATTATTTCCTACAGTCCAAAATGTAGCTATAATAATTTTGCATTATAAATAATTATACTGTAATTATAATATATGTTATAATATATAATATATATTATATTATAGATAATTTCATACGATGAGTAAACAATTACTTTAAGATTTAATTCCCTTAATTGAATATACTTCTGAGTTAAGTCAAGTATTGATAGATGGACATTTAAAAGGTTTTACTATCATCAAAATAGTTGGTAACTATTATGTTTTACAGTATGATCTTAAGTTCCTTGTAAAGGAGAAGTTGGCCTGTCTGTTGTTCAACCACAGCAGTGGTGAACATGACTACAACTGATCCATGGCGCCAAGATTTTAAAAAAAGAGGGTTCTTTTTCAGATTTCAGCCAGGCAGTTTCAACTCCTTACCTTTGTTATGGTGGCATGGGGAAAGAATTGGAGAGGAGACCACATTTGGGCCCAAGATGCATTCTTGCAACTTCTTCCTGCTAGTGATATGAAAGTCTCTCTGTCTGTACTATTTTCATATTTTTTAAATAACTAGAACCTGGTTTTAATTTCAAGGAATACTCAACCAAAATTTGAACCCTAGATAGTGTATATGGGGATGACAGATCTCTAGAGTTATTGCTAAGAGAATTTCTGGCTTCAGAAAGTACTGCTAGGAATGTTCTATGGAAGAATAAGAGATTGGTCATAGAAGAGCACTTGACAAGCTACTGCTCTCAATGCCTGCATTTCAGTGTATTTTTATGTGGGGGAAAAAGGACATAAAGAAAAAAATACTAATGCTACCATGCCAAGAAGTGGTAAAGCAGAAGAAGATGAGGCATTTTTAAGTAAACAGATTCAGAAAGTAATTAAACCCCTTTTATCAGCAGTACTAAGAGAGGTATGATTCCTCCTCAACTCCGCAAGGCCTCAACATCTAATCCCCCAGAGAAAACTTCCAAGGAGTATGGGGAGCTGTACAGCAAAGGAAAAAAGAAGTCCCATGCATCAGTAAACTTTCATTGGTGAAGCACTGTACTCTACCTATATATGTAAGCAACAGAAGTAAAAAGTCTCTTCTGGTTCTACTATAGCTATATACATATATATGTGTGTGTGTGTGTAAATTTTTATGACTTTAGGAATTTAAGATCAGTCCCTTAGCATTATCCAATTTGGTTCATATATAATATTATGAGAACAACAACTGGATCCCAGTGAAGCTAATGAGTAAGAAGAAGGTAGACTATTTAACAAAGGCTAAAGGAAAACAAGCAAGTTGCACATGCCAAGCTGGAAGAAATAGAGCAAGGTATTATGTAGACATGGAGCATTTATTCTGTGAACAATGGACCAATTATTTATACTACAACACACCACTTCAATGGCATGAGTAATCTATGAAATTAGCCTAATTTATATACAGTCTCCATTACATACTATAATATATAATATGCTACATTTGACAGACATGTACATATCGTACACATGTTTTCGCATAATGTGTACCACATTGCCCCAAGGAATGCTGCTCCAAAGGAGTAAAGAGGACATTTGTTCCTGATTTATAACAAAGTAGTACCCCCAACCATAAGCTTTCTTGAGATACAGGTTTCTTGAAGTCTAAAGCAGTCTCTTTTACATTAGGAAACTACCTAGGCGGGTAGGAAATTAATCAGTCTGTCTATCTTCTTCCACAACTAATTTTGTTGCAGTCATGAAGCAACTAACAGCCTTAAGTACTCACCCTCCAATTATTGTAATGCAATAACAAGCTTCCCCTTATTTTTCCCTTATTTTTATCTCTCTCCTTTGCAACTGCTATAGGCTACAACTGAACCATGATATCTCTCTTTTGCAATAATATTAAACATGTCTGTTTGTTAATATGTTCCATTACAATCAATGAAACACGTTTCCAAATAAATATGTTTAGGATGCAAGACTAATTATATTTTAAGAAGCTCAACATGCACTGTTTTGGCAGGACTGCTATGTGAAAGAGCTCATGTGCTGCTGATTTAATATCAAACAGGTCTCTTCAGAGTATAAAACCATAATGCTCTGTTTGAGCAGTTTTTCACACAAATCCACTTTCACACAAATTCTTTCCTGTCTTTCCCATGGTTTCTTAAATGTTAAATCTTTGTTTCCCCAATCACAAAGCTAAATTCGGTAGTATTATTCTGAATAACTTGTTAAGTTAAAGAGAATTAGTTGCTTAAGAATTTGCTCACCATTGTGCAATTCGCCAGTAACAGTGCCTTCTCCCTGTGGACTACCATCCTGATCTCTCCATTTCCAATCAATGCCTCTGATGACACGGGCACCTGGAACCATGTACTTCAAAACCTGAGAACGAACCAGTCTTCTTTGCCTTCGTAGGTTAGCCTCTGCTTCTTTAGCTGCTTTTCCTATTTACAATTGAAATAGTGGTTTACTTGAAAGGACATTGCATTTTATACAGTCTATGTAAATTACAAATTGATTCACTATACTTCAAGTATCATCAATGCAATCAAATGAAAGGTTAGGCGTACTTAATTACAATGATAATATCTGAACTGCAGACATATCCAATTGTCTTTTTGATCATACAGATGAGTTCTTGAAAAATTCTATTCATGAAATCCATTATTACCATGTTAGTAAGAACTAAAAAGTGCTTGCTTACCTAACTGATCTTCGCACACACTATTCACAGTGCCATAAAGTTCAAATCCAGAGAGGGAGAGGTAGTGTGTTTGCCCACTCGCATTCTTTCCCATCTGTTTAATTCGTACATGTCTCCAGCCTTGCTTCTCCTCCTTTGGTGGGTCTAACGGCCATGTTGCTGTTGACCTTTTTGCATGAAAAACATTTAGACATTTGTAATTTTAAAAAACATGAAGTCTGATTAGAGAACAAAGGTAAGATCATTATAGTGGCCCTCCACTTTTACGAGGTGTGGAGGACACTTGTGAAAGTGGAAAAAATGTGAGTGCCCTCTCCTCCCTGCACGATTGCAAATGTGCATGCCCTCCCTGAAGTTAAAAAAAACAAACAAAAAACCCTACCAACTACCAAAACCAGTGAATTAACTCCCCCAATATCATTATATTTAAAAGCTGTATTTCACTTAGCATTGTTGACACTCAGTCAGGCCACTTTTTCTTAAACCAGTACTGGAAATATTCTATTTTAAAATGATGTTTAGTCCCTAAAAAGGATGTTTCCATAGTTAACTTACAACTACTGAATTAAAAACTAAGCATTCGTGACCTCTCTAAGTGTCAAAGATCAATTCATAGTGATTTCAAAATGCCTCATGTTATACATCTTAACATCTACAAGTACCACCTAGTCAGAAATAAAAATATTCTGTACATATCAGGTAACATAGAAATACTCAGCAGAAGTAAAGTAACCATGTGCAAACGTATCCAGTACAAGAAGAAAAGATGAATAAATATTTGAAATTTATCTTGTGTTTCGGTCTACCCCCATCCTTCAAGATGCAGGTTGTTCCATCAGCCTGCCTTCTGCTATGCTGAATGCCAGGTCAGTAATGAAATCACTACCATCCATGATCTGGTTGTGGATGAGTGGGCTGACCTGGTATGCACTACAGACACCTGGGGGGATGAGCTTAGTGGTGTCAACTTGTCCCAGCTCCGTCCACCTGAATACTCAATGCAGCATTAACCCATGCTGGGGGTCGAGAGGAGGAGGAGTGGTTGTCATCCATAAGGATTCTATCATTCTCATGAGGAAGACCATCAATTCTAGGACTGACTTTGAGAGTTTGTACATGGTTTGTACCATGGTAGGCCAAAGGGACAGAACAGAGACGCTGCTGGTGTTCCATCCACCTTGCTGTCCAGCAGCCTCCTTGCCTGGGCTGGCCAGGGTGGTCTCAAAGATGGGTGTTGGAGAACCTCAGGACTGCGGTTCAAAGGGAGTTCAACTTTCATTAGGAGCCTGTCCTGACAGGACTTGCTCAGGACTTCATGGCTACCAAGACAACCATGGGGCTGTCTCAGTACAATAGATGTTGCAGGATATATCTTAGATTTGGTTTTTGCTACTAAATGAACAGATGGAGGATGACCTGGTTTTACGGGGATGTACACCAACCCCATTATCATGGTCAATTCACTTCCTTGCGAAGTCTGGTTTGGCAGTAGCAGGCCTTTATTGCAGGGATGGGGGACTGATTATGATAGTCTACCCCAAGAGACTGATGGAATCTGAAGGATTCCTGAGCATTCTGGAGGATTCTCTGGCTGACAGCACTCATGATTTTGCTAAGGCCTTGGTCTCACTATGGAATGGTGATATGGAAAAGGCAATTGTTGCAATCACTCCTGTATGCTCAATCCCACGCTGTGGAGCCCATAATTCATCTCAGTTTACAGAAGATCTACAGACAATGAAACAGGCTGGACAAAGGGTAGAGTGTATATGGTGTAGCTTACTAAGTGAATATGACTAAAAATTGGCAAAGACCTCTCATTGTGCCCACTATGCAGGAGTGAAGGTAGCAAAAAGAACTTATTATGCATCCTCCATTCTATTTTCAGCACACTGGCCAGCACAGCTTTTCCAAGTGGTGACAAGCCCATTGGGGTCAGACTCTGAGATTAGGACACTTGGTTGTCTGCTGTGCCAGGACCTTTGAGTGGAAATTCATTTGTATTTCTTCAGAACTTAATAGCACAATTATTGTAGAGTCTAAGGAGCTGTCCAGTGTACCATCAGGTCAATTTTCTTGGGATGTTTGTTGCAGCCTTGTCATGTGAACAAGACTCTTGAATCAGTCCATCCCATCACATGTAGCCTTGACTATTGCCCACCATGGCTCTTAAGATCTAGCAGGTGAGGATTGACTGAGTGGGTCAAACAGATGATAAATGCCTCAGTACATCAGGGAGATGCCTGCTGCCTTGAAAGAGGCTGTAGTGCACCCTCTCCTGAAGAGGACCTCCCTGGACTCAGAGATATTACTGCCTTACCACTAATATCCTGTATCTTGAATGTGTGGTGGCAAGGCAGCTTGAGATTTTCTTGGAGGACTCATTTCCTTTGGTTTCAGGCCAGGGTACAGTACTGAGACAGTCTTGATTGATCTGACTGACCATCTACTCTGGGGGAAAGAGATGGAGAGTGCTACCCTGTTGATCCTCCTGGATCTCTCAGAGGCTTTTGATACCACTGATGATGGTCACTGCTGCTGGGAGAGGCCATTAGGAGTTTTGGAGTCAGCTCTACTTGTCCTTGTCCTTCTCTTTGAGGATGATAAACTGAGGCTGAATCCCGATATGGAGACTAAGTGGATTGGTGGTTACTGAGTCTGGGAATTGGGTAGGTTACCTGCCCTTGAAGGAGTTGCACTCCCCTTGAAGGAACAGGTATGTAGTCTGGAAGTCCTCCTAGATGCATTCTTGTCACTAGAGATCCAGAAAGATTCAGTGGCTCAGAGTGCTTGGGGACAGCTTCAACTGGTCTGTCACCTATGGTCTTTCTTGAACAAGGATAATTTAGCTGCAGTAATCCATGCACTTGGAACTCCTCAATTAGACTACCACTATGCACTCTACATGGGGCTGCCTGTGAAGATGTCTCAGAAACTGCAGCATTTGCAAAATGCCGTGGCTATACTGGTCACTGGAATTCCATTCAGATATCATATAACTCCTGTTCTGAAGGAATTACACTGGCTTCCAATACATTTCTGTTCTGAATTCAAGGTGCTGGTAGTAGCATTTAAAGCCCTAAATAGTTTGAGACCTCACTTCTTGAGGTAGTGCCTCTTTCTATATATGTCTGCCTGAGAATGGAGACCTATTGAAGAGGCCCTCTTCCGTGTCCCATCAGTAGAAAAAATACACTGTGGGAGGACATGGTCTTTTCTTCAGTGGTACCCCAGTTGTAACATTCCTTCTCCCTGGAGGCCTAACTGGCACAAAAATTGGAGGTATTTAAGCACAAAATTAAAATCTGGATTTTTATTGAAGTTTTTGAGCCAAAGGGATTTTATCCAGGCTGCACATAGGTTATGATTCAAGACTGTTTCAACCGGTTCTAAATTGTCTATTTTTAAATTGAGAAAACATTTAATTTTTTTTTTTTAAAAAATTTAAGCTTTTGTAATTATCTACTGAGAGCCAGAGACTGCGACTTTAGAGACCAGGGTTCAAATCCCTGGCTGGCCATGGAAAACCAGAGTGGCCTTGGACAGGTCATACTCTTTTAGCCTCAGAGGAAGACAAGGGGAAACCTCCTCTGAAGAAATCTTGCCAAGAAAATCCCATGATAGGTACACCTTTGGGTCACAGTGTAAGTCAGAAATAAGCTGGAGGCACACAACAATTATCCCTTGTTTTTGTGTTGATTTTACTGTTAGCTGCCCTGAGATCTTAAGATAAAAAGTCTGATATAAATATTTAAATAAATAATAAATACTACATACCCTGGTTCATTCAGACTGCAATCATCCACGTGAGTATATAAAGTAGTCCAGTTCTGTCCATCCTTGGATACCTGAAAAACCCAGTTTCTCAGAGCAGATCGTCCATATCCACGAGCATGGCGTAATGTATAAGCTGATGGTATTACCCAAAGACCAAGGTCTATAGCAAACCATGCATTTTTGTCATCATTAGTATGACAATTTAGAGCAGAGCTGTCACGGCTTAAGATGTCTTCCAAACGACCATATGGCAGATTTCTTCCTTCTGAAGATGTAACTACCACTAGTCCATAGGCAGCTGGATTTACCCACTCATATGCTGTTCTGTAACATAAAAAATTATACCATTATTACTCAAGAAGAACATGGATTGCAAAAAATTACATAAACTTGTCTTTTAAAGTAGGGCAACTTGGTTATTTATACTGTACTTGTAACTATATATTATTAAACATCATTCAAAACCACAAAACACAAATGTACTTTATTTTGCAGCACCTTAAGAACCCATGGTTAACTGAAAACTGATTCTAACAATGAAAACCAACAGCCAAAATAGGTGTCAAGACACCTTAAATTCATATGTGTAAAAATTTAAAGTCAATATTCCATGAATAAAGGAAATTCCTAATTATTTTGATTAAAAAAATATTTGTGAATGAAAAATTTAAAAGTGTCTTGGTTAAATATACAAAATACTACTTATAAAGAACCATGCTTCATCTAAGAAAGTTTTAGCACTACATCAGACTGTATTTACTAAATTCTTACTTTGCATTTGTTCCAATCCAATAAATAATTCCATTTTCATCAAAATCATGTTGGTGTCTGAAAATAAATGTTTGGCCTTCACGTAGTTTTCGCACAAAAACAAATGATGCTCTGTCAAAGTCATACCACTGCTTTGCCACCTAAAGAAAAAGATAGCAAACATGTATCACAGAAGAATACACATTTCCATAAAGAAGGTGTAAAGACAAGTTTGCTTACCATTTTTAGGAGGTATTGTTCTAAAGATTCCACCGTTGCCAAGGGTTCCATTTTTAACATTCGACCTGTTCTGTCTATCAAAGCTGTCTCCCCAGAAGCACGCTCCAAGCGAAACCGTAGCCGTCTTGTTAATATCTAAAAGTAATTAAACAAAATTTTATGTAAAAATGTCTTTGTTTTATACATTTCTTGCCTACATTAAATGAATATTAAAAGCTTGAAAACAAATAAAAAAACTTATAAACTGGAAAAACAATTGACCATTCTGCCTAAATACTACACACACATGCAAGACCACATGTCCCTTCATGAGCATAAAACTCATTCAACTCAAGGAAAGACAATTTTCAAGCCAGTAGAAGAGCAGTGCCTGCATAAGTCTGACTAGAGAACTTCTGTTTAGGCATGCTCTTCTACTTGGTAAAGCTCTTTTCAATAACATTTTATGGCCCACCATTTGAATCTGTGCTACAGACAATATCTTTCTTACTCAATCTCCAATACATTATGACAGCCATTGAGAAAACTCTCTCACCACCTCTTCTGAAAGCATTTATGGAGCTGCACTAATACATTTTCTCCTACCTTCTATTCATAATACATCAAAATGAAGCTGGTTGTTAATTACCTAGTTTACTTATTTAGCAAAATCATATCAGTTTTCAAACCAGACAACATATAAATACAAAAGTTAAAGTCAAGAAGCTTTTCATCGTCCACCACAAAAAAGTTTAAGAAATCAGAATATCTAATATTAGTTCACCACTAACTGCCAAGCATCTAAGTGTGCACAGTCCACACATTAGATATTTTTCCATTCACTTAATTTATCTGTACAGTTTCTTATGTATATTATATATACACTGAACAAGTGCGTATGTCCAGATGACAGATGCCTCTTAAAGAAGGAAAGAAATCTATCCAAAATTTAGAACACAAGATTCTAGCATGTATTATTTTACATTATCACTGTGAGTCTGTTTTGCATACAAGTTGCAAGGCAATCATCAAGGCAATCAAAGTCTTCTTCCCATGAATAGACCCAAAGGCACCTGGAATGGATTTTGGTAATTAGGTGAAAAACCACCTGAAGCTGACTTGCAACTGAACTCTCCAAAACCTTGTCCAAGAATGAAATGTTGGAGACTAGCTAGAAATTACCCAATAGAGTACAGCTGATGGGATTTTTTTAAAGAAAGCTTTTTAATTAATTTTATAACAAAAATGTAATATACAAAAATAAAATTATGAAAAATAGAATGAATGGAGGATATTAAATAGATTTTATGAATTGACATAAACAGATTATATCAAGATTTCATGACATTATCCAACCATTTCTTCAGTCTCAAAGACTAAAACGTTTATGTGTATAAGATTATATACCCTAGTACATCTTCCTGAAGGAGATTTTGGAGGAGACAAGAGGCTAGAATCTTTTGGTGACTTATGCTGATGCAACCCCTGCATACATACTTTTTTTTTTTTTTTGAATTTACATTCCTGAATATTTAGTACAGGATCTCAGCCCAAGAGTCTTTGTCAAAGGTCTCTCACTATTGTCTCTCTAGGCATGACTGAGTCATATCCTGTCATTACTCAGATGGCCAGCCCGAAGATATATAGTTGTTTTCCCACCAATTAAATCGGCAGTCAGCAGCAATACATTCAACGCAGAGGAATTTCACCAAAGATAGGCATTTTGAATCAGTAAACAGACCAGGAATGTTCAAAGGGGGCTATCCCTATACCAGGGATGGGCAAAATGCAGGGGTTATCATTCTCCCTTATTTCCAAAACTGGGAGGGATAATTCCTCTCGCCAAGAACTAACAGAGTCTCCAAGCCTCTCAGGTGCGCTGTTGGTTTGGCCACATTCTGGGACATCTGCTTGCCTCCCTTATAGTAAGCAGCTTTACAGGCTTTCCTTTGACCTGTATAAGACAAAACAGGAAGTGACCAGAGAAGAAAGTCTAATCTCTTCCTGGTTTGTGGAGGGGCCTAAAAAAGTAAGAGTTGGTGAAAAACACTGAAAATGTGGTGAAATGGCCAGCAGCATGTCCTCTAGAGGCTGGGCCTGCTATTAGATAATTTATGGCCCACTAATCTGGTAGATGAGAGTGATAACAGTATGTATGAACATATCCTGGAAGGCAATGTGGCCCCTCAACCCTTGACAGTTGCCCACTCCTATCTTATAGTAATGCAGCTGCCTAATCCTGTGGTATCCCCCCTATTACAATGATTGCTCAATGCTCTCTTCCACCTTACTCCTTTTTCAAAATACATCTATCCATGTCAGCAGGCAAAATTTCCATGTTACAATAAGTTGTAATGAAAAGAAGTGGTATTTCTTGAAGTTCATAGGAGGAAGCGAAAGATATTTTTGATACAAGAGTTTTTTTTCATAATATAGTAAATTTAATAATATTCATTTCCAACAGAGTAAAAGTTACCTGCAGATTATATGTTGATCCTGGTGTATCATACAAGTGTAGAGGTAGACGTTCAATAGATTCTAATACTGCTATCAATTTCCGAATTAATGCAATAGCTGGACGACTATGAACATAAGGAAGGCAGTTGTTACAATTTCTAGAAAACAAGATGCTTTGAAAATGAAATAAAATTAGAAACAGATCTTATAGAAAGCAGATCTATCTCCAAAAAGCCACAGTAAGGGCCCACTTTGAATGAAATGACAAGCAACGGCCTGTTGATACCAGAAACAGCAAGTGGAAGCCCTGGACTTATGAACTCCCTTTCTCTTTCAAACACCACAGAAGGAAATGTAAATTTTCAAAATGCACAACAAACCATGATTTCACATCATGTTTGAATACAGGAAACTAAAGTCTGTTAGAAACCATCAATCCTACTTCTTTGTTCTATCAAATTGTGAGTTGTCATTTTGTCTGAATCAGGACCAATTGTGCCAACACTTTAAAAATCCAACAGTCTAAAATTGTCCTTTCCTTTGTAATTATAAAATGTTGTCTTGAGAAAAGGTGGTGGAAGAAAAAGGGATTTCCTAAAATGGCATCTGATATCTGAGATCCTGCAATAATCCATGTATATTTGTAAGCAGCAGAATGACGTTGTAAAAAATGGACAGTTTAAATAACCTCAGATCTTAAAAAAAAAATCACAATTAGTGTAGCAAACCATTACATCAAACCAGGGATAGGGAAAGTGCAGCCCCTAGACTATATAGCTGTGTCCCCCTGAAAACTCTCAGCAGTCCCTCAAAAACCCTCGATCCACTCCCTAATTTTTTTTTAAGTATAATTTTCAGGTGAAAATAGTATCTAACCCCTCTCCATATGTGGAAAAACACAACCCCTACAAACCCCTCTCAGCATCTTAGAATCATAGAATCATAGAAATGTAGAGCTGGAAGAGACCACAAGGGCCATCCAGTCCAACCCCCTGCCATGCAGGAAAACCCTCAAAGCACTCCCGACAAGTGGCCATCCAGCCTCCGCTTAAAAACCTCCAACTCCGTGGCAGCACATTTCACTGCCGGACAGCCCTGACCGTCAGGAAATTCTTCCTGAGGTTCAGGTGGAATCTCCCCTCCTGCAGCTCTTCTTTTCCCTCAGTTTCTCTTTCAAAACGGTGTGAAGTACACTGTCACTTCTGGTCACCATTTTAAACAGGAGAAAACAAAGTATTTTGGAACATTTGGCCAGTGTCTAGTCCACAGGGAAGGTTGGGGTGAAAAAGTAGTTCCTTACCACTGCACAACATTTCACTGCTGCTTTAGAGAATGATGCTGCAATCTTTAACTGCTAGAAGCAAACTATAAAAATAACTGCATATACACATTATTCTTTATGTTCAGTAACAACAAAAAGTTACCTTTCATCATCTTCATTTTCACTGAAAGCTGTTTTGAAAACATTTATTCTTTCTACAAGTTGGCTACAATCTTGTTTCACATCAAAATCCACATTCTAAGAGGGAAAAAAACAGGGAGAGGGGAGCACAGTTAAACAGGTTGTGAGCGTTAATGAATGCTATTTATTTAAGAGAATAACGAGCACTCATATTGACTGTGAAAAGTACCCTGCACAATGTCGTCATAAAGAACAAGGTGCGCAGCTCACCCTTCAAGCAATGAAAGATACATGGTCAATATAAAAGAAACAGAGAATGGGGTTTTTACAACAGACTAGGGGGTGCAAATACTAACACACACATGTATTTGGATAAACATCTCAAGTAGAAGAGTTGCAACAGATGCCATAAATCCTCTCACCATCTGATCAGGGGTTGTTCCTCCTGGTCATCTGGCCAGCAAGCCACCGATGCAGTACTCAAATCTCCCCAAACCAATCTCTTGTGCAAAATAACAATCTACTGTAGAAAATTAAAGCACGAACATGTACCGATGTTCTGACTTCTCTTGCTACTACAGTGCAAATGAGAGAAGACTTCACTTCTAGTCTATGTCCACTTCACTAGTTAGAGCAAGAATAGGCAAGGTATAAAACACACTGGCTACATGTGGCCCCCAAGGGGTTCCATCACCCCTTATGATCCATAACTACTACTCCCCGCCTTCAAAATGTGCAGGTGTGCATGTGCATGTGTGTCCCCCGGTTCCTCATACCTCCTAGTGGCCATGGGAGAGCAAGTTTGCCACCTCTCCACCATGTTTTACAGACCTGAGGAAGTTACTCATACCTGACATTTGGAGGATGGTGTTAGTGTTCAATAACACTGGTTGTCAAATAATGCAAGAGGACATTTGAGGTTTCGTGTTTGTGTTTGCATTACAAAAGATGTAAGTGCATACACGTCTTCTCATTGTGTGCCTTCAAGTCGTTTCTGATTCATGGAGACCTTAAAGCAAACCTATCACAATGTTTTCTTGGCAAGATTTGTTCAGGGGGGTTGCCTTTGCCCTCCTTAGAGCCTGAGAGTATGACTTGCTCAAGATCACCCACTGGATTTCCACAGTGAAGCAGGGATCCAAACCCTGTTCTCCAGTTCTTCAATGCTCCTGTTCTTCAGAGCTCAAACCACTACACCATGCTGGCTTTTCACACACGTCTTACAGCTAATATATTAAGGAGAGCTCTCTAGGAAAATTCAAAATCTTATTTCTATGCTTTTGTACCCCCCCTCCTCCAGACTGCTCAAGGTGACCTATACTGTTCTTCTATTATGACAACTATCTTTTATTATGACAACTTAAGTTGAGAGATAATAACTGACCCAAGGCCAGTGTGATGAACCTTGGGGAGGGGAGGGGAGTGGCATGGCCAGCAGAGCTGCCCTAGCAACAGAAGGGATTTAATTTGATTGGTTTGCTGACTAAAGAACCCAAGTTAGCCAGGGGAAGGGGCTAGGGGGGTGAGTCAGCAGAACAGAAAAATAACAGAAACAGGGTTTGAAAATATGAGTTCCTTCTGGGAGACTGAAAGGGGAGGAGAATTCCTTCACTGAGAGAGAGTGTGTGGGAGAAAAGATAAGAGCTTGTTAACTTAGGGAAGTGTTTGCTTGTTAAGAGCTGGAAGTTCTTTGATGCTGAAAATACTGAATTGCCCAATTCCTTTCCCTTGTTAATGCGTTTAATAACAATTTTATTCTTTTTTTTTTCATTTTAAGAGCATCTTCCATACAGCGTCTCTTTAATTTGAACTCAGTTACACATGCTACCACAATTGACACGTTCAGCTGGGATAAACCTGAAAACGCTTTGCCCTACAACCACAAGGGTTGTGGGCTTAGGGAAAGCAGAAGGGTGATTAAATGTGGAGAGGGAGCCAGAGGTTGATAGTCATATAAAAGGGTACTGCTTCTACAGGGAGGGAGAATTTAAAGCAGGCCTGATCTGACACAGCTCTGGCTGGCCCAGATCGCCACATTTTGACAGCCAGCTCATGAATGTAATGCCTAGGTGCAAATCTGGACCTTTATTTCCCCTGTCCTGTGGCACACTGGCTCTGCAGTAAACTTACATTATTTAGTACAGTAAGAAGTGCCTGCACCAAGCCACTACTACACATTTCATACGGCGAAATTGTGTTTTCATCCTTCAGTAGGACAATTAAATTTTCCAGAGCAGTCTTCATTAGATCTCGCCAAGTGTTTTCTCCCTCAATGAACTATAAAGAAATAGATAATGGCACTTCCATTAATGTCACAGTATTTGTAGAAAATCAACAAAAAACCTACAGAAGTATTTTTTTAACCTTTTTAAATGAAAATATGGTATTTACACATCAGCAAAAGATCTCCACCCTTTCCCAACACTGCTTCTTCTCTCAAAAGCAAATTCCTGTAGCCCATCTCTACGTAGCCTGGGTTATTGTTGTGTGCAGCTGTTAGCAGTACAAGTTAAAGTTAACACAGGGATATATCTAAATTCATTTTGAGAATCTGTAAATACCAAATTCTGAGAAGCAGTGGAATGTATTTCTAAGTCAGAACGCAGTCAATGTTGAGAAAAAAAGTGGCATGACAAAAACTACGGCAAGTAAAGCCACCACAGTAGCAATAATATAGATCACAAACATTTAGATGATGATACTTGCCTGTCTGTTTGTATGGAGCTCCCATGCAGACTCTAATTGTGTTGCTATGTTCCTTAGTGTTACCACTACACCTCTAGGCATACTTTCAACAGCTTTAAAGTGGTCATCGTACAAGTCTCTTGCCATGGTACGTACCTGAACATAGTTTGGGAAATCAGAATTAAGTTGCATTTATTTGTACTAATTCATATCAAACTTAATGAAATCATTTTCCAGAGATTTATGAATGTTACTGAATAGACTTCACTTAAAAGAGTGGCAGTACATAAAAATGTAAGAGCTGTAACTTGCACGTAATGATAAGACAGAATTTTTTAAAATTCTGGCTTACAAGATGTGGTGTTCCTGCTCCTGTTTGGCTTCTGCTACTATTGGAAACAGAACAGAAATTTTGTGGGAAGTAAACATTTAGTGTGAGACACAAACTGCAGCCCCAGTTTGCATTCTTATCTGTTGATCCCAAGCTGCCCCCAAATATTTTTTCTTTTAATAATATTTTTCCCCAAAAATCCCCTAGGAGATGTTGGGGATGCAATTTCTCCATATATTGGACCTTGAGGGCATTTTAGATCAAGGAGAACCTCTTTTTTTTCCCAGCCAGAAGTGACCCAGAAGTTTATCATTTCCTCTCAGAATGAAGGTGTCTGTTGTTACTGTTGTATGCTGTTAAATTGACTCTAATCTACAGCAACCCTATCATATGATTCATACGATTCTCTTGGTAAGATTTATTCAGAGTTTTATTGCCTTCCTCTGAGACTGTGATTTGTCCAAGGTCACCCAGTGGTTTTCCATGGCTGACTAGGGTTTTGAACCCTGATCTCCCAGAATCCTAGCCCACCACTCAAACCATCATACCAGCGTGGCTGACAAAAAGGTCTCTCCTGAGAGCTGAAGGGGGCTAGAAAAGATGGATGCATTGCCCACACATCTCCTACCGGATGTTGGGAAATATTTTTGGGGAAAAAAATTCTAAAAATTCAAGAGTTGCAAGTTCTTCAAGGTCTCCTGGAGATCCAATGCAGCCCCTTAATTACCCCTGCACTAGAACACAGAGGGGTACATCTTTCAGCCTAAGGGATGAACTCTGTATGACCTCTTGGAACCATGTTTCAGTGGTGAGCAAGGCAAAAGTATAAGACTAAAATGCTAGTTGTTTTAGCTTAAAGATCTTCCTGGCAATGCCTTAGGGGAAGCATTTCAATCTTTCAGAATGGAAGAAAATCCTCCCAAAAATCCAAAAGCTGAGAAAACATCAAACAGTATAATGGGAAATTATGATGATCCTGTGAAGAACTGCAGAGGGACAAAATCAAAGCTGAAGACCCACATTCAGCAATAAGTGATAGGTTAGTACTTATTATAACCATTCAACCTCTAAACTGTAAAGAAAAGCAATGAACAAGATATCAAGTATATCAAATGGAAACTTCCAAGGTAGCAACCAAATATTTTCGGTGATTTCCGTGGACTGAGTATGTGGGTTGCTCCTCCATTCCCTCCAGAGAATAAAAGGATTTCTGTCTCTTTCATAACTAAATCTAACATCCAGTCATCCTCCCTCTTAAAAACATACTGGTACCAGAAAAATTAACTGAATCACTTCAGATCAGCAGATAGCTTATACAAAAAGCACCAGAACACAAAATTACCCCATTAATATGCTTTTAAAGCAAAAACCAAAACTACTAACCTTCTGTTTTGTTTTTTCCAATTTTGATTTTAGCTTTCTGCCCCTTTTGCCAGTCCAACCAGTCACAAATTCTGATCCTGCAAAAAACATTTAGAAGTCAGGCTATTGCATGACTCCAATAACAGCACACAGTGAAGCTGTCATGGTTTGGTGGGTCAAGACTACAACATATGCTCAGCCACTTCTGTTCTCTTTTTTCACCCACCCAGTTTAACAGAGGGGTTTCTGCTTTGTTAAATCAGAAATTATGCTTTGAGCAGTAGTTAAAACCAAGATCACTCTCCATCCAGCCAACCAAAGATTACTGAAACATGACAGTGTTGCATGAACCAGAGCAATGTAAATATACGCCTTAGTCATTAAACTTCATTACACACTTACCCAAAGAGGTTTCAGCAGTAAATGAATGTTTGGTTCCTCTGTTGGACTCAAAAACAAAACCTGGAAGATCTTCTTTTAATATTGTAGCTTGCTGACCATCTGAATTATGAATAGCAATTTCTCCCTCCTTCAGACATGTGAGAGACCAATTCCCCACTGTGAGTTTAGCAGGTCCTGGGGCTGATAAAATTGGTTGGCTGGTTGTGGATGGTTTCACCTGGCTTCGAGCTCTCTGTAACTTCTCTAAAAATTCACTTCGACTTTCTGTATAAAAAGAAAGAAAATACTTAACTAGTATTTCACTTAACATAAAAGAAAATTCCACAAAACAAGATATCTGTGCACTTACTGACAATTTAAGTTGCCGATTCAAGTTCTCAGGATAGATTAAACACTGGCCACTATACCAGAATATAAGACAATGAAAAATGACTACTGTTTGATGGTAAAAAGTACATGCTTCTGAAACCATTACACAAAGATTATATGTATTTAATTTTAAACAATCTTTATAAACCAAACGCATTACAATTCTGCTTCAACTAACAGGCACCCATCCGCAGAAAGTCTCACGGTTTGAGAAGCATCTAAATTTTAGAACCAAAGTGAAGAAAGCAGATTAAATAGGAAAAGGAAACAAAGAATGGAATCCTAGGCACATGATAGACATGTCAACCAACCATAAGGAACATTTGAAATTGATGTTATCTGCTGCAATAGTATAGAGTGTAGTATAGTATATGTAGTATATCATATGTAGTATAGTATATGATACATTGCATGTTGTGCATAGCATAAACTGGGTTTTAGATTTATGTATTCAACTATAGCATTTTTAGATGATAATGTCTTTAACAGAAGCAAAATTGCTTAAAATATATAAATAGTAAAATATATACTTCCAGAAGATGATACTATCGCTAAGCAAATGTCAATTAATTGCCATGAAGGCTGTCCAATTAACTTGAATAGTATGGTCTTCTGGAAGTATATATTTTACCATTTATATGTTTTAAACAATTTTGCTACTACTCATACCTTAGGGTTGCCATAAGTCAGAAATGACCTGAGGGCACACAACAACAACAAATTCAGTCATTCCTAACAATCTGCTAGGTATTTAGGCCTGGCACAATGGTCATATACCATATCAACAACCAGGTGCACCTGAAAGGAAGTCCTGTCTGTTTGAAATGGGACTTCCAAATGAGTGCATATGAACAGCTGCCATCATAATGACACAATGGCACTATGAATAAATACCAATGGTGCCATCACAGAGGCAAAACTTTTGCAGCAAAGCACCTCCAAACAAAAACAGATTAGTTCAGAGCTTGACATAAGCCTGATGTTTCCCCAAAGATGATCGTGTCACTATTGTGCATGAGTTAAGATATGTGAGTTAGTCCATGCTCCCACTATTTTATTTCCTTCTAGTTCACATATGAAGAACATGGGTCCCCTGCTCCTTTTAGTCAGCTGAGTGACTAAATCAATCCTGTAGAATTGAATCAATTAGGAAATTAATGAATACATTGGGATTAAATAGGAATAAAAGGGAGTCATCTGAATTTTTCCAACACTGTGAGAAATATTTAAAACTGAATACACTGTACCTGAACTGTAATTATTTACTGTCCCAAGCCTAACCATTTACAACAATAGAGGGACAGCACTAGAAAACAGCAAAGGGTATTCTTCCTCTATTCCTATTACCTACTATTCCTAATCCAGACAGGGAGAGATGGTTTCTTAACTTCATGATATTCATACGAGCTACCCACCTCTCTGCTCCTCCAGAATACTTTCTATCAGTTGTTAACAGCAGAGTGCCCTGCTTTAGTCCCATAACATTCTCAATTTCTTCCCTAAAAAGAACTGGGAAGGGCTGAATCATTTGCCAAACTTTTAGTTCCTTTATACCCAGCCAGCCTCACTCTCAGGGTAGAAGGAGAGGATCCCACAGAAAATAATGGGGTAACAGGATTGTAGTGCAGCTATAACAGCCCGCTGTGTGAATACCTCACCCCGCAAAAACAGGAGGTGGAGAGCAGAGAGAAGACTGTGAACCAAGAAAACCAAAATTCCTTGCTCTGGCATTCAGAGTGAGCCCAGGATAAGATGACAAGGTCTTCCCAAAGAGTCCTTATTACAATGAACTGCAGATCTGAGTTCAACTTCTGTAAACCTTACTGTATGACTGCAGATCAAAGAGCTCTAAGTGTTAGGATGTCTCTTCTAAATTTTGAGGTCTATGCAGGCAGTAAACTGGCTTCCCTAAGCTGGCACCTGAAATTTGCAAGTATAAAGACTCATCCTGACTGTCTTCCTGGTTATTTCATTCCTGCTCTCAGTCTTGGTTCTCCTGCCTGTCATTCTCTCAACTCTCTAGGCCATGCTTAGCATCATAATCAGTTTACAATACAAATTGCTGAGATGCCAAAAGTTGCTTATATAATGGCCATGGTTTAATAGCTCAATACTGTTATGATAGTAACTGAAATATAGCCTATATATTCCAGCATAATCCCAATGTAAATAAGGAAATTGGTATAATTACAACCAGGAAATTAAAGCATTTCCTAATAGCAAAGAACAGTTTAATATTAAAAAAAACCATTCAGATTTAAGCCCTATATCCAATCTGTAGCACACCATCACTAGAAAAAGCCACCTCCTGAGAATTTGAATCATAAGATCTATTATAGCCATTGTTCAACAGGATATAGCAATTCTACATTACATTGCACACTTTCTGGATCTACTGTTACTTTAGTATTAGTTCTTGCACTGATGAAAATACAAAAAACATTGAAAAGGAAGCAGCAAGCAGTATCCACTACATTTAAGAACTGTGATAGCTTAAGTAAACAAAAAAAAAATGAAACTCTTCTAGCTCATTGTCTATCATAGCTTCTCAACTCTGAGAAAGCTGCACAACTTTTCACACACATGCAATTTCATTCTGCTAGCTAGATGCAAGCCACATCATCATCATTCCAACTAGCTTTACCTGGAATGCAGTTTATTATCACTACACATTGCCTGTAATGACTAATATTAGTATGCATGGAAAGGAATGAAGACAAAATGAAGCTAAGATGTTCACTGAACACAGTTACTAGGTAGTAAGTTACTGTCACATGCTAGTTGACAAAGGCATCACAAGAAACTGACCACCTTCCACCTGTTTACATCCTTTACTATTTAGTGAGGCAATTCCTGTAAAATAAAACATCTCAAAATCAAATATGTAAAATGCAGTGTTGTGATCTCTTTAAAATATGGGTTGAGAACAAAACTATACCTGAACTATCAGATCCTCCTTCAGGACTCCCACTGGAGTACATTGTAGCTAATTTTCCATCCAAGATAAATCTGAACCATCCATTGCTACCATTTGAAAGTTCCAAAGCTGCAGCATCACTCCAAATATACAAGCAGTCTCTTCCTCTAATGATTGACCAGTCTCTCCAATGATAGGGTTTTCCCTGTTGCAATTCTTTGGCATCTTCTTGAGGTTCATCTTCCTGTATACCAAAATAATTTGAACTGTTTGTATAAGGAATTTCTTTTTTGACCTAACATTAAGGGAAAACACATGGAGACTAGACAGACATTCTTGCCTCTGTCCTCAGAACTGCAGCTAGTATGACAAACATTAAAACAAGTATCAAGATAAATTCAGAATGATGATAGGACATATCTGAAGCACATCGGGTTGACCAAGACTGTTCAGGATTTCAGTAAGCCCAAATGACAACAAATGAGTCAATGGAAGAGCTCAGGGAGAGAGTATACCCACAGAGGGATCAAATAAACACTCTAATTATCATGGCTCAGAAAGAAAGGTAAAACATGGATCAATGAACCTGCTCTCACTGTATATTTAGCCTAAAAAAGTACAGGCTTTCACAACTCAGAAACCATGAGATTTCTGAAACTGCATCTGTTAGCTTTATGACTTCAAACCAAGAACAAATTTATTCCAGCATAACTGGAATACACTGTAGAACTACTGTAGATTTACCCTCAAATTTTTGAAATCAGCAGCATACTGCATTTGCTAAAACAAGACAAATGTAGTTAAACACACTGAGGGGTATTTAGGGTTGCCATAAGACAGATTTCAAAGAGGAGAGACATGATGGCTTGAAAGAATCTACTCTGTCAGCAGCACTTTGTTGTTATGTGTCTTCAAGTCACTTCTTAATTATGGCAAATTTAAAGTGAACCTATCACAAGGTTTTTTTGTTTGTTTTTTTGCAAGATTTATTCAGAAGGGGTTTGCCTTTGCCTTCCTCTGAGGCCAAGAGAATGTGACTTGCCCAAGTTCACCCAGTGTCTGAATGGGGACTTAAATTCTAGCATCCAGAAGCCTAAATAAATAAACAAATATTTGGAAATGTAAATAAATATTTCAACAATTAAATCTAGATTTAAATATTTAAATCTTTAATTAAGTCTTGGGGGTCCTCAGCAAAAAAATCTATATTTGCAGAGGGTCCCCAGTAAAGAAAAAGTTAAGAACCACTGCCTTAGAGAGTATATTTCAACAGCAGTGCCTTAGCCATCTTGTGTTTTTTGGACTTTCCTTCTGCCTCAGGAAGCCTTAGCAGCTGTGCCTATCTTTTAACTCCGCCAAAGAGCTATGGCAGTTCTTCCTTTTTTGCCTCTAGGAACTCTCCCACTTTGGAATTCTGCCTTACATAAAGCTACTGGAAATGGGGTGTCAACCAAAAACATCTGTCAAAAGTTGAGACACTGATCATCATTTTCTAGCAAGTTATGACTATTTCATTTCTTATTTTTAATGAACCTCATTTAGAATTCTAACATGAAACTTAGCACCACAAATTGGATGATGACAACAGTAACAGCAGCAGCAGCAGCAACAACATATTCTTGTCAAATTTTGAGGCAATTATGACAGTGCCCCAAAGATTTATGGCCACCATAGACACAGACATTATCTGTAGCTTTACTGTAGCTTTCACTCACTGGACTCAGCAAAACATTACTAGAACCTGCTGCACTTTCTGCTGATATTGCTTAAGTCATGATTTCACATACAACAGACAGTGAAGTAATCTGTTCTTACTTTCTCTGGCTTAGATTCTTCTTCATTTTCATCATCAGAAGATGGTCCTGCCAAAGTTGACACTTTACTTATTACTCCAAGCCTAGCAAGCTGGTCCAAGAAAAGGTCACCACCTTTATCTACCAAATCTCTTATGATCTGTAAGGCTAGTAAGTGGCCATCATCATCGTCCTGAAGAAGTATCAGAGAAGTAAAGTTGAAGACATACAGGAATTTACTATTTGTTATATAATTAAATTAAATGTAACCATTACCCACTTTGATCCGATAGGCAGCAATCTACAGCCTTATTATTTTACTTTCATTTTCAAAAACAGTGTGGTTTTTGACAAGCAGCTTACTGCCAAGTGACACTGATTGTCAGGGCAACCTAACATGCAGGAAAGAAGCTTGGCACCAGAGACCTGTAGGCTCCTTCATGAACTAAGCAAGTTAAGGCTATTTCACACATTATACAACAGCAAACATAGATTTCCTATAGATTGTAAAGGACTGTGAAGGAAACAGTAAGCCATAGATAATCACAGCACAAGAATACAGGTATCATAAAGGGCAGCCAATGGCATTCAATTAATCCTTTGCCCTTAGGGACAAAAGCTTTCAAAAGTATGTTATTCAAAAGATATGTTTAATCTGTTCTTAAAATTCCCAATGACTGAAAGTCTATTGTAGTCATGGGTTATCGGTTTGAATTCTCCTAATGTATGAGGCACAGAGACCACGAAGAAGAATCAAAATTATAGCCATGAGAGGGGAGAAAAAGGAAAATCCAAACAATTACCTCTTGATCAAGAACGGTTGCAGTAATCTCTACTAGCACTGTGGGCAAATTATGCCCAGCATCAGAATCACAAACTTCTTTCAGAAGAGCTTCTGAACAAAAGTGAATCATTTTTCTTATGAGAGCAAGACTTGCTTTCCTTTTATAGAGAGACAAATAGTATTTTAACAATTAAAAGATGAAATATACATTGGCTAACGATTTAAATGTTAACTGAGCTTACTTGTTCCTTTCTATTATCACCTAGAATCAGATTCTGACTCTGACAAAAGTAGAAGCCACCCACAAAGCATGACCAGTGCAGCAGCCCTTTCTTCTACTGCCATCCATACATTACTGTAACGTGTAAAATAGTCAGCCAGACATGCCTGTATAGAAGCCATAATCTACTTCCTACCTCCTCCCTTATGTGTTTAACATCCTTCAATCTATTTTCTACCTCCTCCCTTGTGGGTTTAACATCTCTCTCAGGAGAGATGCAGTAATCAAGAATAAAGTTTCTCTATCAGCTATACTACTCTCAAACAGATTGAGTATTACAAAAAGGAATACATTGAAGCCAGTGTACACTTTAAAGGGCACTGTGTATGTGCATAGTTAACTATTTTAATTCCCTACTTTATTGTGTAGAAGAATCAGCCAGGTTGGGCTCTATTTTTTGCTTGCTTTTTTTAAGCTTCACTGGACCAGCAATTCTCTTTAAAACTTTTCAAGATAACAAACTATGCCTTCATAAATACACAAATCCACATATGCACATACATCTTCCTCCTTTTTACCTTATTGAAGGCAGCATAGTTTGTTGAAATGTTTGTGCAAACACAGGCAATAGTCTTTTCAAGTATATTGGTGCCATTTCTGGATCACCTTTGGGCTCGTTTGATTCTTCTTCATCTTTGTTTGCATCTTTCTTCTTCTTTTCATCCCCTTTGTTAACTGGACACATCCAATCACCTACAGTTTAAGATATCCCTATCATTTTTTTTTCTTTTAACAATGCAACTTATCTTTAAGATAAAATCCAAATTATTGTCACTAAACTGGAAAGATTACTCTTTTTAAGAGTTTCATCTGCTTGAATGAGAGAAAATGTACATTCTCTATAGTTTTACAATTTTGATAACAGTATGTTCAAAAGTTACAAGAATCATGAATAACCATGTTAGGACATTTTTGTACCTTCTTCATGCTTCCATACCACTAAGTTCTTCCTCAGACACCCTCTTCCAGCTAGAGTAAACTGGGTAAACTATAAGCAAACCACGTTTCTTTAGTCACAGCATCCTATGTGTGGTATTGTCTCCTGATGAAGGATCATTTGTCAATATGCTGAAGTAATTTAGACATCAGGAAAAGACATTTATATTTTCATGCTTTTAATCTGATTTTGTAAAAATCAACTCTTTGGTTTTAGTACTAAATTTTTGTGGCTGCATGCTTTCAAGTCATTTCCAGTTTATGGTAATCCTAAGGCAACTCCATCACAGTGTTTTTTTGACAAGGTTTGTTCAGGGAGAGATTGACATTGCCTTCCTCTGAATGTGAGAGACTGTGACTTTTTCAAGGTCGCCCAGTAGATTTTCATGGCCACGCAGCGATTCCAAGTCTGGTCTGCTAAAATCCTGCTACAAAAATTAAACCGCTATACCACACTGGCTCTTTCAAAAAGCAGAAAAATACTTTTACTGTGCTTTAGTAGTTATGGTTTACCATCTGGAAACTTTGATTTGATGAGTAGTACAGAAAGTGTTCTCACTATTTTCAAGAGACTAGTGGTTTTCATGGAGCAAAAACTTCCTATCCCATAACAGAATAAAGTGGCTTTAAAAATAGTAACATCTTTTTCTCAAATTTTCTTGTTCTTATAGGACGACTGCAGTTTGCCATTCGCCTTCTCATGCCACTGCTAATGCAAGCATATGCAGCTTTAGAAATCGCTGGGACTGGGTACTAGCCTATCAGGATCTACTCACATTTTCACTGTTCTGCTGAATTTATTTATTTGATTTCTATGGCACCTTCTCCCCAAGATGGTAGTTTACAGTAATACTGAACTAATTAATACAATCAAAACCCACAGCAATGTCAACTGCTACAACAGAATTGATGTGCAGTTTAAAACAATTCAAAAACACATCCCTAAGAAAATACAGCATCCAATTTTAGGTAACACCCCATCCTCAACAGCCAATCAATTGCCAAAAGTTTGCCTGATTAAAAATCCTTAACCTATTGGAAGAAAGACAGCAAGCAGGGAGCCAGCCTAGCCTCCCTTAGTAGAGTTCCAAAGCCTAGAACAACCACTTTGAAATCTTCTCTCTCATCTCCGAAGATGCTGAGGGTTATAGGGGCATCCCCCAAAGATATGAATGCCTGGGCAGGCTTCCATGGAAGGATACATTGTTTTCCAGTGGCCTGGCACAAATCCTTCATAGGTCATTTCCCGCACTTTGAGCTATGCCCAGGAATAGACTGGTTGCCAGTTAAACTGTTGTAGCAAAGCTGTGTGTTCATTTAATTCTTGGTCCCAACACACAGAAAACTCACAGTACACTCCAGCCTTATGATACCGTTTTACCACAATCAAAACATGTACAAGTCACTACTAGATGGAAATATGTCAGTTTCTATTTGGAAGAAGTCAAGGCAAAGTCAGAAACTTCGTTCTATTTCACTGAATAAGAATTTATGCTGCAAGACAACCTAACTTCAACATTTCAGCAATGTAACAATTTCTTTTAAATAACTGCTATTCTAAATAAGACATGCAGTTCTACATTGTTATATTTAACTTAAATCACTGGTTTATTAACTTAAATCATTGCTTTATTTTTTACACTAACCAGGAGATTGGAGAATGGCCACTACTTCACTGTGTCCTCTTTCACGAGCCTTGTCCAAAGGAGTCTTTCCATCTTCATCTCTCAAATCTGGATTGGCACCGTGACGCAAGAGAGTCTAAAACAAATAATTTTTTTAATTACCAAAATTATTTAATTGAAGGACTAGTCAATACAATGACATTACAGTTTAATTTCTAAAAGCTACCTGCAAAAAACAGAGTAACAAAAATCCAAAATGTACAGATAACTGGGATGTGGGAGAAAGTCTTCTTCCGTACATTTCAACATCATGAACATCAGCCACATGCCAACACACCCCTAAGATGGGGGTGCAAACCTTTTTAGCTGGAATGGTCATAGTGTTGGCTCAGGGGCAAGGGACACGGGTATACACATGATAAAATCTCCTTTCCTGATTCCAGAGATTTAGCACTTGTGCACACAGTTTCAGGAAAAACACGAATCTAAGAAACCAGGGAACAACAGTTTTCTCCTTCTGCAGGCTAGCTTATCATCCGGGTTGAACAGAAAAGGAAGTGAGGTCCTGCCAATTTTGGGGGATGCACAAGGAGAGCCTAAGGGTAACACATTTTACCCCTCTGCATTGAACCAAGATTTGGGATACTATGAATAAGATCTGTTACAAAAATCTTCTCTTTCCTTCTCATCTCAGGGGACATAATTCCTCAAACATCACAGTAAATCGATTTGATTCAATTTAGAAAATTCTGTTTTAAGTGATTGCTTCAAGCCAGGTTCATTTCAACTCATGGTTTGTTGGCTCAGATAGAAGAGTAAAACATAAAGGTTTCATTCAATCAAGAACTATGGAAGTACACTTTTATTCTATGTCAGGAGTGTGTGTGTGTGTACATATCCATCCTAAGGCATAATTCTGAGTTGTATATATAATTAATATAAAACATTTCCAGATAGAGATCACTGCCATTTCCCACTACCTATGAATTTAGTGTCTTCTATACATTTGATATGCAATGCATATCATGCAATGCATACTTTTATACTGCAGCCAAACACCTGCCAGCACTCACACCAAATGTATCCAATTAGATGCTTTATTGGAACATCAGCTTTACCCTCCCTCCTTCTGAACCCCTTCACTTTCTGAATTCAGTCAATGGTTTGGTAAAACATGTGTTGGGGCACAGAAGGGTTTTTTGAAGTACTTACTTCAGCTGGCCAGCATAATGAAAATGAGAGTAATCTATCTGCATTTCTTTAACAATATGGAATGGCTGGTTACTATTAAAATTACCTTTGCAACTTGAGGTCTTCCAAAACATGCTGCATAATGTAAGGATGATGACCTTTGACCCCTATTAACATCAGCACCTCGTTCACAGAGAAATTCAACCTGTTTACAGAAGAGGAATGGTTTATTTTTACTTGTACATTTTCCTTAATGCTAAAAATAAAAATAAAATATTGAGCCATTATCCTTTTTCTATTTACCATTTCCTGAGTTCCAAAAGCAGAGGCCCAGTTTAAGAGAGTCTGTCCTACATCATCCATAAAATTTACTTCAAAAGCTGGAAAGAAATAAGAAATGTTATTCTGAAGTTACAATGCAGTTGCTATAATGATATAAGGGCACAAATGGTAAATCTCAGCTTTCCACCCAAACAAGCCTCTAAAGATCTTTTTCAACGTAATGCATTCACATATTACAATTTTTAAATTTTTTTTTTATTCTTATGGAAAATAAATCCTACAGGAAAAACAATGTTTAAGAACAACCAGAAAATTGTTATGGCCAGATATAGGTGCATGCTACGCTAGCACCTATATTCCCCCCCCCCCATGATTGCAGTGAAGAGGAAAAGCAAACTATTGGTCAGCTCTGAATGGCATATTTTTGAGTGCCTTCACGACTGCTGCACCCACAGCCTTTTTCATCTGGCTGTCACCATACAGTTAACTAGCATGGCATACCAACAGAATTCTGGCTGAAGCCCAACAAATATCTTTTGCCTACCTCCTGTGTCAATAGCATCAATAAGGGCATCAGTATCTTTGCTGCGGATGCAATCTATCAGCTGCCGATGGGAACGCTCCCCTGTACTATCCAGTCTACGCAAGCCGGGGATTCTGCCTGTGGATCCAGCGCTAGACTTTGGCAAAGCTTTCCGTCCTTCAAACAGTAGCACCAAAAGAAGATCTACCAAACGCATGGTATCAAGTACACATCTTTCATCACCCTGCAATGCACTCTCTATAGAATCTGGAAGCTCAGATCTTAGAAGATCCTGGAAATAATTAAAAGTCTGAACAATAAAAATATACAGGACTTTAGAAAATCCAATGAGAAAGGATTACATCTCCATATGAAAAAGCTCAATTTAACACATACAATGAACTACAGGTACAAAAGCAACAGCTATTAATTTAAAAAATTTTAAAACATGAACCTACACTAAAGTCTGTTTTTCATTAATGGTTCATCAAGATTATTCAGAAGACAGAAAATTATGGTAATACAAAATGTGGCCATACAATTCATGCCACAAAATGCAGAATATTAAATATTAATACTGAACAATGTTCAAAAGAATTCTTACATGTGTTACTACTGGAGAGCCTCTGCAAAGTGTTGATAATAGGCTTACAATAGTTGACACCTGATTACTCAATTTAGAGTCTGCAGTTGCAGACGGTGCTCCTGTGCTGCTTCGGCCAAGTTTGCAGGCTGAAGATGGTCCCGAAGCGGTGCCACCTGCTGCAGCCATGCGAGATAATAGCTCCTCAGTCAATCCATGTTTAGCTAATGGCGCTGGATCAACCCCACGGCGCGTAAATCGATCAGCCAGGGAAGCAAAACATCGCAGAGCACCATCTGAAACCTGAAGGAAAAAGAATGTGTTTAGGATGGACTGGCCAGATGAAGATCTCATAGGCAAGATTTAAAACAACAACAACTATGCAGCCATTTAGGATATTTATAAATGGAAACAAGAATTAAATAAACCTAATCTTTCAGTGCTTTCTTATGTATGGACACGGTAATCTCTCCTAGAAAGTAGTCTTTTTTTTAGACTTAAGAGTGGAAACAGATGAAATGAGAACTAGTTCTGAATTAAAAATGTGGGATAAATGGCTATGTTCAAATGACAAATACTGAAAAGTTCTTCCTGATGTATTATTTAATATAGTGGCTAAGTATGTTAGATAGTTCATATGCATTGTTAAAAGTCAGCAAACATTTGTTAAGAATTTATGAAGTCTTGATCTGAAAAAAAAATAAGCCATGATTTGTTGTTGCTTACAAATTCTGGCTTGCTCTAACAGTAGTTTGCTAATATGTCTGAACTTGAAATAGACAGATACCTTCAAGTTGTTATGCATACCCACAAATTCTCACATACTACCTACTTACTGAGAAATGACGTTAAGTTTCCATGGCACTGCCACCTTGTGCAGGGAGATTAACATGATTGTGGGGGAGAGATTAAGGAAACCATAACCCATAGCAAACAAAGCCACTCTTAAGGATATAACATAAATATTGGCATCTTGCCTCAGAAGCACTGGTATCACTACCAGAAACAGATGGCAACATTACAATCACAGGCAGACCTCATCATTTGTTTATGAGACATTTAGCCAGGCTGCCTTGCTACAAAGGTAACATCTACCGAGTATGTCTATGATAAAACCAGTGGAAATATATAACAGATAGATTTGGGACCACCAAGTATCTGTAATGCCAGAAGCAAACTGAGCAAAAAGAGGTACACACAGCTGTTTCTGATGCTAGCACATGAGGATATAACCAAAGTGATGGTGAATTGCTCCTCTACAATGTGCAGAGAATCTAAGTTACCTTCTGCTGGACCTGGATGATGTTACTAAACAGACTTTGGAAAGTGGTGACTCTCCCAAGAGAAGGGGAATTCAAAGTCAAGGCAGTCATACTAAGAATGGAAGAGCTTAATGGTGACAATAAGGTTGCTTAACTTCCCTTTAGACATAAAGGATGTGTCTAAATGAATGACCAGTTCAAATTTTTGTGGCTTCTTGCAAATGTGCATGTCTTACTTTTGCAGGTGCATTTTTAAATGCTCCCTTTTCTTCCCTCTTTTACAATGGAAGGTGCCTAAGCGAAGGAAGAAACTGAAATCCCCACCTGGGAGGGGAAAATTGAAAGTTCACAGCCCCATCTCAAGCTGTCTAAGTTTTCTGCAAGCTGCATATAATCAATCACTTGTTTGAGCATCTGTGATGTGAACTTCTATGCATTTCTTCAGCTGTGGCTAAGCAGGATCCTGCTTCAATCTCTTTAGAAATTCAGTATGAAGAAAAACCAGCGTGCATAACGTATCGCACTATTGGAAGTATTAGGGATTCCATTCAAATAATGGCCATTGCCACAAAGGAACCCAATTATGCTTTTTGGGAGACACTGAGAAAGAGAAGCAAACTGATTTTGCAGGATACTGTAGAAGCAGTACATGCCTGATCCATTGCACCAACTCTGTTCCTTCTCAACTATTTACTCCTAGGGCACATGTGCAAGACATCCAACAACTATCACCTTCTTCAACTGGAGCAACTAACTTCTTCCAAAAGAGATGTAAACAAGGTAAATATGTACATGTACCTTCATCTTCACAAAGTCACTAGAGCGGGCTGAAAAAAGAAGTCATAAGAATCCCATGGTGGCAAAAGAGCTAGTAGTCTAAGAAAACTTTTAAAACTTCATTTAGGACAGAAAGAAAGGGTTAGCGAACTCAGAAATCAAGCTTCCTTCAAATGAGAAGGGAAGACAAGTATTTGGTTAATAGCAATGACAAGCATGCCTTCAGCCTTAAGTTCCAAGCCCTGTGTGTGCAGACAGCAAGTGTGAGCGACCATGTGAGTCCTTGTTCACTGCAAAAACATCTGGGACTCCAGGCAGAAACTGGTAGACAAGGTGGAGGAAAAACAAATCAGGAATTGGCAAAAGTAGCCATAACTTCCTTTCAGCACAAAATAGTTACTGGCTAGTCCAACAAACAAACCAACCCTGTTCCTGTTGCTGCAAATGGTCTGAGCAATGTCTTGGCTTTTAATTCTCAATTCCTCTGTATTTTGCTGTTTAATTTTGATGTATTTTTATTCTTTAGATTTTTATTGCTTTTGTAAATGCCACCCTGGGAATTTTGAAGCAAGAAGCGTGCATTTCTGTTTTAAATAAGGACAAGCACATTTTAGTTTACTCGACCACTTTGTTTCCGTTTGACGTGTTTGATGACTGAAGATGTAAGTAACAGCCTTGGGCAAATGTCAGTAGCCTTCAAGCACTAATGAGAAGCCATTATCTTTGCTGCAAGAGGTATTTACAGGAAAACAATAAAGGAGAAGTTAGCAATAAAGAAAGTCTATCATGAGAATATTTTCTCACTGTAGAACTAACGCAACTGATGTCTGAGAGTGTTTATGACTGGTGTAAGCTAATCTTAAATCTCCACTTGGCTATAAGGCAACCTTATGCGAGTTACAGTTCTCCTAACAAACTTCACTGCCTTGAATTTAATGGATGAATTATAGGATGTAAATGTAAAACAATTAATATTTACTCTGCCAAAGAACTACAATCAGACAGAAAACAGACACCAGCACTATTCCAAAATTACCTGCAGGAAAACTTGCCAAAACATTAACAAAACATATAAGGTAGGTTCTATACCAACTCTCACGCCTCTGATGGACCAAGAAGGTGCACAAACAGAAAAACACCTTTAGATTCAATTTTATTTTTCTCACAAATTGCTTTTGTATAAAGTCTAAACAGCCTTAGGCGAGCAGTAGGAAATCTCTGCATATAGCCCACTAACCTCAATGTTTTTCTTTTTCCAAATGCCATTAAAAATCCTAGCATGATAATAATCTTAGCACTTTTTTGTATCAAATATATATGAAGTCATTTGCACTAAGACTAATAATATGGTACACCTGCTGAAAATAATTTTAATAATCATGCCACCATTCATTTACACTGGCCCAGCACTGGCAATCTGAATTAAGTTGTTCTAATATAATTATTTTGCATTTTTTTTAAACCAACATATTAACTTTTGCCAAACTACATACAATTTTGCCAATCATAGCAGAAAATGTACTAAATTAATTCTGAATGGTTTACCTGATGGTCTTCATGTTTTAACAGACTTGAGAGGGATTCAACACAGATCTCTAAAGAAGAATCCTGAGGTTCCATTTTTCCACAGAGTCTGGATACCACAGCCATGGCAGAATGCAAAGTATCCTTATGAACCAAATGCCCACTATCACGAATAAATGTCAACACACAGTTCAACCCACCAGCTTCAAACACAGCACCAGACTCACGGGTACAGATGAGTTCCAATACCTAGAATGAAAGCAGGAATAAAATGAAAAAAATAAAATAAAACAAACAAAATGGATGATCGTTCCTCCTCGTTCTCCTAATATCTATTAATTTTTATTTTAAAATATTATCCGTTCCATTTTACATCTGCCACGGGGCACAGGAAACTCTACTGTGCTGTCTAATATGACAGCAGGGCACAAAGATAACATGTACATACATGAAAACAGATGGAGACATTAGGGAATAAAATCCTGAACAGAAACTGTTTGTACGCAAGTAGAGTAAAGAAAAGATGGAGTTAAAAACAGAAGAATACTAACCAATGCACTAAGATAAAACATACGATAGAAAAAAAAGTCTCAGAAAATAGATAACACATGTCAGTATCTGAGTGGAATATGCCCAATTTTGGAACAACTAATGTGAACAGTTAGATTAACAAGCGTTTTGCTTTCACTACTCAGTTTGCTCATGCCAACATAACTGGAAAAAGACATGAGTTAAAAGGCTAAATCCAAAGTCCTACTCTGCATAGATCCACTGAAATGTATGGGACTCATTAGAATCCAATGAGTTCATGGATCTACCCTAAGAAGAACTACCACTATATTTAGTCCATTCCGTGCTGATGTCTCTTTTTAACACTGCACATATTTCAAATCAATTCCTAATTTGAAATAATTTACCAAACTCTGACATACATGGTTTTAGCAGTCTCGTTTCAATATGTGACAGCTGAGCTATTCAGCACTTTGCAGATGTATAGTAACCTTCAAATGCCATCGTTTTGACTTTTCCACATTTTTTGTGTCCCAACCTAGAACTGAAATGGATTTAACTTGCACTGTTACCGTTTGATAATACACCCAACATACTAATTTGCAAAATATGTTTGTGGCACAAAAGTTGTGGCAAAAAAACTGCCACAAACTGGCACTTGTTGATTACCTAAGTATTCATCCCCTTTCCTGTAACATGCATAAAGAAACTCTGGTACAACCCACTGCCTCTAGAAGTCACACAGGTAGTATAAAGGAATCCAACTGAACTCAATTCTTGGGCCACAAGATCTCAGATTAAAGGTACATGTTTCTTGAAGGCCCCAGAGTTTGTTGAAGAACTTACTTAAACTACCAATTTTGTGAAGGCTAAAAAGTATCAAAACAAGTTGAGATAAAACTGTTCAAGAAGCACCAACCAGGCTGGGCTATTAAAAATATCTCACGAACCTCCCCTAGAGCACTGTGAAATCAGTTCCTAAAAAATGGAAAAAATATGGCTCAACCACAATTCCATCATGAGAAAGCCATCTGCTCAAACTCAGTGACTGGGTAAGGGTGGCAGTAGTCAAAGAACCAATCAAGAGGACAATGGCAATTCTGAAGGAGGGAGCTGGTCTGATGAGACCAAATCTGAACTTTTTGACTTTGCTACAATCTGGTATGTGTCACCCTAAGCCAACAGTGCTCAGTGCCTTAAGAACAGTGTCTTCACATGAAGCATGGGGTAATAGCAAAATGAAGTGAACAGAGGACAAGATTGAAGGCCAGATGGATGGATCCACATTCTTGTAGAAAATTTATTTCATTCTGTAGTGGATCAGGGACTGGAGAGTGGGTGGCAGAAGTTCACCTCCCAGCAGGATAATGGCCCTAAACAAACAAATTAACACTGAGTGGTTTAAAAACAAGAACATGAATGTTTCAGAATGGCCCAGTCAAAGCCCAGAATCTGCGGCAAGTGCTAACAACTGCCATTCACCAATGGTTCCCATATAATCTAACACAGCTGGAATAATTTTGCCATGAAGAATATGCAAAATTGCAGAATCCATATACACAAAACTTACAGAGACTTATCCAAGAAGACTTACTGCTGTATTTGCTACCTTCTGCAACAAGTGCCAATATTTAGTTTATATTTTGTTTTATACCACAATAATCCTATCTTTCACCCTTACCACATTGAATATCTTTTATATATGCAATGCTAAAAATGCCAATTAAATTTAATTCAGTTCCAGGTTATAACACAAAATGTGAAAAACCAGTGCAGTATAGTGATCTGAGTGTTGGACGACTCTGAATCTGAATCTCTGCTCAGCCATGGAGACCCACTGGTTTACTCTGGGGAAGTCACACTCCCTCAGCCTCAGAAGAAGCCAAAGGCTAAACCACCTCTGAACAAATATTGCCAAGAAAACCCCATATGTTCACTTTGCGGTTGCCATAAATTGGAAACAACTTGAAAGTGCACAATAACACAGAGCTTTCTATAGACTACACAACAAAACACTTTTGTGGGCCGACAGTGTGATAACACCAGCATCTATGTACACTCTGACTTTGCAATACAGATGAAATATACTCCAACACTAAAAAAATTTTTTTCAAACTGCATTCCATAGCTTTGGGGAATTTCTTCAGCAGATCAGTCAGCAGTACAGTCCAAGTAAGAGCAGACACTTGCACTGAAGGTAAAGCATATTAAAGAAAATTAAAGAAAATAGTTCTATTTAGTAGCATAACACTGAGGATGGCATTCCGTTAGTGATAATGTTAAGTTTACTGGTTGTGGTAGATTAGAGAATATAATGTTTTCATCTGTTCTGATGCCCTCCCTGAGCCATCTACCTATCTTTTGGCTGGGCACTGCTCCCCAGAGCCATTCAAGATTCAGGGAGCATGAGGGACTCAGTTCCTGCAGATGGCTACAGAAAAATGGCATCCTCCTGGACCTCCCTGAGGTCTTCCAAAGGTTCAGGAGGATAACACCATCTTCCTGAAGCTGGTTAGCTTCCTGACAGTCCCTCATATTCTCCTGACACTGAATGGTTGTGTGGAGAGGTGCCCAGCTACAAAATAGGTACATCAAATGTGCAGGAAGTGGGACAAGACGAAATTATGTCTGCTGGAACTTTACAATCTGCCAGTGCAATGCAGGAGTATGATTCAAAAAAGCTTTTCTGCTGAAAGCAAAAATACAAATATAAATGCAAACTTCTTCTCTTTCTTTAAAAGTGGCTATCATCTCTCTGATGTGTTCAAGTTTACTTGGGAGGGTGAGAGATGTGCATCTATCTAAACTGTATCAATGCACTACCAGTGCTCATTTTTCGCGATTATTATTGGCATTCTACTGGTCAGCCCTTGTTAGAATAGACCTCTTCAATCAATTGTTGAATGGTGAATCTATATAGAGAACTTTAATGGATTCAGTTGATGTACTCTAGTCAGGATTGAAATAGGATTTAGACAATTATGTATTAACTATGAGGCTTTTAATATATTTTTGAGAGTCTAGCTGGAACGTCTTTCCTCAAAAATATATTAAAAAACTGTGAAAGAAACCTTAATGTTTGTTCAGAAACCCTGACTCTTTTGTGAAACAACCTCAGACATTCCATATGAAGAAAGTTGAAATCCTTGAAGTTTCTCAGTCAGATGAAAATGACTCATTACTTCATACAGCAGGGCCTTTTGTAATCAAGTTTGCCAGCTGAAAATCCAATTTGGTTGAATGCAAAGATCTGCATCTATTTTTGCCATGCAAGTAGTTCTCAGTTCAGAAGCAACACATACACAAGAGATTCTTACTACAGAGCCAGCTTGGATGAAGGAAAATAAAACCTCTATACCACCATGTGTTTCCTTACTTGTATACGCAGAACAAAATTAAAACACTGGCACTGCACATGACAGCTAACTGTATATGTGATTTTTGTCCTACACTAATTATTATCTCAATGAGGAAAAGCATCCCGTCTAACGATGTCTAATATACCACTCTTAGTACATCCTGTTTTGCAAGACAATTTTTCCCCAAGACATGTACCTCAGTCTGTTCAGGGATAAGTTAATGTTTTCTGTAGAAGTTTTATTGCTTTTGATGTAGTAAGAAGCTAAAAAAACTTAGAGCAATTAAATCCTAGTCTTCCAACTACACTACTACTTGTAAACACAGCTTAAATTTAAGAAGTTTTCTGTTGTTTTTTTAACAAAGAAAATTAAGGCAACATACCTTTACACACTGCTCAGCTAGGTCCCTGCTAGTTCTGTTGTTAAGTTCAACAACTACTAAACGATTACAAAGTGCTTTGATAGCACCATCCACTCCCACAATCCTTCGTGTGCATTCTGCTGATACATCCAAATAATATGTTATGGCACGTGCTGTTACTTCCAATACATTATCAGGAGCACTTTCATCGAGAAAAATTTTGCACAGCGCTGGCAAAAAAGTACGAGGGGGGCATCTAAAAAGAAGATAAAAATTATCAGTCATTTGGACATCAATTTTATATAATATATTACTTATCTACAAGTCATTAGACCAGCATCGACATTAAACCAATGAATTAAAAAACCATGTCCCAATGATTGCAGATAATGAGTTGGACTGTAATTTCCATCATGTGAATACTCCTCTACTTCACTCTATGATTCTCCTATCAACCCTCCAGCAACTGAACATGACAGACTAGAAACCATTTGAGAAGCAATTACACACAGCACAGGGAAACAGGAACTGCTTGAAATCAGAAGTGGGAAGGGAAGGAACAGGCTCTTAGATGATCACAAATGCCCTCCATTCACAGAAATCAATGGTTGATCCAGGGAAATAACCACAACTGCAAACAGAAAATTCTAGTTATGAGCATATTATCTATATCTATATCTTGAACAGAAAAGAAAATCTAAACTAGACAATTGGTACTGTGTTAAAATACTATCCATGTTCTTATAAACTCAACAGGGAAATTATACTTTATTTCAGCTTGCACAATCTCAAGCCCACAAGTAATTCAAGATAATTAAATCTTTACAGTAATGAGAGATGAGTCCAGTCTGCAAATCAGAAATTATTACAACAGGTTTCAGCCTTTGGTCTGGGTACCTTCAAATTAATATCTCATTATATATGTAAGAGGTTGATTTGATAATTCTTCAGATATATGGTGCAGGAGCTTGCTTTAATGAGTACAGGGGTTGGCTCTTTGCCTTTAATGAATAAAATGTATTGAGACATCAAGGATGGACAATGCTATGCACAAAATCAGTGTTGAATCCAGTGACACCCACCAGGGTAATTTTTGCACTCCTGGATCTTCTCAGATACCATTCACCATAAAGCCGGGGGGAAATAAATGTGGCTATAATATGGAAATTTTTACTCCTAGAAAATTCAAGGATGAGTGACTCTGCATTAAAACATGGTATAAGGCCACACTACATAGTTTTTGACTGCGAAAAATACATAAGAAAGGATTTTATAAAATCAAAACTTTTATTTTGGGGTGTTGA